>BLKM01000720.1:16693-94933 GCA_013340265.1 Coptotermes formosanus
ACACACACATAGACACACACAGACACACACAGAAACACATACACACACAGACACACACTAAGACTCACACAGACACACACACAGACACACACATAGACACACATACACACACATACACACACAGAAACACATACACACACATACACAGACACACATACACACAGACACACGCGCGCACACATACACACAGAAACACACACACATACATACATACATACACATACCCACACATACGCACAGAAACATACACACAGAAACACACACACATACATACACATACATACACACACAGACACACACACACACACATCCACACACATACACTGACACACACACATACACACAGACATACACAGACACACACATACATACACACACAGACACACACACCATATCGTTACACGACATATTTTCGCAGTGCCACGCGCCCAAGTCAGGCCTTGAAAATCTGTCAAATGGACAGACCATATACATGTTTGAATAAGAAAAGGTGTTAAAAACATGAAGCATAAAATGAGCATATATTGTTGTACTAAGGGATCAGATTTAATTTCTTTTACAAAAGAGGTTTAACATACTTCAACATCATCAGTATTTATCCTAACACATTGCTAAATGAACTCACTGTTAACTACCACCACACGAGTTTACAGGATATCACCCTGTTAACACACGTAGGATAGCCTCTAACAGAAATGAGTACCAGGATTATTTCCTTGGGGTAAAGGCGACCGGTGCGTAGGGCTGACAACCTTACCACCTTCATGTGCCGATTGCCTTGAAATCTGTGAACCTCAACTGTATGGTAACCTCAGGGCCTGTCCAGGTACTGCTTTACCTTTCAACACACGTATGATACAAACGTTACGCCAGCAACTTCCTATCCACCCCTGATGTTGGCCGGGCACAGGCAGAAACATGTCGCATTTAAACAAAGAAAATAAGGTTTAACACAATCCTGTAGTGTACAGTGATGGTGTTACATCATTGTGAACACACACCAAATCTTGTGGAGATCTGCCACCATGCAACAGAACGTTGCCTTCGTGGACCAGGTTTACTAATCTTGTGACGTGGGAAGCGAGCTTACAAAATGTTTCTTGAGCAGAATAACAGTTTAATGAAAATAATGTTGGCACAGACACAAGTCAACAATTAACTGCCCCATTAAAACCAAAACAGCCCAACAACGCACACTACGGGGACATTTCAGCACTGAAATTACTTTTACCTGCAATGGTGACCTGAAGAACATCGCAATGAGCAGAACACATTTAACACGCACTTCGTACTGATCCACTTTACGTAACAACTTAACGACTGTTATGCAAAAGACGCATTTCTGTCAAGGCAACAGCAGTGCCAACCACAACCACGTCTGTATCGCACCGACCGCCATCATTACATCTGGCAAGATACGAAACAAACAGTCGACAATCAAAATTGCTGACACGTCCTGCCCTCTGTCACACAATACAACTACTACATTGTTTGTGATAAAAACAAAGCCCACAAAATGGTTTCAATTGTTGGAGAGGTTCTTTTCAAATCTGTTTTGAAGGACAGTACGTAACAAGTTAGGAATCATATGTGTAGTGTCTCAAGTCTGGAGCTTTCGATGATTTGTTTATAATAATTTGCAAACCCGTAAAACTCACGGTTTAGTGTTTTAGTAATTCTATGCAACATTTGTTCTAAATACGTTTCGTTGTCAGAAATGTATGGCCATATTTGGGGTTCTCACTGCAGCGTTGCTGCAGATGCGTCACCGTGGCGTTAGATTAGTCCCTGACCATTTGAAGCATCGTAATGCGTCCGTCTTCAGGTTCAGAAGCAGTAGCATCAGTAGTGACCACAATCACACACCTGCCGCACATTCAACATGTACGCACATCTTGACACTGGCAGCCTAGGGTCGCATCGTGGGTTACCGGCTACAGCAGTGGTTCTGAAAGTGCCACCACGCTGGCCACTAGCGGTCCGCGAGTTTCTTTTTGTCGAAATAACTAACTCCATGCAGCAGAGACCTTTTGCGAAGCTAACAGTTCCTTAGCTTGTCAAGAAACTCCCCCATATTAACATGACCCGAATGTTCATCACTGCGTTCACAACAGCCCGCCACGTGTTCCTATCCTGAGCCAGATGAATCCAGTCCTACGCCCCCATCATACTTCTTTAACCTTTAATAAAATATTACCTTCCCACATAGGCTTAGGTCTTCCCATTTGCCTTCTTTTCTCGGGTTCTGCCCAAGCTCAAGACCTTGTAAAGCATAGCGCATCATCTTAATTTTTCATTGTGAGTAGCAGTTGGCCCTTCGCCCAACCCGCAGGCTGGAGAACTGCCCCATGTCGGCTGTCCGCAACTATTGCAGTTACCGTTCGTAACCCCTCTGTCCGTAACCTGAGGACGCGCCACGCAGTGGTGACAAGGTTAAGTTCGTCTTACTATTGTCAGTTAGAAGGGAAAGCACTGCACTGCTGGACGCACGCAGTGCCTCGCAACATACGAGTATACGGAACTGCAGCAATGGCATGACAAAGTGCAGACTGCACTCGGTGCAGCATCACGTTTTTTCCGTTCCGGGTTTTCTTAATTTTAGTTTTACTGCATATTTTTAGTAATCAATTTTTACTCCGACTTGACGAAGTAGGCCCGCTGTACGTTTTAAATATGTTTCTTTTTTGTAATTATCCGAACTTCAAGTGTTACCGCGAGTTGACATAATCTTTGGAAGGGGTTCCCTGAATTAGTGAGTTTTTAGAGAGTCTGCCGCACAAAATCACGGACGCCCTCCCAGCAACGGCGCACTGTGTGCGTGCTCAGTACATGAAGCAGAATGCATTACATCCGCACAGGCCACGGCGTTTCAGGAGGTGCTGCTGCCAGAGTATAGTTCATGCTTGGGAAACGCAAGTAACAGGGCACAACGGTGACTCGACGTTCGTGATTACTTGGGAGTGACACATCAGTTGCAGACATCGGAATCAACTTCTCATGTACAAAGACAATTTGGTTCGACGACTTTACAAAACACCAGTAACATAAGTATAGAACAAAATGAAAAAGCATAAAAATTATAAAAGTTTGTTTTGATAAAATACAAACCGTTCTTGGAAGCAAAAAACACATTAAATCAATTTTCAGATTGCCCACCCGTTGTGCACGTCATGCTGCATCTACTGTGTACGTGTAATGCTGCATCTACTGTGCACATGTCATGCTGCATCTACTGTGTACATGTAATGCTGCATCTACTGTGTACGTGTAATGCTGCATCTACTGTGCACATGTCATGCTGCATCTACTGTGTACGTGTAATGCTGCATCTACTGTGCATGTGCAATGCTGTATCTATTGTTACACACACGCACAGCAGAACACGCTGTTCCTCAGTTTCTGTTACTGTAACGCAACATGTTGCACTGCAGTAACAGAAACTGAAGCACCAAGTGTTCTGTTGCGTGTGTCTGTGAAGCCGGACACGATACAGCAAATGACTGAGGGAGCGCCTCATTCCCTACAGCACAAAAGCAGTCACCCTCACTTAACGAAAGACACCCTATCTCAGCTGACAGTGACCTGCGCAGTAGCAGGACAGTGTGGGACGCCGACTTGCCAACCACACGGTCTCAACCTGATACGTCGGAACTAGTCACAGTTATATGTTGTTTATTTAACAACGCTGTCTGTAGCTCACAATCTTCAATGACAAATGGTCAGTTGACTGGCGCACAATCAGTAATGTAGCTAGGTTTTTGGCGCCCGGGTCAAGGAAGCACAATGGCTGGCTCTGGCAGGAATGACCAACTTCGAGAAAATCGCGATCATTTATTTGATTTCACTTTATTAGGCTCAACAATTTAAAATTTGTTGAGCGCAGGCAATCAAATGATTTTATTCAAAATATTGTATTGGTTTTTCCACCAATTTTGCCGCCTCTTGCACCCCCTTCCCCCACCAAGTCCAGGCAAAAATAAATTGTAACAAATGTGCAATATGGCGGTCGAGACACTACTCCCACACTCACCCGGGAAGACTGAAGAAAACCACGAACTTTGCCTCTTTTAGTTACCTTTTTTCATTAAACTTGCCAGGGTTAAGCATTTTTGATTACATGTCCATGTAAGAATTTAGCACTGCAGTATCAAGGGTATTCCTAATATGTATTGCCAGTACAAATGACTTTGACCTGTCATGATAATGACTTTGGTCACCTGCTATGCAGGTGACCAAAGTGCACAAACATTTTCCCAAAATGCAGTTCTTGGCCTCAGCAGTAACAAACATGTAACGGTAACAACATGACAGTGTAACAAGCCTGCTTCCGCTCCATAACAACATTCACAACGTCCCCCTCCTCACAGACAATCCTGAACGGTGTATGGCAGTTATCGGAAGCATCATGTGCACCCTGCACCTTTATTTTTATTGGCCAGTTCCTGCCTGGAGACTTTAGAAGATATGTAATGTGTATACATGCCGGTGTATGTATGTGTAGCAGTGTTCTATTAAAAAAAACCACGAACTTTAAACATCTGCTTCTTACTGTCCAAAGACAAACGTATTTTGCCTCACAAATTCTTTTTTTAAATTTCACTAATTGCAATAACATTTCCACGCCCTGCTACACCCTACATATTGCAGTTGATATGGAATCATCACTCCTGTACTACAGCACACTGAGTTTCGTCTTTAGCGGCTTTTAACCTCTGAAGGAATGTCATTACTATATGCACCACCTGATTTAACGTACTATCCACTGCAGCATTCTTACAAAGCTTTCCTAAGCCCCAGCTGATCAGCAAATGGCACAACATCTCCACGCACACAGAACATGGAGATCAGTCGGGCATAAAAACCGAACCTATACACTGACCACAGGTTGTGGAGGTTTTCAATGCAGGCATTCTTCAACTTTTGGTCATTTTCTGGGGTTTCTACACTATGCAGTAGGTCTGTTCTGATGATTCAAAGGAACATGGATGCTTCCACCTGAATAAGACTATCACCCTGAAGATGGAGGTAATATGCTCCTCCAAAACGCTGGAACAAACCTTTGCTTTTTTCCTGTGGTGGGACAAAACATCCACAGGAGTTGGACAGCCAACAATTGGCCACTAACAGGAAGGAATGGGACCAGGAGAGGAAGATGTGTAGATTAGTGATTGTAGAGTGTGCACAGACAAAGGACGGCTATGTAATGAAAAATCAGTGAGTGCACTGAGTGTCTGAGTTTGAGTAATGTTATTATTGCAGCATCATTATTGCACTCTGTGTATCTGTATGTCATAATTTTTTATCTGTGTTGTCTGACTGCAGTAATTTCATGAACTACTCTGGCTTTTTCACTGTGTGATGCATTAAAATTTTTGTCTACAGACCCCCCCGCCTTGTCAATGTTATTGTGTGTTCTGGTTTTTGGCTTTAAAAGGTGGAATCCCTAACCAGAGTTCATGTGAGTGTTAGCAGATATAAAATTATATGACACACAGATCACTCACACCATAAATTATTTGTATATTACAACCTGTAACAAATTCTTAAATCATATATCCTGCATAACAAACTGTTGGTAGCAGAACCCCAAAGGTTCAACACCGGTAGCACCACAGTCTGTCATCACACACGGTCGTGAGTCTGCTCTGTCCATTTCGCACCCTGGTAACCTACCCCCTCAACATCCACCTCAATGTTATCTGCAAATCACCTTCCAGGTCTTCACAATTGACTATTTTCAACATGTTTCTCCACATAAATTCTGTCTGTAATGGTTTACTATGAACAGCAGTTACTATTTGACTGGCCACAGGATAAAGAGGTTTGGTTCGATGTGCATTTCTATTTGGCTCACTTTTAGACAGGATTCAAGGCACACCCAGTACATTTCCCCAGGGTTGAAAATTCCTATGGCCTTCCAGTGATCAGATTGTATGGATATGTACCTCCCAGGACCTCCATGCAATTTCACAGCACGATCTCTCTCAATATTGCTACTGCTGCAGCACTAAGGAGACCTGACGCTGGCACTGTTACCACCCATGCAAGAGCAATATTCCTGTGGAAATAAGAACAAATAATTATGTTATTCAATTTTGTGTAAGTAGCAGCATGGCTGTGTGCACTGGTTACCTTTACAATTATAACATCACACATGATTCTTGAGATTTAAATTATGTTTCATTTATACTGGTCACTGACAGGTTATAGAAACTATCACATGAAGCAAGCACTGTACTGACTGTATTAACATCATTATCATTGTCAGTTCACCTTTAATGTGTCACTGAGTCTTTACGCCACTCACGATGGGCATCTGCTGGCCAATGTCTTGTGCCTAGTAACATACACTGGGGGATAAACAGTATTTCATATTTGCATTTATATTTTTCTTGTGTTTATTAAAAAAGTAAAAAAGCAACCTAACTGCAAAATGTGTAAAAATGTATACTGCCATACCTGTATGGCAGTATACATTTACTGAAGATATACAAGAGGTGTAACATACCAGCAAAGTGGCCAGCCTGCAAGTTAGAAAATCGCAACGCGCAGGCACAGCATTCAGAGGTTTACATGTGCAAGAGGTGAAGTACTCGTACATGCGCATCACTTGGCAAACAGGTATATAAAAAGTGTTAACAAGAATGGTTGTAGACAGACCAGTTGTAACGGCAATCATATTGGTACAGCACTTACTGTACAGTGCACACACTGTGTGGCAAGCGCCAACATTCCGTAATAGTCAATGCATTTTGAGGGCAAGACTGTGACTTAGCACTAGAATTGAAGCAATGATATGAAAAAAAATGCAAAACTTGCCTGAAGAGTTTCCAGTCGACCCCTTCCTTTGAGGAGCTCGCCCAGCCCACAAACACAACAGAGCCAACCAAGCAGTGTGTAGTGCTGACAGGCAAGCCAAGCTTGGTGGCCAGCAGCACTGTGAATGCAGCACCAAGCTCTATTGTGAACCCTCTGGAAGTCAAACAAGTGCATTACATCTCACACACATGTGCAACATCAGCAGCAGCTGGGACAGGAAACTGACACTTTACTTGCGTCTGGTGCCAAGGTTCAGTGACCACACGCACCAGAAAAAAAAAAAACTCCGTAATTTCAGTGAAACAAGAATTTTACATAAATGCATTACATGTGACACAAAGGGCCATCGAATTTAACCAAAACCCTAATTAGGAACTGTAAAAATACAACAAAAATCATACAGGTGTTGTGATGCTCTGAAATATCAGCAACTCCTTGCTCAGTGACACAATGTCACATGCCAGATGCCTTCAATCACCACATAAAGAGAGTTGTGTGAAAGTGGGGGAATGCAGCATACATAAGGAACGACAGTTGCAAGCAGGACATGAACACACACTTACGTGGAGGATGTTATAGTTGTCAGGTCCTCGCCTATTGTCTTCATGACCCTCCGACCCCACACCCACAGTCCAACAGAGATGCCGACACCCCCATACAACAAAAGGTATATTGGGGTCTCTGCTTTCTGTTTCACATTTCCTTCAGTGTAGGTCAGCCATATTGCTATCACTGGACCAATAGCATTGCTGGAAGAAGTTACTCACATTTAATTCATACCACTACATTTTTATGTGAACTGTACTCCAGTACCGTAATTTTGTCAGCATAATAATTAAGGTTGTGTCACCAAACATCACAGAACAAACATGCAGTGCCTTTGCTTTGTATTCATGAGGTCCCATTTTCAAATCTTGACCCCAAGGTTGGCTCCTGATAAGACTTCTTAGACTTCCTCAGTTTCTAGAGGTAAATATGCTAGGAGAGTAGCTGAACTGCTAGGATAGTACCTCAACTTCTAGGATAGTGAACTGCTAGGATAGTACCTCAAATTAAACTGCGACCAGTTCCTTCCACCAACATTATGGTTCATTAGTCACTGAATCTTCTCCCGTTCAGTACCATAAGCTCCGAGTTACTGCCTCACTGACTGACTGACACACGCATGCACACACCAAGGGAGCGCACGCACGCATGCACGCACTCTCTCTCTCTCTCTTTCCCTCTCCATGGAGCAGAGTCATCCTTGATAAACTGATATTTCCTGAGCTAGTCAAGCAATTTCCAACATTTTACGGAACCTGGACGTTCATCACCATGTACACAACAGCCTGACACTTGTCCCTATCCTCAGCCAGATAAATGCACTCTACACCATTCCATCCTAAGTCTCTAATATCTATTTTAATATTATCCTCCCATATATGCCTAGATATTCCTCAGGTACTAACAAGCTCATGAACAAGAGCACAAAAAATAAGATAAAGTAGTTTCACTTTCACCCAAAAAGAAGTCATTTATGAAAAGTAAGGAGAATTCAAAATTTCTCACACAATGGAGCACACTTCACTAACTTAAACATCTGAATTTTGCCTGTGTAAACTTTATGTGGTTAACACAACTAATAATAACTCTAGCCTGCTTGGATATTATGCCGTGTAGACTGCTATATGGTAACCAACATTTTGGAGGTGCTTGTTGTCACCAGCTGAAGGGCAGTCTCAAAAGAGTGCCGGATTTTTGGCTTCCTGAACTACACAAGGACAGAGACAGCCAGTTCCACACCAAACAACATGGTGACACAACTCAGAATAGTTGAATTATTATCAACACTGCTGTGTCCAGTTTGTCATTGTGTTTAAGTGAACCAAACAGCATAAGGATATATGGGTATGGCCGTTAAGCTCCTTGCAGTCTTAACTTAGGCACTGCATGGCGGTGAACAGTCAACTTAATGCATTAACTGCTTCACTCCCCCACCAAACAGCAAGCTAGATCAGCCCCAGAGGCAGCACGATGTGAAAGTACAGTAAAGCTGTCTCTGTCCACGCCATGCAGGCACACAGCTCAGTCAATATAGTGACTAAGCTATGGGCTGAACAATCAGAGGTTCAACTACCCGCTGAACCAAGAAGTTTTGCAAATTTCATTGTAAACAGTATAACACGATGTGATATGTGAGGTTAGAAAAACAGCACTGACAAAGATTCAAGCCTTCTGGGTTATGACGTCATGCAGATTGGTGGAGATTCAAACACATTTTGGAGAAGCTTGCTTAATCTGAAAGATGAGACAACAAGCTCTTCCGAAACATCGGTAAGTATGTACCAATCTAAGTGGCATCATACTCCATAAGACTTAAGATGCTGAAACATGGAATATTACATGATAAGTGGAAACCCCAGTGATCAAACGCACAGTTTTGTGTATCAACACGCAGCAGTTTCTTGCAGGGTCATGAAGCTGCATACCTAACATCATTCCCACCATGCACAAATGAAGCAAATGTAGCAGTCATCGTCTGCAGAAAAGAGAACAGCACATATATTCGTCTTGCTTCCACACTTTCAACTGGCTTCTTGTTCTTCACATCCCTGTTTTCCTCTAAGGTCCCATTTTCCGTAATGTCATTGGAGGAGGTGGCTGTAACATGCCCAAAACAATGTGTGTGTAAGCAATGCAAATTTAAAGTTATGATGCACGTTCATCAAGTAAGGTTTCCTAGCCTTTTCTGATTTATTGTTTTAATGTAACTTTGTGTCAAATAACACTTTGTCAGGAGGCACTTGCAGTTGGGATAGCATGTTAACACTTGGTGCAAGAGTCAGTCAGTCAGACAGATGCTGTTCAAGGGATCAGTTGATACGCAATGACACGGACACTGGAAACTCAGTCCAACGATGTAGTTCGCAGTGTGCTTCAGTCTTCATGTGCGAAACGTGCTTCTGCCAGCCAAATTCAACGCCATCTCATACAGGTGTACGGCAGTGGTGTAATGAGAGTGCAGCGTGCCAACATATGCTGCAGACGCTTGGACAGTGGTAGAACAGACACCCATGGTGATGCCTGCACCGGTCAGCCCAGCCCAGCACATCCGGCACACCAAGAACAGCTGTGAACGCAGCTCTGGTGGAAGAACTCATTCCGGAAAGCAGTCGAGTCACAATGCTAGACCCTATCTGCTGCACTGAAGGCCCCATAGGAACAGCATACAAAATTGTCCACGAATGCAAGAGGCTGACTTTCACTGCAGTTTGGGTTAAACTTGCGCTAACATGTGAAAATGCATCAATTCTTTATGGCCTGGGAAACCTTACTTATTGAACAGTTTTGTACATAAGCAACTCAGGACGATTTTAAATTTGAGGTTCTTGAGATATACTGGATCTAAGAGCTCGAATACAGTTGGAGAAGAAATCCATGTAAAACCTAAACACAGTCTCTGGTGAAGTAACACCCGCATTTTAAACTATTACTGTTTGCATTATTCCTACTGCCTTCTGATCTCACGAGGAGTGATAAATAAATGTTCACCGCTGTAAAACCATCAGAACTCACGCAACCCTTCCTACACCCACCAATAATGTGAACATTTTTATTACTGGACTACAAGTACTTTCCTTTCACCAGATGTTAAGTCTTCATTTTAGTATTAATGGATAAGTAACAGCCCCAGAAACACGTACATGTGTGTGCCATTTCACAGAAACGTCAACCCAGCAAGATGCAAGAACTTACTGAATCCTAGGTTGTCATGACCAAGTGATGCCACATCCCCTGGAGGTACATGCTCCTGTAAAAAGGGAAACACATTTTATTTATTTATTTTACATATTTATTTGTTTATTTATTTATTCACACTTTATTTAGCAATTTTGTCAGTAGTTCAATGAATAAAGTGCCAAAAGCCTGAACACTTAGTAACCAACAACTTGGAAATGCCGTCATGGCTGTTGTGTGACTCTGTGCTGATGGGCATTTAAAGGACTGCAGCGGCTTCAACTGTAGCGTCCAGCAGTCCAACAGTCCAACAGTAGACATGTGGGACAAAATGCGTGTGTACAGCTATGGCCAGTGTGGGTAGTGGATGGCCAGAGTGAGTGGTCAGCCAACAGGGCGGTAGTGGGAGGGGCCTTGTTGAAAGAAAAATAAAATGAATGGAACATATGGTAGGTTCTTAAAAACAAGGTGCTGCTGGAAGCAGGAATGCAAATCACTAAACTACAAGACTTGGTGCAAAGTTATATAAGAGAATCAGTGCATACAGGATTGTCCTGAGGAGCTACAACAGTCAAATAATTCTCTGATTTCAATGGGACCCGAAGGGTCACTTCTGCAATAATGTACAATAATTACATAACGATTTCATTACTGTACATGGTTCATATAAAGGCAATTTCTGCATTCACAGAAGTGCACACATGCCGGGTTTAAGTGATGTAACGTGGTGAGGATGGGAAGGAATGGAGTGAATTCATCTGACTCAGGATGGGGACAAGTGGTGGGTGCTTGTGTACATGTCAGTAAACCTCTGGATTCCATAAAAAGTGGGGTATCTGTTGACCAGCTGAGGAACTATTAGCTTATCAAAAAAGGCTGTTTTGTGGAGTTAGAGGTACCGTTAGCCACCCCCCCCCCCCCTGCAAAATGGCACTGTCAAGGATGTGAAGCCCTGTAGTGGTGTGGATGTTCACTCATGTACTGTCTGAAGGTATGTGCCTCCATCACATCGACTCCAGTGCTATCAAGACTACATGCCATCACAAAACAGAAAATGGCAATTTTCACAGTCATCACTGCGAGAATCTCAGATGTGGAGGACAGCCCCTTGTCAGCTATTTATTCAATACATGTGTGGCTACCCACCTTCCACAACCACTTGTCAGCTGTTGGGCAAGACTCAGTATCGATCCGATCACTACTCAGTTTTAGACGGACTACTGTACTTACAACTGGGTCAACAGCTTTGCCATTGGGTATTGCGGTCGAGTCTTTCTCCATCTCTGTGTGCGCTGTGTAACTCGCTCGCATGGCAACATCTGTCGTCCCATCTGTTGATCCAACAGCTGAAAATTATACATCATGGAAAATATTAGCCACAAGTCACACAGTCCTGTTTCAGTAACACAGCTGACCAAAAGGTCACAGCCCTGTTTCGATTACTGGCAGCAGAACTGAAGTACTCACAAACAAACTTTCCCAGTGCCACTTTGTCCACTGTAAACTTGATATGGTCAATACTGATATTGAACTAGGGGCTGTGGCCCAGATGATTGTACCATCCGAGAATTTTCTGTTGTACAGTGACTGATAAAAGCTTCACTGAGTGTCTAACCTACAGGCTGGAAAACTGAGGAAATGTTTTGCACTTCCTGTCAGGACTAAAAGATGTCTGTTTTTCCAAACATCCAAACCAGCTCTGGCCTCTTCAATAAGGACTGGGATTTCTTTCCCCAAAAGTAAAGTGGCAGAGGTGTGAACCTGACCATTCACCTCCATGTAGCACTGAGATTAAGAACAAGTCGAATTGGACCACCACTCCTACATACACCTTCATGTTGTGCACAGGGAAAACTTTGCCTACAGCTTTTACTGAATAACAGGTTGAGGGAATACAATGATCATCACCTATTTCATTGAATGTCCTAGACCTCCCTGCAGCAACTGGGGAAATTTACATAACCCCTGACCAGGATGCCTGCCTCTGGCTCAGATTCAAACACAGAAGCCCTAAAGTCACTGTTTTAGCGACAATATGTATACACACTACCACTGAGCATTTACTGACTGCTCCTTGCAATGCATCCTTCCTTCTTCCCATCCCTTTATATGCAACCATGGTAACAAAAAATGAATTAGTAACCAGTTATTTTGCCATAACACCACAGAGACTACTGTTTCATCACAGTATACAAAATTCTTGGTTTGTGAGTGAAGTCACACCTGTGTCATTATTAACATCATAATAATAATAATAATAATAATAATAATAATAATAATAATATAGTTGTACATTGATCATCCATAACTTCATCTTCCAGTTACATGATGCTGAATTTTTAATGCTTGAAAGTGACCCACAATTGTAAGGGACCCAAACTTTCATGGGGAGTGAATTCAATAAAACCTTTTTAGGCTGGCAGTTGCAGCACGTTTCAATGGTAAGTAAACCAATATTTTGAGAACCACCTCTGTTCTCATAATCAGGAACGAAGTAGCTCAGATGTCAGCCCGTGACATACATCCACCTGCCAGAACCACTGGTTCACAGACGGACGTGACAAAATGAGGGGTGGTGGGCAGAGTCAAGTGCTTGTTCCTCTTCGTCCTGTTGCCTGATTGGATTCACAGTCTCACAGCCACATGTATATAATGCATTTAGTGTAAATTTCAGTACTTTATGTAACACTGTTGTCAAATTGTGCACAGTTCAAGTTGTGTATATAGCGTATTTTTATTACTTATTCCACATCTTGTCATTCGGACCAAATTTTGGACCCATGGAATGTATCTTTTGAGACAGAGAGAGAGAGAGAGAGAGAGAGAGCGCGCGCGCGCGCGCGTGCGTGCGTGTGTGTGTGTGTTAATATTCAGCAACACCACTATAAGAGCCTCAAATCTCACGCAATACACACAATGTTCCTGAAACGCTGCAGTTTGAAGATGCTGGTGTGGTGGACTTCCCCCAAATATCAATAACAAACAAAAGTTATCCTGCAACACACTTACCTTCGATCTTCTTTCTCATGATTGGCACCCCAATGAAGTGCACAACCAACATGGCCACTAACCCGAGGCCGATGCTGGCTACAAATGCTCCCCACAGCGGAATTCTGTCGAAGTACAGGACTGTAACAATAGGAAAACATGCAACATCTTGCTAGTTTACTTTACCTTCTGCATACCTACTAATATGACAGCAGGCTGCCATGTACATGGTAATGAGCCTTCTAACAAAACTAAACTAAACTAAACCAAACCAAACCAAACCAAACCAAAATACACTAACCTAACCTAACCTAATCTAACCTAACCTAACCTAACCTAACCTAACCTAACCTAACCCAACCTAACCTAACCTAACCTAACAGACTAATTAAGTAATTCCATGGTACTGAGTCGTTCTTGAGAAGCTAACAGTTCCTCAGATGGTCAGGCAGCTCCCCACAGGTTATGAAACTTGACTGTTCATCACAGCATTCACAACAGCCCACCACTTTTCTCTATCCTGAGCCCAATAAAGTCATTCCATGCCCCCCCCCCTTGTATGTCTTCAAGATCCGTTTTAAAATTATCTATGCCTCGGTCTTCAAAGCGGATTCTTTCTTTCAGGTTTTACCACCTAAATCCTGTATGCATTTCTCTTCTTCCCCACACATGCCACATGCCCAGCCAATCTTATCCTCCCTGCCTCAACCAACCTCGTAATATTTGGTGAACAGTACAAATCATGAATCTCCCCACAAAGCAGTTTTCTCCAGTCTCCCGTCACTTCCTCCCTCCTAGGCTCAACTGTATTCTTCCTTTGTCTATGTTCTTCCATCAGTGTGAAAGACCAAGTTTCACACCCATCATGTTTCACAAACAGCAGGAAGTCGGAAGAGTAGCTGAGTGATTATGAGCCTCTCAACAACTACTCTGCTCCACGGAGGAACAGCAGCAGTAGTTAGGACTGCTGCCAGCTTTATGTTAAAAAAACTTGAATTTCACGCACATACGGCATGCATCTGTTGCATATCATGCTCACAATAAACAGCGATTACTTCCACTAACCACGTTTGTGTTTGTACTGCAAATAGTCTGTGTTCTCTGTGAGGTAGGAACAGATCTGTTATGTACTGCTACATGTATTTCAGGCTTCAACAGGTTAAGACCAGGCCAACACCACTTAAAAATGAACTGCAACACACTTACGTGATGATCCATCATGGACGACAGTGAACACATTGATGAAGATGGTGACACCATAAAACACGGGCAGACAGAGTAATCCTCGTGATATGGGATCAGATGCAATGAGTATGAGGTAACGGATTAAAGTATACAGCGCCACTGATATCAGACCAGATAATAATGGTGACAAGAACCAAGAGCCCACTGCAAGAAAAACCTGTGTCAGCTTGTTCTTTAATGTAATGTTCAGGAAATGAAATATTACACACAAAATAAATTACTCACATAAATATCTCAACATACGTACAACAACCACAATCTGCTGTATTAAGAAGAATAGTAATGGGGTTCCAAAAATTTACAGGTTGAAGGGAAACTCATTAACAACCCGACGATGCAGATCTTCTGGGACGTGATACTCAGTCATTTAGTGTGTGGTTCGGCCAAGCAGTCCAAGAGGAATTTAAACTTGAAGATGAAGGTCCCACGATCATTCAAAAGTCATGAACTACTCACCCAACAACACATCATCGCAACCCAGCAGACTTGAATCATCAGCAACAGTGCTGTCAGAGCCTCAATGTCACATGGTCTATAAAACCTACTGAGCAAGATGGTTCAGATAGCACCACATCTCCCTTGTCTTCAGGCAGTAACACGTCTCCCTTGTCTTCAGGCAGTAACACGTCTCCCTTGTCTTCAGGCAGTAACACGTCTCCCTTGTCTTCAGGCAGTAACAGGTCTCCCTTGTCTTCAGGCAGTAACAGGTCTCCCTTGTCTTCAGGCAGTAACATGTCTACCTTGTCTTCAGACAGTAACATGTCTACCTTGTCTTCAGACAGTAACAGGTCTCCCTTGTCTTCAGACAGTAACACATCTCCCTTGTCTTCAGACAGTAACAGGTCTCCTCTATTCAGTCAGTAACACACCTCACTTGTATTCAGGATATGCCTGGTTTAAATCATAGCCTGGACACTGATTAACTTCAGTTTTCCATGGTTTTCCTCAGCCCCTCCAAATGAATGCCAGAATACTACCTTGCTTATGCTGTGACCACTTCCTTCCACATTCTCTCTTCAGTATTCACTTGTCGTCGTAACATTTAATGCTACATGGCCTGAAGCACTGATAGAACTGTTAAATCAACTGACGACACTTCACCTACCAATCAATCCGAAGGCTTCCCAGTTTAGCCCTTCATCTCCACGGCAAACCAGAGAGAAACCAATAGTGGCACCAACAATGCTGTGGGTGGCAGACACTGGAAGCTTCAGGAATGTTGCAATGAGTAGCCACACAGCACCGCCAACTGTAAAAACATGGCAGTCTTAATATGTGCAATTGATATGGTGTAATACAGAACTCTAAGGATAATATTAAAATAGCCATTAGAAAAATAGTGTGTGGGGTATGGAATGGTGCAACTGCCTCAGGAAAGGGTCAGGTGAACATTTCATTCTACAGATTCCATAGAATGAAATGTAAGACACTATTCAAAGATAATGACTCAGATTTTGAATTATCTGAAATCAAATTATGACACTTACAAGAAAGTCATACAGTGCATCAGATCACCATTACATTAACCTTTTAAAGCCTAGCGGTAACTTTACATACCACCAGGTTTAACATTAAAAAATTCTACGTGGTGCCCACATGGCGTTTATGTGTTTTGTACGGATCTCAGAACAAACAGCAACTTTTGCCTTATAAAACATTAAGAGACTGGTTCTTATAACCGAAGTGGAGTGTGTTTACTGCGCGGTATGCACTGAGTCCTTATATAAAACAGATACGTTTCGTCTTTAAAGGGTTAATCATGCTTGTATTTGTTTCTGAGGCTTCTAACAGACTGCTAACAGATTGTAACGTAGAACACTGTGGAATCTGCAATTAATGCAAACAGGATCCAGAGGTGGTTTTAAATGTGAAGCTGAAAGGAAAAAACCCAACAGCAAGATCGAGATCAAGAAGGAAAAAACAGGTTAAGAGAGATGTAACAGAGAAGGAAGATAGGACATGGGAGTAAACTGAAAAGAAAGCTTTGGGAAAACAACATTGGGTGCTACATGACCAGCATAAAGTGTGAATGTATACAGAAAAAGATGACATATCTAGAGATAAAAACACACACACGTAATATCTGTTTAATCTGTTACTGAAACATCTTAATTATCATATTTACCCAAACATAGCACTGGAATTTTTTCCTACCTCATCATCTGAAATATACAGCGTTGTCATGTAGAAACACAAAAAGTTAGTTTATGCTCTGGACAGGTGCTTTCCTCAAAACTGAAGATTGTTAATGGGGGTCATTTTACATGCAGATACGCACGGTATATTACACTTCCCATTACTGTATGTAATCTGCATTCTCACTGTGATTAATATTACATGTATGGCTACAAAGGATGTGGCATTGCAGAGTGCAGTGCAGGGGTGCCAATGTTTCATAGGAATCTGCTGTCTGCACCTTGAGAGAAAAAGTTATTATGTATCCATTAGACCAGATGGCATCATGCCCATAAAGACGACAATCTTCCCTGAAGCTGTCTAAAACATGCTACTCACTCAAGGCTGCAAACATTCCCAACATGAACTCCACTTCCGCAGCTTCATAAACATCCACACGCAAAATACCTTTCCGCATTGTGTCTGATACTTTGTAACCTGAAACACAGAAAATATACACAGCTTTCAGATACACTAAGTTGTATACAGTATGCTGTTCAAAGGGTACAGCAGTACAGTGAGACTGGTGATGTGACCCTGCATCATTCATTCAGTGATTCCTGATGCTTCACTCAAATGCAGTTCTTGCATCTTCAAGGGCTGGAGGTCCACTTCTTCATGGATCTTGAACCTTGAAGATTAAGGTGACGCACTGCTTCAACACACCAGGAACCGTCTAGCCAGTGATGCATGCTCCCATCCCAGAATAGCAGATCCTCAATTACACTACTGTAGAAACCTCAAAACTTGCACATTGCAACTTCTTTGCATTTCAGAAGAACACTTAGACCTAAGACGGGGGAGGTGACAGCGGGAGGGAGACAGCTTCATGATTTTTACCATTCGCCAGATATTATAGCGTTGATGAAATTAAGGTGGCTAACTTGAAAGGGTACTTATCACAGAAAACTTAAAGGAAACAGTCCACTTGGAGGATGTAATCACAGAAGGGAGGATAATTTTTATTTATATCGTACTGCAGAACGTACCATCATTTACAAACAGAACACACACACACAGACATGCACTGTACTCACCTATCAGTATGGCTCCAGCAATTTCAACAACAGTTGCTATGCAACAAGCCTGCTTGACAGAAAGCACTTTCGATCCAACTGAAGTACCAAATGAGTTGGCTACATCATTAGCTCCAAGACCAAAGGCTAATACAAATGCCACTATGTAGCCAACGACGACAATCCATACCACATCAGGTGAATATGGTTCTATCATGTTGGAAGTTTCTACTTCTTCACACAGTTGGTTGTAGAGATGAATTCTTCAGCCACGTCTCCCCCACAAATGCTACTGAACCTATCACGATTAATGTCACAGAGCTTTATCTCTGTTTCAGAACTTCAACCACAAAGTCTTCAGGTACAATTCTCCACATCAGTTACTTTGACAGTGCTGATAACCATCAGACCCCTGACTATCCAATTGCTTCTTACGATCAGAACACTGTAGCCAAGACCCTGCAAAGTTTCGGTCATCCAATTTTACACTAAACTTGAACAAGTGTAAAGCAGCTGCTCGCCTCTGCAGTGTCTGTCCTCAACAGATTCTGGGCTTTAACTGTGCAACACTGAAACAGAAAGAAAAACACAAGATTTGAAAATTTATCATAGTGATCATTCATGTTGTTGTCTTCTGGCTTATGGCACTCTGCAGTCTGGTAGGTGTGTAACACCATTTCGGACAAACACAGTGTCTTCTTCTTCTTGAGGGGCAGCACGCTGGTACCAGAGTACATGGTGTCACAACCCAGATCAAAATATGAGAAACAGAAGAGTTTGTGAACATTGTGAATTTCATTAAAAGTTGCTTCTAAGTAAAGGACTTCTGTTTCCTGCAATGTAACATAAATAGTGACTGCATGACATACGTATTCAGTTATCAGTCTTTCTCAGGATGTGATGTCAAGTAATTTGGTGTGTAAGTACCACAGTGTCAGAAAAACCTGCTGATCTACCTTGAGCCAATAGGTTCTCCTGAAACACTGGTAATTGTCTCCTAATTGCATGGCTTCACACCCCTGAGAGCTCACCGCGTACAACTCCATCAGCATGGTGCCGCAGTGTTCCTTTGCCACTGATCTTGCAATGCTGCTACCACAGGGCAGTAAGCGTGCAGTAAAAATTATAACCTAAAAATAGAAATGTCTTAATTCTGTGCCTTGGGACAAGATAAGCACCACCACGGAGCACTTTAGTTAGCAGAACACTGTGAATCCCTCTGTCTGCTCTACCTATCTATGTTCACTCCTTGACGGTGGCTTCTCTCTGTTGGTAACTTCTAGAATTACAACAGATTTTTCTTTCTTCTCCTTCTTCCTCTGCTTGTATGGTACTTTGGCCGGTTTTCAGGCCATGGTGTCCCCGTTGCCGGGGTTTTGAGACAACTGAGCTTTTATGAGATGAGGATGTAAGCCCCATGCTGAACCCCCAACCTGGAGGGCCCTACCAGCAGTTAGGCTGTTGCCAGCATAGGTATTATCACAGACAGCCTGTATGTTTCTCTTTGGGGGCTGAATAATGCTAAGTGACATGCACCCACTTAAATGTGGCTGCATGGAAAACAAGGCTGAGTGATGAGGTTGAAATGGCATCTTCTGAAACAGAAGAAAGTTCTTGAGAAGTAACAAACAGTTCTAAATAAACTGTAAGACATTATGAGTGAAATAGTTCTTCATTCCCTTTGGTTAGGATAAAGTTTTGACAGAATATTTTAACTGTCCATAAACTAACCTAAAACAGGTTTACCATGTACTACAGAATTTGGTTTATCAAACTACAACATAAAATTAGAAATAATTATTAGTTATGAAATCAGGTATAAAGAAGCTGCATTTCAGTAACTGTTTGATGTACGTCAGTGAGCTTTGTTTAGTTCGCCCTATTACACAACAACAGTCTTTTGTGAGGTTATGTATACTTACAGCCTACCCGAAAACAACGCTACAACATAACCTGCCATGTCAGCAGGAAAAATAAAACGCAAAATTCATTGTGATAAATGGAAAAAAGTAGAGAGACAGAAAACATAATCACAGAGAGGCACATTTCAAATTCAGGACAGGAGATGTCCGCCTCATTCCAACATTGTTCCACTTCATCCAAGAAAATGGTAAACACTGAAGGAAGCCTGCTGTGATTATAACCACAAACAAAAGCAACACAGTCACTTTCATCTTTAAGTTTAACAAGTAGCATTAAATACACACCCCCTTAACTCTGCTGATAAAATTCTAACATTAAAAAATGGCTCATGATCTTGCCTGCATCGCTATATAATACATTTGGTGAAACATTTAAATCCTTTATGGGCAGTCATTATACTGTTTTTGTATTCTATTACTGATGTATATAGGATGGTGCAAAAGACACTACACTAGAGGCAACACGTTAAATATCAAAAGTCCAGTGATTTTTGTGCCACCTGGTATTTTATGCTTTATTTCACATCCTGTTGCCACTTCACCTAACTGTGGATATATGGAATGTGTGTGTGTGTGTGTGTGTGTGTGTGTGTGCGCGCGCGCGCGTGTGTGTGTGCGTGCGTGTGTCTATACATGACATTTCTTGCAACAGTGATCACAATGCTGCCTGGCCCCAGCATGTGACAAAAAAGATATTTTAAGTTTCTTCTCTGCCAATTTTGTACAAAACTGCCAAAATCATGAGCAGTATGTTTTCATTTATATCAAGAGCCATGCTGGACAAAACAAGAACTCTGCAATGATTACACTTGTCATGGCACTTTTCAGCAATGGGTTCTGTGACAGCATCACACATATTGTACCACCACCATGACACACGCATCTGACACGTTAGACATATAATGTATTTATATAATAGGACTGATCACAGCACCAGTTTATTTACAGTGCTGACTACAAGGAGACACAAATTCACAGTTTCAAAAAAGAAGAAATTCATGAGTCAGATAATGCAGAATTCAGGTCTGATTGGATGTGAAGCTGTGATGTTGGGTTGATGTTTCCTGTCATTTCCAAGGAGTGTAATGCCTTCATCGACAAGAGGTGAGGAGTCCAAGAGGAATGCCTCACTGCAGAAACCTCACTCTCATAAAGAAACACACTGTGAGAATGGATTTCTTTGAAATACCATCTCTAAAAAAAGAGTGTCACAAAAACAGACACTGCTCCTGACGGAACTGCAGTGTTTCCAGACTTTACATCCTGGTATAAACATGGGAGGCAGTACTCTTACCTCTGAGGTCCACAAAAGGACTGTGCATACACAAAGTAACACACAACAATCTGATGTCTTAGCTTAGCAGATCTCTCCCCTGTGTATCACATGTTTTACATAAACGCTGTCCTTTGCCCGTGATCAGGAAAGAATTCCTCTGCCTTATGTAAAATTATCATTTTGTTTTCTTTCTATGTAACCATGTTTATTCTTCACATATCCTTGTATTTGTACAGAGTACAGTGAGATGTCTGAGTGTGGTTACATTTGGTACAGATCTCGGTAACATGTGCTGCTATTATTACGGTTGGCATCAGTCTTGACACACATATTTATTACAAACAATATACGAAGAGTCAACAAAAAGACTGTGGTACTATGTTTGCTGTGGTCTTTATGAGTGGAACGTTAACCCGCAGGCACATCACACTGGCACACTGCTGTCATTAAAATGGCCTGCAGTAACACAGTGCTGGCTCTAAGCACAAAACCCCTTCCTTGTCATTTATAACCACTTCTTGTGCAATACAACTTCCAATATGAGTCATCTCCAGCCACTGTCCTCAGTACATGCCAGTCCAAAACGTACAGTTGCTGAAATTCTGATTTTCTCTCCCAATGATTACCCAAAACATACGTTTTCAAACATAACGTCATGTTGCCTCTGGGCACACAATTTCAGAATAATAAAGATACATTTTATTAGAATTATTACAGTTCTTAAAAAAGTGGATCTAAGAGAAAACAGGTAAAACAGAGGTGAAAACTACAGTGACGGGCTTCACAGTTTGCGCTCGCCATTAATATTATTAGGGTGATCGAATCAGGAGGAAAAATTAGCGAGACATGTAGCATGCATAGAAGAGATGTAAAAAAAGGTTTTGATCAGAAAATCTGAAAAAACGACGAATAGAAGGCAGGGTAATATTAATATGAAACTTAAAGAAATGGCATTGGAGTCCGTGGACGGTATTCATCGTACAGACAAGCGTCGGGCTCCTGTGGACACAGCAAGTAGGCTTCTCAGTGGAATTAGTAATTTTAGAAAATGCGAAGTGCTATGGTAGTTTAACTGCAGTAACTTATGCATTTACGCGAGTTTTGCGGCTTCCTGTAGCTGTGCATTTGTGATGTGCCGCCGCTGCACTGGCTGTGCGATCGGCCTATCACAAGGTGTTACACGCTCTGACTCACGAGAACATACATGACCTTGGCCGCGGTTGCGGACAAGGTAATCACATCGCCCGATGTTTATGACAAGTGCCGATGTATCCCAGTTAATAATACAGTGACCTGAAGTGCAGTTGTGTCTTGTGCTCACCCGTCAATGTCAGTACCTTTTTATGTCTATTTGGCTAGAGCTGTTCACAAATTTGACTTCAGCTCTTCTTATAAACTGAACACCTAACAAACGTTGACGACTGGGAAATGACAGCTGCAGTGATACCGACTTAAGCTTTCTTTGAAAGGATCCACATGTTTTCTGCACAAAATCAGTTGGGAGACCCCCACCGACGCTGTCAAGGTCAGAGCTGTTCTCCTCAGTAAATTACAGTACCTACACGGTGCCAAAAAAGTGTCGGTTCACGTGATTCGAATCCAACGTCGTGCTTCAGTTCGGGCGGTTAGTCGCCCGCGTCTCAACGCAGAGGCTCTGGTTCAATCCCAGGTCAGTGTATGTGGTATCTGTGGTCATACATCGGCATTTGGGCAGATTTTTCTCCGGGCTCTCCCGTTTTCCCCTATCAGCAACATTCTCGGTAATACACGAATCAGAGGGCAGACAGAGGCCCCACAAGCCGCAGTGCCGCCAACACACGGCCTGATCTCACCCCAGCATAATGCAACAGATCCGCGGTACAGCACAATGGCTTTACCATGGCGTTCTTTACTGTCAAAACGTCACGAGGCTTCACAGTACGGACGCAAGATGTCACTCAACTCGCAGTTACACAGACAGGCCTCTATGAAACTCCAAGTTAAGCCTTTTGTAACAAGCATCAGTGATGATGCTGACGGCTCAGTACAGCCCAGATGCTGAAGTCACAGCGTACAGCACTTTTGATAAAATGTTTCAGCTGGCGCTCCACATATCTGCGTACCTGACATGAAGCCACGTGTGATGTTGGCGTACACATTTAATGTCATTTATTCCCGTAAGAAGCGTACGGCCTTCCCGCTGCGACGATTGTAACGTAACTCAAATTCTCAACAGGCCTCGCGTACCGAATTTTACAGAAATCGGACAAAAATGTGGAAAGCAGGACAGAAATTCACGGATGGCCCTCAGCACAGTGCGACTGTCACTGTACCCACCTGCGCGGATGGCCCTCAGCACAGTGCGACTGTCACTGTACCCACCTGCACGGATGGCCCTCAGCACAGTGCGGCTGTCACTGTACCCACTTGCACGGATGGCCCTCAGCACAGTGCGGCTGTCACTGTGCCCACTTGCGCGGATGACCCTCAGCACAGTGCGGATGTCACTGTGCCCACTTGCGCGGATGGCCCTCAGCACAGTGCGGCTGTCACTGTACCCACTTGCGCGGATGGCCGTCAGCACAGTGTGGCTGTCACTGTACCCACTTGCACGAAACTTACAGCTGCCCAACGAACTTTACCCAAGTACTCGACCCAGTCCGGACTGGGCAAGGAGACCCTTTCTAAATGGTACCGCGTAGCGCCCCGACACATTTCCCACTTGAGCACGCCTACATCGGATACATGTTTAACAATCTGACGCCTGTCCGCACTGCCACATGCCGGACCTGCGGACAGACAGCGCGGAAGTGGCGCTGGACGAGAAAACTTATTGTGGCCATCCTCAAAACAGAGCACAGTTGTATGCCTGGAGCCTGGCTCCTTTTCCCCAACTTTACTTTTTGGACACAGAGCCAGCCTCAGGATCCTGGGACATACGGTGCAGTATGGACACAGCCCGGACACAGAGCGAGCCTCAGGATCCTGGGACATATGGTGCAGTATGGACATACGGTGCACTATATACCGCACGCGCGGCGGAAACCTACTCTCGTGGACTACACGGAATTCTTGAAGAGATCCAGGTGCAAAAGTACACACGGACACAACGCCTCAAGACCTATAGCTGTACTCAGTTCGCGTAAGGAAGCCTACATGAGGCAAGCGACAACGGTCCTTCATCGAGATGCCAACGCACTGCGTCTGCCAGTGACTGCGTGCTACTGTGACAGTCGGTGTCAAGTGTGTGTACACAGGTGCGGTCTGTACAGCGGTAACTACCGTTTCTGGGGAACTGTTACTGATCACACATGTACCGCAACTTATCACTAAATCGAAAACAGATCTGGTTCAAAAAAGCGACATTACGTGGAATTTCCCATACGGAATGTCGCCCACATCGCTCGAGATATGTGGGAAGTGCGGCGGGACGTCACTGCGCTCGTAAGCTCAGCAGTTCGCTGAACCGGTCCGCACGCAACTCGCGCTTTCTCGACAACTTTTTGTAAAGGATTCATCCGCCAAATTTCATGAAAATCCGACAATACAAAGTCTAAGACGGACGGACACTCTCTCTTCATGTCCCCTTTTATTTACTTCGTAAAGATTGCTTAACAAGCACAGAAAATTTTAAGTCGCTAGTAGCCACACAGTGCACATTACAGTCGCTAGTAGCCACACAGTGCACAGTACAGTCGCTAGTAGGCACACAGTGCACAGTACAGTCGCTAGTAGCCACACAGTGCACAGTACAGTCGCTAGTAGCCACACAATGCACAGTACATGACTTAGCGAAGAATTTGCAACACAGCAGCAGTATTCAACAGGTCAGCTGAAAACCGGGAGAAGATCAGAGATCATATTTTACCGATTTTGGTCGAGTTTTATGGACACATATAATAAACAAATACCAACAGTAATGAGTATACTAACGTACGATTAGCAGTGACAAGTATACTGACATACAATCATTACTAATAAGTATACTGACGTATGATCGACACTGATAAGTATGCTGATGTATGATTAGTGGCAGTAAGTATGCTGATGTATGATTAGTGGCAGTAAGTATGCTGATGTATGATTAGTGGCAGTAAGTATGCTGATGTATGATTAGTGGCAGTAAGTATGCTGATGTATGATCCACAGCAGCACACGCAGCCTTCCTAGTCATCACATAGAGCTGTTTTAGCAGCTACACCATCACACACACAGCTGGAACTTTACAAATCAACAGCAGGCGGTCACACGATAGGGTATGACACTAGCGTCACTTTTTGAACGAACCGTCTTGTACGTCGATCTATACAACTTTGACAGCGCAACGCCTTGGCTGTGACACTTGTAAAATCCGAAAACTTGCTCCCTGAAGATAACCGTTTATGGTCGAAACGTATAGCAGCCAGATGAAATGATGTACAAAGTGATGTAGCCTGTGCGTCACGGTGGTGTGTTTTGGGCACGAGCATCAGACATATGTTTGCCTGGCTGAGCCTTACTGGGCTGGGTCGGCCCCACAGCCGGTCTGGACGTTTCGGACACGAGAAAATGTAACTGTCCCTGCCGGAAATGGAATCCCCAGTAATCTAGTCACTATACTGACTGAGCTACTGGGATTCCTACAGGTTTAGTATAAATACATTTTAATTAACATAATTAGTCTCACTATCCTACCAAAATCAGCAACATTATGTGGATGTTCCTATGGGGCTATTCCGAACTAAATTTGACGCGCAATGAACGGCAAGCGTTACGTGAATGTGCCTGACAATGCCGTGCTGCCCACTGTGTCACACTGAGACAAATGTGAAGAACCGCCCTTCGTGCAGGTCGGAGCGCCACCAAGTCTTGCACTGCTGTTCGTGTGTGGCTTCACAGTCATTTTACTGTTCGGTGGATTGGGCGTGGAGGACCAAGGCCCCGCCAAGTCCCGATCTTACTACAAGTGATTTCTTTTTGTGGGATTCAACCAAACAGGAAATCTACCGACCAAAACAAGAACACTTGATGAACTGCAACAACAAATCTCAGATGCTGCTTTGACGTTCCACTTGACTTTGTGAGAAAATGTCTAGAGTATTTGTCTTACAAACTGCAGCAGCGTGTGCAAAATGTTGGGGCCTATGTTGCAATATGACACTAAATGGTAGTGCCTAGATTCTAAAATCGTGCAAGATTAGTAGCAATATAGCACCCTACTTATATAGATATAGACATTTAACGTTAGGTATTTACTCTACAAACACCCTGTATGCAGTCTGCTGGTGTCGGTACACAACAGTACACCTATGTACCTGCCAGCACCTTCCTACTGAAACAAGACACGCTTCATATCGCTATCGCTAACACTCACCAATTTGAATCCTCCGCCACTGTGGGCACGCACCTTGCATGCGTCCTTCCTTATACGCCTTGCGCTTCTCCCACTCCACCTTCCAGCTGAAATCACCCCTCCCCTCTCGCCCCTAAAGATCAACCGGCTTGTGAAATGTATTGACGCAGTCCACTGTCAAGATTACGCAGGAATGAGTAATTACGGACACGTGGGGGGGGGGGGGGGGGGGGGGTGACCCACGGGGGCAAAAGTACGGGTAGTGCGACAAGAACACGTCCCAGTTCCACTTTGTTCCCGATAAATGCCGCGCGGGTTGACCTGGGATCGAATTCGTGCCTTCGCGGTGAAGGGCCAGTTACTGACAGCGCCTGAGCCATGGCACATGGCACGGCCAGTTGACGCTTAGCAAAGCTACAGCGAGCGACACAGTTCGGTAGGACTTGCCTGTCACGCAGTTCTGTTTTGGGTCTCAGGTTGCACGTCGCAGTACAAACGCTGATAGAAGCGTCCAGTGAGCGTGTTGTGACTGCGGATGGGGAACACGGGCTGCAGAGTACGGGATGCTGCGACTTTTCGCTGAAATGGACGGCAAATGGCGCGCTCTGTGATGTGCTACACAGACGTTCTCTACTGTCAGAATGACGCGGCTTCACAGTACGCGGGTACATACAAACATTACAATGCACTGACAATGTACATAAGTGTCGGCAGTCAACTGGCTGCACTACTAACCGCACGCTATCATCATCATCCCCTTTATGCAGGTATTCACGCTTATGTACCAGAAACAAACCGTGTTGCTAGGATACACAGTGTCGCAGCTATCCCGCGCGTACTGTTAACGGTGCATATAGCGCTGTCTGCAATATTAAACTCCTATGTGCTTCTACATTAGCACTTCCCGCAGTGTGTGTGCTGTGCCCAGTACAGCTGTTTTCTGCAGTTCCTTGCTATCGTGCTGTCCCGGCACGCTGCTCAAGTATTTTCTGAAGGATTTTGAAATGGTTCCAGTTGCCTCTATTATTACTGGCGTCACCTGTGTTTTTACATCCCACATGCGCTGTACTTCTGTTATAAGGGCTTTATATTTTAGAATCTTCTCGGCTTCTTTCTTTATCACATTTCTGTCTCCCCGGATTGCTACGTCAATTAGCACACATGTTCCTTTTCATTATCCCGGATTATGATGTCCGGTTTATTGTTGGGGGTGGTTCTGTCGGTTTGCACTTATTATTATTATTACTATTGTTGTTTCGTATCACTACTGTACTACTGTTATTAGGCGTTCTTTACGAAGCAAAACTAACATCCTACGTGTGTACCATATCCTTCCGTCTGTCTGTCTGTCTACGTGCCCGTGCCCGTGCGTCACAGACAAAAGCATCAGTCGGATTTTCAAGAAATACAGCAATTCTTTACAAAAGGCTGCCAAGCAGACAGCGCTGCGTCGCAGCCATACTTTCTAACCGCGACTTCAACACTTTCCATTGTAAAATACCTGCATGTCAAGGAATGCCCGACACCGTCTCAGACGTGCACGACCTCAGCTAAAACAACAGTCCAGATTTTAAACACCGGAATAATATTAAAATTTTATCCGCATGAAGCAGTTATTGTTAAGGTACACGCAACATATGAAGCAGGGCAGCTCGTTCCGTGCAGTAATTGCGGTAGCGCGCTTTGCTGCGCGCGGGGTCCCGACCAGCTGCACGGCAGAACAGGCCTGTCTAAAGACTACAGGCGGCTCCCGGGCGGTAACGCGGCCGACGGCTTACCTTCGTGAAGTGCTGAGACACACAGCGTTTCTTATAAACTGACTCTTTAACCTTTTAAAGCCTAGCGGTAACTTTACGTACCACCAGGTTTAACATTAAAAAATTCTACGTGGTGCCCACATTGCGTTTATGTGTTTTGTACGGATCTCAGAACAAACAGCAACTTTTGCCTTATAAAACATTAAGAGACAGGTTTTTATAACCGAAGTGGAGAGTGTTTACAGCGCGGTACGCACTGAGTCCTTTTATAAAACAGACACGCTTCGTCTTTAAAGGGTTAAAGACTAACATTACCCGGGATTACTTACAAAGTTTCAGCCCGTACCGCGAAGTAAACACACACCGTCTCGGTTATAAAAACCAGCCAGTTAATGCTGTATAGGGAAATAATCGCTGTTTGTTCTGAGATCCACACAAAACACATAAACACACTGTGTGGGCAGAACGTAGAATTGTTGAATGTTAAACTGGCGGTACGTACAGTGACCACTGGGCTTTAGAGGGGATAGTTAAAGACCCAGTCCGTACCGCGCAGTAAACACACTCCGTCTCGGCTATAAAAACCAGTCAGTTAATGCTGTATAGGGAAATAATCGCTGTTTGTTCTGAGATCCACACAAAACACACAAACACACTGTGTGGGCAGAATGTAGAACTGCTGAATGTTAAACTGGCGGTACGTACAGTGACCGCTGGGCTGCAAAGGGTTCATATTGTCGGCTCATTGCTGAGCACCAGAAATCAAAGAACAATGGCGCGAGCTGTCTGTAGCGTCTAACTCTCATGACGGTGTTGGGCGGGGGCTCAGACACACAGCGCACACAGCAGCACGGTGCACTGCACACATCACGACATTCTGGATAGGCGACAAGTAAAGTGCACCTTACGGGAGACGAACAGCGGACCGTCAGCCGCCGACTGTCGCGGCATGCAGTGTACACCGCGTATCGGAATGATGGGAAATCCAAACAGACTGAGGCTTACAGACTCGCTTTATCTGACAGAACGCAATTGCGCTAATACCAGCTTACGGCAATGCTGCGTCATAAATTGTCTGAGAGACGAGGAAAAAAGGAGCAGCGCGGAGCCGTGTTCAGCCATTGCAAATAGCAGGCAGGCTTCAACAAAGAAACAACGCAACAATACAGGTTAACGGCCTCTGCAGCTGTGATTCCGTGGCAGGTGTGCGCCCAGAATTTCTCATTTGGGGGTTTCGACCCTGAGGCTATATATAATTTATTGTTGATTTTAAAAACCATGTTGTAAAACGCATGTTATAAATACAAACCAAACATTACACTGAAACTGCACTGCCACACACACGCAAACATAACTGCATGTTCCATGACCCAGTCAAACATAACTGCATGTGCCATGACCCAGTCAAACATAACTGCATGTTCCATGACCCGGTCAAACATAACTGCATGTTCCATGACCCAATCAAACATAACTGCATGTACCATGACCCAGTCAAACATAACTGCATGTGCCGTGACCCAGTCAAACATACTGCATGTGCCATGACCCAGTCACCTAATTTAAATCACAAGGTCTAATCTCCTTCGTTTGTTTAATTTCATCTGGGAGATACCAACACTTAATTTTATCTTTCGAAATGCCAATGTACTGCTCCCCGGCCGGTATCAGTGGCTGGTCTCGGCTGGAACGCACATCACGTAAAACGTCTGGCTATATCGTGTCTACAAAACGTTTTTTTTTTAATTTCGAGTTGTGACAGGGGGCCGCAGCCTGGCAGCACCCTTGGGTGTGCCCTGTTCTATGGCCATGCATGATTAGGTACAGTTAACCCTTTAAAGCCCAGTGGTCACTGTACGTACCGCCAGTTTAACATGCAACAATTCTACGTTCTGCCCACACAGTGTGTTTATGTGTTTTGTGTGGATCTCAGAACAAACAGCGATTATTTCCCTATACAGCATTAACTGACTGGTTTTTATAGCCGAGACGGGGTGTTTACTGCGCGGTACGGACTGGATCTTTAACTATCCCCTCTAAAGCCCAGCGGTCACTGTACGTACCGCCAGTTTAACATTCAGCAATTCTACGTTCTGCCCACACAGTGTATTTATGTGTTTTGTGTGGATCTCAGAACAAACAGCGATTATTTCCCTACACAGCATTAACTGACTGGTTTTTATGACCGAGACGGAGTGTGTTTACTGCGCGGTACGAACTGCCTTCATTTACAAACTAAATTAAGCTCACGCTTCTCATGCAGCCCTCCCCAAAATTAACTTCAAAATTTCGGCCAAAATGCAACTCTCTCGACTCTGCAACTCGATGAAAATTTCGTCATAATGCTGCCCCACACACACACAGTCCCTGTGCTCAGCGCTTCCCTCTGCTGCACCCACGCAACGCGCTACCTTCACTCCCAAACGATTTACCCTGCTCCCAGCATACTTTCACCACAAAAAGGACGAGCGGCCACTGCCTACAGAACCGTAGACTTTCCTGGCTCCCCCCCCCCTTATAATAAAAACCGTAGTGCCTCCCACTGCACCCCCTCCATTTTTCTTCTTACCCCTCTCTCTCTCTCTGTCTCTCTCTCCAGCCTGCAGAGGGTTAAGAAGACCCCAGCTGTGACTCAAGTCTCTGTTCTTTATGGCCAGAATTCCTCATATCAGCCATGCCCCCCCCCCACCCATGGTCCCATTTCCAACCTTGACGCCAGAATCAACATAATTTTGTAGCGTTTGATGAGTGTGTGTGTGTGTGGGGGGGGGGGGGTCCGCATAGTTTCGCAGAAAGGTGGGTGACATTAGCTGATCACGACATGCACTGCTGCCAACTTTATCAGGCAAATCTCTTAACAGTCTATTTAGATAAGAGCCAACAAAGACAGGCAGTGATTCCTAATGCTAAGGAATGCTCAAACTGCTGCTCGCGAGCCCCGGCAGTGCGGCAGACGCGCTCTGCATTGCGCTGTACACGTACAGAACAGGCAACACGCTCCTTCTTGAAAAACTAACAGTTCCTCAGCTGGCCAACAAATCCCCCCATTTTATCTACCCCGAATGTCAATTACCGCATTCACAACTGCCCGCCATTTCTCCTTATCCCTCCCTTCCGATTTCTTGAAGATCCATTTTAATATTATTCTCCCATCTACGCCTAGGTCTTCTAAGTGGTGTCTTGCCTTCAGGTGTCCCCGCTAAATTCCCGCATGTATTTCTTTTCTCTCCCATTCGTGTCGCGCGCTTGATCTTCACCGCCCGCAGCTACAGACCATGTCGTGTCGAGCTGCGGGCGGAGACACAAAGGGTCACTGCGAATGTGTCGAATTGGGGAAGAGCCGACAATGGGCGATCCTCCCGCCTGCAGTTTGGGCGAGTGAGTAACAACTCACCACCGGCAAATATTTGACTTCTTACGAATGTCAGGCAAGGTCTCAGCGCGGGCATTAGCACATCAGTGCCGAAACGCGTCACTGACTTCCACACACCGGCAGCATGCCTCTGGTGACACCCAACTCTGGTTACAGTGCAGGGTCACACAGGCGTCTTATTCGCTGTCCTTGGCCAAATACTGTCGCCAGTCTACAGACAGACGGTCTGTTCTTACAACTTAAAAACGCAACGTCCGCCAGGAAGAGACAAAGGAGGTATGTCAGATAAAATAAGGTCTCTGTAATGTGGTGCAGAGTGTTCCTTACGCAACATCCGCACTCAGGAAAGAACAGACAACAAAAGTGGTCTGACTTGCCTGTACCACAGTCACGACCTCAATTCCTGAAGTGGCGTCTTTGTTTGAAGGGTTTATCTTCCAAAGCAGATACGGATACGTTGCGAGATATCTGTCATATAGCAATCACGTACAGTACTCTGGAGTAAGGCAATACCTTTCATTGTACGAATGGCACACTGTGTGCTCATCACGTGAAATGCTGACAATGGATGTGTGACCGGGGATGCGAAGGAATACAGTGTCACTGAAATATAAACATACAGCCCATACTGCGCAGTAAAAACACTCTGTCTCGGTTATAAAAACCAGTCAGTTAATGCTGTATAGGGAAATAATCGCTGTTTGTTCTGAGATCCACACAAAACACATAAGCACACTGTGTGGGCAGAACGTAGAATTGTTGCATGTTAAACTGGCGGTACGCACAGTGACCGCTGGGCTTTAGAGGGGATAGTCAAAGATCCAGTCCGTACCGCGCAGTAAACACACTCCGTCTCGGTTATAAAAACCAGTCAGTTAATGCTGTATAGGGAAATAATCGCTGTTTGTTCTGAGATCCACACAAAACACATAAACACACTGTGTGGGCAGAACATAGCATTGTTCAGTGTTAAACTGGCGGTACGTAAAGTGACCGCTGGGGTTTAAGAGGGGTTAACGGTAACGATGCGGATACTGGAGCGTTCCGTTAACGACGCCTTCATTTACATCCTTCAACACTGAGGTGTCAATGCAGATGTTTGATCATGAAAAACATTTCAAACTTAGACTTGCTGCTTCCTCGACTTGTTTCTGTACTCCAGCAACCATACGCGGATTGTTGGCGCACGCGCAGTTTTAACACTGTTGCTGGTGCACGCCTATGGTCACGTGACATGACGACACCTGTGACTCCAATGACAAACAGCCGATGACCTGGTAATACAACAATGACGTCGGGTTGTTGCAACAAATGGTAAGCACACGAACCGTAAGCTAGAACTAATGAAACCGTATGCAGAACAGATTTCGTTTCTCACAACAGTGTGTTAGCTACGTCCCCGATTACCGCCCCGGTAGGTAACTGCAATAGCAACACAGTTCATGTACAATCGGCGATCTCGCTTCCTTAGCACGGGGAACTTGAACATGAACGAAGACGCTGGGGACGGGGACCGGGGAGGGGGGCGCCGCGGCTCGGGCAAGTTGCCTACAAACAGAGTATACACGCAATTCAGACGCACACAGGGCTAACCGTGAACGGTGTTTTGGAGGACTGTATAAAGAGACGGCACTCATGACTAACTGGAACTAACCTACTGCAGGCGGGCATGACCGGCCATCAAATAAGGACAAATGTGTATCCTTGTATCTTACAATGCTGGGTCTGCGTAAGTTGCCTCGCAAGGGGCAGGCCGCTTGCCGAGGTCGTCTGGCTGGCACCCCGACCTGCGGCTACGTGCAGCACTGAGGTTACGGCGGAACGAAACAGTAACCACACTTAATGAACTGTCATTAGCGGCTACTGCCACACGAACATCTCAAACGTTTTGAAAGAAACTGCTTAAATACATGGAATCATTTGCGACGCCGAACGATAAAAAATGTGCCTAAATACCGCATTCACCGTACTTTGCCACACAGCCATTACTGTTAAAATGGATACAGCTCACCGTTAGTTTTGAAACTGAGATTATACGGACAGACTACGGCGTGTGGTCTGTATCAGCCTCAACCTCTTAAAGCCTAGCGGGTACTTTACGTAGCACCTGGTTTAACATTCAAAAGTTCTACATTGTAGTGACATTCCGTTTATATGTTTCATGTGGATTTCGGAACAAACAGCGATTATTTCCCTATACAGCATTAACTGACTGGTTTTTATAGCCGAGACGGAGTGTTTACTGCGCGGTACGGACTGAGTCCTTATATAAAACAGATTACATTTAGCCTTTAAAGGGTTAATACACGCCGGTGTTTCCCAAACCTTTCTGCTCGCGGACCCGTTTTGGTTTCGAAAAATAAACACGGATCCTCACATCCTTGCTCACGCAAATGCAGACTGTCCGGATGACAGCCAGCCAAATCTAAAATCTATATCTTAGAAGTGATGTTACATAGCTACCAATACATACCAGCAGCATACGTAACAACGCATTGCATGATTTGACCTTAAACTGACTGTCGCTCGCTTCGTGGGTACAGGGTGTTGCTTAATTAGATATTCTAACGGTCTTAGGAAATAAACACATCGCCAATTAAACAAGTTCCTCGATTATTTTTAACAAAACATTGTCGCTTTAATTTAACAAATAAGCGAACTCCAAAGCAGCCATTACAGAAACGTATCCGCGGATCCCCTGGAACCACTGACACAGGCCACTGTGCGGGATGTGCGTGCATGTCGGCCTGCCTACGTGTAAACGTGTTGGTCCCCTGACGGTGGTCACACGACCAACCGGGACACCCCGTCTGTGTCTGCAGCAACACGCACTTCCACGCACTTCAGAGGCCTCCTTTGATGGTGCGTATCTTACTCTTTCGCTTCACTGTCATCGACGCTTGAGTTTCGCGGCAGCACCGCCGTTGGCAGTAACTGACTGTCCTACTTTTCGTTTCTGATAACTTCATCGGACGGTCTCTCACAATGGGCCGATTACATTTCCTGAGTTTCCCAGTCAGTTGACCAACAATGCAGACGGTCCGTACGTGAACCCGTTTCGTTACCTATTCTGAGCCCCCACCCCCACCCACACACTCCCTCCCATCTACCGCTCATTCCTCACCTCATTACCTCTGCACACAGAATTAATCAAACTCACACCTCCGCAGATTTCGCAGTGGTAACCAGGGCTGTGGAGTCGGAGTCGGAAGGAATTTTAGGTGGAGTCGGAGTCGGTAAAAATGTACCCACTCCGACTTCAGTCTAAAATTTTAACTATATACACCAACCCCGAGCCCTGATAGCTACAGTAACCATTAGACTTGTACTTAAATACAGGTTATAAGTCTAAACAGTAGCCTGATGGTTCACGTGGTGGTGACGAAATGTCTTATAGGTTTACCGTTATTAATACATATTGAGCTTTTGTGAAGGAGTCGGAGTAGGAGTCGAAGTTTTAAAAATCTAGGAGTCGGAGTCGGAAGTTTTAAAAATCGAGGAGTCGGAGTCGGAAGTTTTAAAAATCTATGAGTCGGAGTCGGAAGTTTTAAAAATCGAGGAGTCGGAGTCGGAAGTTTTAAAAATCGAGGAGTCGGAGTCGGAGCTTTTGTGTACCGACTGCACAGCCCTGGAGGTAACCTCCCCTCTTCAAGCTGCAGCAATTAGCACAACGGTCCATTCCCTTCCTGGGGCAGACTGTCTGCGGCCGACACGCAGAGGATGCACTGCGAAGTTCCGCTGCACTCTGACGGGCGTCTTCTTGCTTCTACCAGTTCTTCAGTTTTTGACATCTACGTGTTAATTACTGCTGGTCGTGATTTCATTGTCTTGTGGGCGCGTCCACGGCTCTTCAGTGGTCTAGCTATGTACGTGCATCAGGGGACACGCGCGAAGTACACACATATTACAACCCACTTGGGCAGGTAGCATTAATGGAGTCCCCAGTGGTAAAAAGAAGGCACTGAATTGCAATGCGAACATTTGCTGCAACATGCAATGCTCGTACAAAGACGCCCGACTCCACAATACGCTACAGCAGGGTCACTGCCACCCACACACCTGCGGCCCGCGGCATGTACAGACGGAAACACTGTGCGCTTGTGCGGCGACTTCAAAAGGCAAACACTGTGCAACAGAACACACGTTTGCAGCACAGTGTCATAAGCCCTGGCCTATAGCAGTGGAAAACACACACTGCGACCTGTACATTGTGATGAGAAACAAATCCGCAACAATTAACAGTAAGTCGAAGGCCTGTTGAGAAACAAAAATAAAACATTACTCCGAACACACATTTCACCCTAACAGAGTCAACAAAGAGCCATTCCGTTTTAGAAATGCAGAAACAGATAGGCTAGAGGAAGGTTAGAAACAGTTCGCAGTTATAGTCCTGGGACTGGACTGCAAACTGAGCTGCAGAAGCCGAGAGGTCGGTCAGTACGTTTCCCGAACGCGAACAAATGTCAGCCAGATACCGCGCATTGCGAAATGTATGCAAACTAAAGAGGAGGGATGGAACAAGCGAACAGATTAATTGGCAACAAAAAACCGCACTCACATACACCCAGTCGTTACATTATCTCACACAGTAATTCCATATCAGTAACACCGATAAATGGAATCTCACTGTAATTCCACAAGAAGCACACATCACAAGACAGCAGAATTATCTCAGGTAGTATTTCCAACTACCAAGAAAAACCCCACCACACAAGTACAAAGAAGTCACGAGAACTGCGAGTGACTGCACGTTGCTGATCACCAAACTGAACAAACGTAACTACAGTGTGTGACTATGGCCCGCACCCCCCTGGCAGCGCCCGCGCGGTCTAAGGCGTGGATCTGCGGCGCTCGCTTGCTGGGATCGTGGGTTCGAATCCCGCTGGGGGCATGGATGTCTGTCTCTTGTGAGTGTTGTGTGTTGTCAGGTAGAGGTCTCTGCGACGGGCTGATCGCTCGTCCAGAGGAGTCCTACCGAGTGTGGTGTGTCAGTGTGAGCAGGTAGAGGTCTCAGCGTCGGGCTGATCACTCGTCCAGAGGAGTCCTACCGAGTGTGGTGTGTCTGAGTGGGATCGTGAAGCCTCGACAATGAGGAGGCCCTGGCCCACTGGGGCTGTTGCATCACAAAAAAAAAGACCCGGACCCACCTTGTATTAACGGTCTAATTATAATAAGCCTGTCCGAGTTACTGTGACCTGGCGAAACACTCGCACACACAATCCGGCTACACGTAACATGTGTGCACCCTACCATCCGGTAACATGTGTGCACCCTACCATCCGGTAACATGTGTGCACCCTACCATCCGGTAACGTGTGTGCACCCTACCATCCGGTTTTGATTTTACACAGGGGACCGAATTCGCATGTGAGCAGGAGCTAGAATGTACAGCCACACAAAACTGGCTTCCTTCGGCATCGAACACATAATATCAATATCAGTAAGCAAATACAACGCAACGCGCTCTTTCACATGACGGAACAGAAAACAAACATGGAAGGTGTGCGGTCTGTAACGCAGCGAGAGTACTTCCCGTCATCCTACATAAAATTCAGGCTAAACAAAACGGCCTGGCAGTGGGGGCTCCTGCTGGCAGAGTCCTTCGCAGCACAAAGAAATATATAATACTGGAGATAAATGCCAAGTGACTGGTTACTGCCGGTGTGCAGATCACCAGCGGCGAGTGCACAAAGACAGACAGACAGACAGACAGACGCAGTCTTCAGCAAATTCACTGCAACCGGAAGACAACCCAAGTTGCTGCACAAAAGATGCACATTTCACAATCTGGCATCAGCACCCCAGCCTAACAACGCGTGGCTGCGGTGTCCGCTCTTCTGGGATGTTACGCGGCGTACGGTGGCAGCTGGTTACCGACGTTTACGGATACCCTCTCGGTCCCACCTTCAAGGATCAAGCACTTCAAGGCAGCCGGGATAGCTCAGTCGGTACAGTGACTGGGCTATGCACTGGGCGGTCCGGGTTTCGAATCCCGGCAGAAGAGCTGCGCTTCTGCAAAACGTACGTACCGGGTCTGGGCGAACGCAACCTCTTAATCAATGTGGCACAGCGGCCTGAGCGTGAAGCTGGCCACTCCCCATGCCGAGGTTAAGAGTGAGTGCAGCTAGACCTCTGCTCCCCCCACAAGCCTTCATGGCGTGCACAGGCACACTCTTATAACCAAAGCCTCGCGGTACATTGGTGTGCCGCGGCACACTTGTTGACAACCAGTGCCCCCATCCTGCGGACTTTTAATCCAGGCTGTTAAACGCTATCGGTGCCCCTTGAAAGCCGACAGGAATGGGGGCTGGCAGCACGTAGGCGCAAGTGGAGGCGTCATTATTCCCAGCTTACTCTGTGCTTAAGCTATGACTTGCACGTGCTGACGTGGGATTCTGCTGACAGCCCAGATTATCCGCACGCTGCCAGCGAGTGTCTGGTGTCAACTCACGTGCGCATACACTCCACCGCACAAAACGTGTTCCCATTTTGAGCAGCTACACCACACCCTACCGGCCAGCTGTTGGCACAGTGGTGGCCAGGTAACTTGCTGGCTGAACCCCTTAACACTCTACACAACTGCAGTCGGCGCGGCGTGGGCGCTGCTAGGCTCACCTCGCAACGGCCACGCAGCGTTATACCATCTTCAAAAACATTTGCTGTGTTGGGAGCACATTCATAGCTTCAGGCACTGTGGACGTTTGGGAAATGGATAAAAGGCCTTGGCGGTGCTTCCCCGCTCCCGGCTTGCCTGTTCACCGCCGCCCACCAGCCAGGCAGTAAGAGTCCGCTCGCAATCTTACGGCACCGCGCAAAGAACCGGCTTCAGTCTCTGTACTTGGACTCGTCCGCAGGGCGTACTAGAAGGGTGTCAGGTTAGCTGGTTAGAGCACATCCTTCTGCGCTGCCCCCTAATAATCAGGCAAAAGCAGCCTTCCTTGTACAATACACGACACGCAATATAGGACCGTCTAACACAGGAACCACAGAGTTACACACAGCTGTTGCGTGCTAAGGGAAGCAAGGAGCGAGGAAGGGTCATGGGACGTGGAATCCCTCCATCGCGGGTTCCTAATCTGATCATAAGGACATGACAGACGCCTGCCGTCTCTCTTAGGTAGAGCGCCGAAACGTCTGCACTCAATGGTTGCGATTATTTAACCTCAGTATGCGTAAATACATTGTTAAATGAAACAAGCATGCACATAAATAATAACAAGAAATTAAAGGAACTGAAGTGTCTTCACGTAGTTTTCAGATGCAAAAATAATAAAAACACTGTTGGTGCAACTACGGGCTGAGCGACAAACAGGTGAACAAGCTGAGTGAATGACACTGGTTGGGTAGGTTACAGTCTAAACAAGTAATGTAGCCTGTCTGCCTGTGCTGCCCTGTTGCAACGAGTGGCAGGCAACCTGCTACGCACGGCTGAAGACGTCAGATGCGTGCTCTTCCTCACACTACGGACGTCCTGCCTCTTGATTCTAACAGACTAATCACAATCAGTCAGACGGCGCTTTACTGGACGATGCTTAGATACCTGCGTCACAGGACATGATCACAACGGAAATGACGCTAAGGCATAATCACAGGAGTTTTTGGAAAATCAGACACGCAGTTCGTGGGTTGAAGTGGTTTCCTCTTTAGTCTTGGAAAATAACAAAGAGGAACGTGCTCGTGGCGCAGGATCCTGTATAGTCACGAGAACTGTGAAATACTGCGCTACATAACTTGAGCAAATCCAGCAACCAGCAATCAGTAAAGTAAATGTTGACACAGTCCACGATAAGTTCATGGCAAAGGGCGCGTCCGTAACTCGGCGAGAACACAAGGCCAGTCCTGAGCAGACGGAATACAGCTCTGATACAGGCATATCCGCTCCGGGCCGTAAGCGAGCTAGCCACCGGCACACACGGGTGCCACAAGACTGCGACCCAACTCTTATGAGCGCACTACTACAATCAAATGTGGCGAGTAGAACGGCCGTATATACCCAGCGGTCTACCATTTATGCCTCACCGTGCTTTGTATGAGCAGAATTACTTAATGGCTGCGCCGAGGTGCGCGCGGGGGTGACAGCGGAACACATCGCAGTAGTTCTACAGCTTGGTTTTGCTTTCAGTCATAACTCACGCGATGCACAGAAATTCTTCTGGTGAAGCTGACAATTTTCTCTCTTAGTCAAGAAATTCCCGCATTTTATGCAATCTGAGGGTTCATTGTCGCATTCACAACAGTCCGCTGCTTGTCCACATATATTCCTCCACGCCCTACCATCCTATTTCTTTCAAATCCATTTTAATATTATCTTCCCATCTATGCCCAGGTCTTCCGAGCGGTTTGTTTTGTTCACGTTTCACCACCAAAACTCCGTATGTATTTCTCTTCTCCCCCTAACCTGCTACGTGCTCCGCCCATCTCATCCTCCTTGATTCGACCACCCTAACAATATCCGGTGAGCAGTACAAATCATTAAGTTCCTCACTATGTAGTTGCCTCCAATCCCCCGTCACTTCCTCCCTTCTAGGCCCAAATGTCTTCCTCTGCACCCTGTTCTTGAAAACCCTCTGCGTATGTTCCTCCCTCAAAGTGAACAAGTTTCACACCCATGTAAAGCAGCAGGCACAACTGCAGTTCTGCATATCTTGACCTTTATATTCTTAAATACCAAAAGGGAAGACAGTTTCGGGACGGAACCGTACAGGCATTCCCGAATTCTATTTCGGTATATTAGTGCCATCCCTAAATGCACTCCGATGGTGGCGCCACATTACAGCCACACTATGGAGCATGTCTGACATACTCCGACGGTGGCGCCACACTATGTGGCATGTCTGACACACTCCGACGATGGCGCCACACTACGAGGCATGTCTGACATACTCCGACGGTGGCGCCACACTACAACTACATTACGGGGCATGTCTCACATACTCCGATGGTGGCGCCACACTACAGCTTCACTACGGGGCATGTTTGACATACTCCGATGGTGGCGGCACATTACAAAGCACTTACGGTTATACCATGTTACCTGGAATGAGGTTGTGCGGAAACATTTCTGCTGCTCTGTACGGTGTTCGCAGCAAGTGTTACACACGGCTAAGCCTCAGGGAGTGACAGGCAGTATCTGCGTACGGGACAAAACAAAATGTCGGTCTTTCTATGCACTCTGTGCACGGGCTAGTCAGCAAGTGCGCACGCTGTTCAACACTGCGCTACTGAAATGGCATGCACAACAGCGCGTTCACAGAGCGTTCCCGTTACGAAATGCAAAAATAAACGGGCGTGGGGAGGTGCCCTGAACCCAGCCATCCCAAATTTGACTCGGATTACTAACCGTTTATAGCACAGCGGTGCACATTGTGTGCCAGCTGCCGAAACATGCAGCCTGCACGCTCCGCCCCGTGCTTGTGTGTTCCGCCCGATGGGAACAGCGATCAGCCGGCTTTGCAAACGGAGACGGAGCGCGATATTGCTAGGCAGACGTCGCTCAGAAGGGCACACCTACTTCTCGTTTTGAGAACCGAGGGTCACGTGATGACTACAGCCGTGGAGTGTGGTCAGAACGTTCGTTCGAAACGTCGGTACATACCCACGTGCTACATGATTGTATCTCACCACAGCCATCACCGCGATAACCTCGCGTCCGTCGTGTCACCCCGCTGCTAGTGACGTCACATACCGCGCCTAACTTCAACTTTGTATTGACAGGCAGCTGTTCCTACTGCTGCTGTACAATGGAAAATGTAAAGCAGGTTGTAGCAGTTTACATTGCCGACAGCAGGCGGTGTTTACGACAGGTGTTGTGCAGGAAGATGAGTGATGACACGCGCGGGGGGCGGGGGCCTCTTCAAACCCTGCCGCCATGAAACGTACAAATACTGCTCGATGACTGCACAAGTGTTACTTTGTTTGCAGGCTCCCAGGTTTCGCCCACTTGTCCTCATAAGCGTCGTACTAAGATGATTATGAGTACGGAGCATTGGTGGAAGGATACTGACAGGGGAAAGCCCAATTACTGGGACAGAAACCCGTTACCGTGCCACTCTGTCCTCCTCCAGTGCCACACGGAATGACGTCGAATTGAACCCGGGCTTATACAGTGACAGGGCCGGCCACTGACCGCCCGAGCCATAGCACGGCCTTCAGTCTAATATGAACCTGAATTATATTTAAAGACCCAGTCCGTACCGCGCAGTAAACACACTCCGCCTCGGTTATAAAAACCAGCCAGTTAATGCTGTATAGGGAAATAATCGCTGTTTGTTCTGAGATCCACACAAAACACATAAACACACTGTGTGGGCAGAACGTAGAATTGTTGAATGTTAAACTGGCGGTACGTACAGTGACCGCTGGGCTTTAGAGGGGATAGTTAAAGACTCAGTCCGTACCGCGCAGTAAACACACTCCGTCTCGGTTATAAAAACCAGTCAGTTAATGCTGTATAGGGAAATAATCGCTGTTTGTTCTGAGATCCACACAAAACACATAAATACACTGTGTGGGCAGAACGTAGAATTGTTGAATGTTAAACTGGCGGTACGTACTGTGACCGCTGGGCTTTGCAGGGTTAAATTGCGCCCGGACTCTTTTGACAGTCACTGCACGACTTGTGTAACACCTTAAAGTAAAACAAAAAAAAAGTCGAAGGGGCAAAAACGTTCACATAAATGAAGGACATTACTAAGACCGACATTAACAGCCCGCAGTTGGTGTGCTTACTGTTACCACGTATCACGTTGAGAAGCTTTGCAGCAACGCACGTAACACGACGGCCTCCATGTCACTACTGTACATACCGAAAGGACGTCTTCCATCCAGGTGCGGGGGTCTTCACGTGAACACAGCCAACGGTGCGTGAAACGAACGGAAACACTTGGTCCTTCAGAATCACTTGCCGGTCTGACAAACGTCGCAGGTGAAAGCCAGCAACAAACTGTGCTGAAATGGCTGACCTGCAGTAACATTGGTGGGAGGTTCACGGTTTTGCAACCAGTTCTGACTCACGAACCGGCAGAACGGCAAATGACGCAAGAGGAATACACAAGCAATAGGTATTCCTTACACGCCGAGACGTGCGTCCATTCGCTGTCCTCCACGCGCCCAACTCCACCGGGAATTCCCCAGATTTCCGCCTGCGGACACAACATTCCTTTCAGCAGCGCAACACACTGCAGACGTCCACACACTTACAACACACGTCCGGGCCCTTACAACCAGTCGCTTACTTACATGCTCGTTAACGCACGTTTACCTCTGCAAAAACAGAGATTTGCGGTTCTCGCAGAGGTGCAGCTGTAGACTGGAGTCTTCTGCAATGTTACGAATGTGTAGCATGCCGAAGCGCTGTTCCTTTTGCGGGCTTCTTCCATCGTCTTGCTGGGATAGGGCTCGACGGTCCGAGGTTCGAATCCTGGAAGCCACATTTATTCTCCTAACGCACAGCCCGGCCCTGGGGCCCGCCCAGCCTCTATGCGATGGGTACCCGGAACCCCATCCTCGGAGGGGAAAGCGGCCGGGGCGTGGAGCTATATCTCTACGCCCCCTATATACCTTCATGGTGTGCGCAGGGACAACTTCACCTTTATCTTGCTACTACCCACGGACAAGACGTCTCGGACACATGTTTGCCAACTGAATCCACTACAGTACCCAGCCACTGACAGCAGCTCTGTGCAAGCGGTACACCAGACAGGCTTGCACCTGAAGACGGAGGCAGAACGGGCTCCCGACACGCAATGCTTTAATTAGACAGCAGTCCGCAAGAGAGTACTTCTGGGATGTGACGTCGTGTCGACTGGTAAGTAGTTACAGACGTTTCGAAGGCACCACAGTCCTTCGAAACGTTAGAGACCCGACACGGCGTCATATCCCGGGAGACGCGAGTCATCACTGTGAATAACAATTCGAATCAAATCCAAAAACTATGTTACAGTACTTGTACTACATCGATTTCACAGCCGTGATTCCGTACACACTGGTAACAGTGTGGCGTGGGCTGCCTTAATATCTGTGGGTGTTCACTGCGAGGTCTGCAGGAGGAAGCACGAAGCATAACCAGCACACAGGCACTGTCACTGACGGCCTTTCAACGCTGAGACCCGGCTTCGATCCCAGTTCAATCCACGTGAGATTTATACTGGAGAGAGTGGCATCGTGACAGGTTTTTCTCCAGTACTTCTGTTCTCCCCCGTCAGTGTCATCCACCCACGCTCCGTACTCATTTTCATCTTAACCTTTTAAAGCCTAGCGGTAACTTTACATACCACCAGGTTTAACGTTAAAAAATTCTACGTGGTGCCCACATTGCGTTTATGTGTTTTGTACTGATCTCAGAACAAACAGCAACTTTTGCCGTATAAAACATTAAGAGACTGGTTTTTATAACCGAAGTGGAGTGTTTACAGCGTGATACGCGCTGAGTCCTTGTATAAAACAGATACGCTTCGTCTTTAAAGGATTAATGTGGCTCTTAACAAAAGACAAATGAGCGAGGCCTGGGAACATTCAAACAAAGCATTGCTTTTCCCAGATCTGCGAGCGCTGGGGACAAAAAGCACGTCACACGTTTCTATACATAAAGATGAGCGCTAGGAGTTGCCTGTGACGACTGACTCACGCGGCTGTCTTGATACAAGGACGTTCTGGACACAACCGTTCATACAAGTGGACTTCCCTGGGACTGGGGCTAGCCACTGTCAAACAAGTTAGGAAATGCACGCACTTGACACACCTGTTCCCGTTTCCACATGCAGTTCGCCATGCTAACTGCTGACACGCTTTACACACCGCCGAAAATGCGGCCCGGGGGGGAGTGGGGGGAACTAGGAAGGACGTCCTACAAATTTGGGTCAAAATCGGTCCGACGGTAAGGCTGAAGCTGCCCCTGTCGACGCCACATCGGCATATAGGGGGGGCGGTACACCTCCACTCATTCTTAAATTTGGCACTGGATGGAGGTTAGTGGTCGGCATCACGCCCCCCCCCCCCCCCAGCGCACTTTACCTCGGACAAACAACCTGGCAACCATCGAATACGAGGCTGGTTTTGCCCCAGAGCAGGTTTTCTGGAGATGGGAAAAATCTTTGGCTTGTGCCAGCATTCGACCTCCCGACAGTACAGTCAAATTGCATTATTATGCTTGACGGCGCACATGACGGTTCAGATCACATCGAACACCTGCAGCGCCATACTTAACTTTAGCAGCTGCAGCTAGTGGACACACTGGCACGGCCAAACTTGCATATCACTGGGTGCTGTCAGGTCCAGAGCATGAAACACATGTCGCATTTTGCACCCAAATTCCTTCCTAAAAATGAATCACACCATTCTAAATTGTAACCAGCTCGATAGATTTTCACGCCTTGCCATTGGTGGGCACTCCACGGCCACACTTCCTGGTCTCCTGCAACAGTGCAACAGGAAAACCGTTTTGTGAACTCCTATCAGGACTCCCTGCGTAGACACACAGCAAGGCTTTGCATCCAGAATGTTACACAGCAGTTAGCCACCCACTTAAATGCTAATAAGACCAAGAGATGTACAAACACTGAAAAAGTATGCCTCTAATACAATGACAGAAACATAAACGAAAAAATCCACTACCCAGACAGTGTCTTAAAATAACCTGTATTTCTTTCAGCAGTACAGTATAACAAGATCAAATTATGAAACAAAAAACGCATAACTATATGCAAAACAATAACATGTACATAATAATAACCAATGCCATAAGGACACTAACATTATACTGGTAACATGTCAAATGATCACGCAGGCATATTTTTTACAGCACACACACTCCCACACTACAGTGACATTAGCAAAGAACCTTACTCATCCCACACAGCAAAATTTGTATAACAAGCTAGCGCTAATGGACCATCAAAGGAACTGAATAAAAACACTCATACCTCAGGAAATTTGCAGTTGGTTTACCTCTCAGACTGTCACCTGGTGAACACAACAAGTATGCGCGTTGTATCTTCTGTGTACATCACTGGATGTCATCATACGAGCACATGTTCACATACTTAGCGCACGTGTACCACAGCCTGGCATCAACATGGGACAAAATATTAATTGACTTAATCTGTTCACCATGCACTTTCATGTAACACACTCAAAAGGGACCATCAAGGTGCACACAAGGACAAGTAGCAATACCTGCTTTATTAAAGCTTACCATATGCCTCAGTCTTTATACAATACGAGACATAACACCAAGATCAAACAAAAATACGTATCTTGGTGTAAGGTTTCTCATTACTGACGTGTTTTATTATGCCACATAACACAGGTAAGGGGGAACAATTTATATAGTTTTCTATGTTGACTCAATTACTTCTCCCTGATGACGGCTGATGTGCGTATATTCACACAGACACAACAAATAAAAACCATCAGTATACAATACAGCGCATTGCTTACGGACGCACGCGCACGACATGAAAAGTACACCACCCAGGACACAGCTGCTTGCCCTTCGATACCAGAACACACAAAGCAGCCAAAACTGTCGGGACGCAACAGTAAAATTATGACGTTACAGCTTGCTTACACAATGTTAAGAAGACTTGGAATGCGGGGTTGCAGTACACCCACCAACTACACTACAAACTTGTACATCACTTCAACAGCTGTGACTACTGTACACAGTACGGCGAGTATGAGATACACTTCAAAACATGTTTGTGCATTTCTTGTGGTATGTAATTAAATTTTAGGCTCATTCCCAAAACACTGTCAATTCTCTGTCAAAAATTTCTGCCTTTGTGAAATGCTTTTCCAGTAACGTCAGCAGCTGTTTTTCCGTACACAAAACATCTCTAGTATCTGTTGCATAGAGGGAGAAAGATTATGCAATACATACAAAAGAGCAGAAAAGCCAAAAGCACAAAGCACTTGGTAAACTGCTGCTGACATTACAAAACAGTGTGTTACTTCCTTTATGCAGCTTGATCATCTCTCTTCCCCCTCTCCCTCTCCCCATACTTCTTGAATCAGTAGTTTTGTTACTGCTGACAGATGGCAGCACCTACCAACCTTTGGAAGTCATTCAGCTGTTTATGACTGTCACACTAGAATGGTAAGTTTTTACCACATCTGTGAGGTAAATCCACTTGTTGCACTTAACAGCAGTAAAATGTGGGGTGATTACCGCACCAAAATGGTTAGGTCCACAGAGAAAGCGGGAAACAGAAAGATGACAATTCTATGTAAAAGATGCTACGTAAAGAAACAACAAATGCCATGATAATTCTGCCTGTCAATCAGGGCCTTAAAAATGCATCCATTTTTAAGACAATATCATATAACATCATATTTAAAAATGCTAAAACTGTGAATTTTCAGGATCCTGTATTTACACTCTCTCTCTTACCATCCTTGTAGTACTTGTGTTGAATAAAACACCAACGGAATAGACAGCAAGAAGTGTTCACCTGCAGTACCTCTCAAAGTATGCATGTCACGGGGAAAAGACATCATAAGTTTTGTGAAATACATACATATATCCTGTGTCAATGACACATGAAAGGACAGCATACAGAACAATACAGCATCATAGTCCAGTACTGGACAAGAATACAACACAAAAACTTTTTTCATAGATGATCCACGGTTTACATTAAAGCATAAACAGCCAAAACAACAGATGTTCATGTTACAGAAATCATCATGCAGAGTTAATTTCCAGTAGCCCTGAAGTACAGCAAGTGTGCACAAAATCCTAGCCTGTTTTTTTTAATCTGGCTGTTATGTTAAATCAAACGTCACACCACTATGTGGGGAACTCACAGAAGACAAAATGTGCAGGTCAATCCCTTTTGTTTGCAAGAATTGAAAGACGGTGTTCACTGAGATCCACTATGTGGGGAGAAATATTCGTATTTTTCTGAGTTCAAGGCCTGCTTTGCAGCTGCAGGTCAAAACTTGGTTTTTCTATGAAGCAGGGAAAGTTGAACTGCATGGGAAACATGGACTCCAGATGAGTGGCACACGCATGCTTCATGTGCAACACAGCTCCTGTGACAGCTGCTGTGATAGGAGAAAAAGTCAAAGATGCAGCTTGTAGTACACCACAGTGTCTTACAGACTGTCTGTCTGTCTCAATCAGGGAAGACACACAACAACCCATAACACCAGAGATGAAGACAGACTCCAAAGTCTTGAGTTCTGCGATATTTACTCACACACTTCATGCACTCTTTGTATCAAAAGTCCAAACGCATACAATATGCAAGTATTGTTTCTCTAATTGTAATCTGGTATGTGTGATGGAGGCAAGGGAAATGGACAACAGAGCATGCAGCATGTTACTTGTCACATTTTATTCTGGGCATGGGGAGACCAACTGACATGTTTAAAACACTGTAACAATAATCAGTAAAGACTTAAAGGTTATAAACACTTTCCCATATACATATAGTACAGCTGTAAGGCCAGTGCTACATCATGTTTAAGCACTAACCAGAAACCCTTATGTCACCTTAATAAAGTCAATGAACAGTGTCATGTTAATACAATGAAACTTCTGTATGGTAGGCAACCTCATGTAGCTGTACCGCATAGTTACTATACTTAACTATTCAAAGCACAGTGGTAATACATGTCCCACTCGCACTAATATAAACAAAACTCTGCATTCTGCCCACACAGTGTATTTGTGTGGATCTCAGAACAAACAGCGACTGTTTGCTGCCACAGTGTTAACTGATACGGCCTTTAGTAGGAACTGCAGTTTTAAATATGATCAAGACAAATTTCACACTACAGAAAAGTAAGTTTTGAGCCCATATTGCTTCACATCTCTCATATAAGTACATACAACTCATTTTAGACCTGCATGACATTTCAACACTACCATCTCACTATAAAGTTCTGGCTAAACAGGTTAAGCAACAAAACTGTTCTTCATGTGTATGTAACTTATTTCACATGACATGTTTGTTACAATGTTCACGTTACTGCAGCAGCATCAGTCAACCAACTGAACAAACACACAACCGCAAAAAATATCATAATTTACAGTACACTTGGGAGAAGCATGCAACTCGTCAGTGTGTCCTCTGGATGGTGCATGAAGCAACACACTAGACATACACAGCAGGATGCTTGAAATCTAGGGTCATTATTTCATATGAAAACTATTGGTTGCCACTTACTGCATTAATGCAGCCCACTCACCACACATACCTGGGGGAGTACCTGTGGTTACAACAGCTGTCAGATAAAATGCAGGCCCTGTGGGCTACCAGGGAGTCCAGTCCTTTCGTATACCCTGTCCCTAGGGATCACAAAAATGGGGAGTGGCTTGCATGAGATCCTTAAGGTGGGAGTCCCTCCATAGGAGCACAACTGCCAAGGACACAACTGGTACGACTGGCAGAGACAAAGAACTACCCATTATGATGACACAAAGCATGATGACAGTGGGCCTGTGGAGGTGACTCAACGGTTGTTTGAGGCAGGGAAGACCGACACCTCAGTGCAGAACTGCCAGCTGCACAATGTAACATCCCAGACGACCAGAACCACCAAGTTTAAAAGAGCTGGCCCCTCTACATATACATTTGTATGAGGTACACATGCACACGCACATAATGGGAATGCAAACCACAACAGCACAACCAGTATGTCTCGTATGTGTGCGCATACTTTTACACATACATACATATGCAGCAGCTAGCTATTCTAAACTGACTGATGTGAACTTTGGTACTTGATATGTACATCTTCCAAACAGGTCTCAATGAAGGAAACCTCATAAAACTTTGAAACATGCTGCAGAAGAAATAACCAGTTCAATACTCTGTGACTTGTACTGTTGTTGGTTCTTGATGACCCACTTCCCAAGCCAGCCATACTGTCTTACATTCTACAAACCTCGCAAACCAAAGGTTGCATGATTTTCTGGTTCATTCACTACAAAAAATCCAGGATCCTACTCTATGGCGCACTAGCATCACCTGCGCCTAACAAGTTCCAAAAGTTACAATGGCCACCATTTTGTACCCATCATACTAAGCAATTTGTAGTTAAAAAGCCAGATATGACCTTGGGAGTGACCTTTTGTGACATGATATTCACACCAAGCTTCAAAAAATCTATACAATGCTTCCCCGGTTACTGGAGGTGGGCAGAGAATACACTTGGCCATGAGAATGCCGCAAGTCTATTTATTAGGAAAGAGGGACAAAAAGAACACACACACTTCTTCAGTATTAAACAGTTTTAAGTATTGACAGTTATCTTCTGAAAGTATCTGTACGGTTAATGACTGCACTAGCATTCAGACTCTTACAATGAGCAACTAATCTTATTTCCCCAAAAGGTGTGGACCAGACTGACATCCTCCTCTATGTACCGTGTACGTTAAAGGTGTATTATTTTTTACATTGCTACATATGTACGCAATTTAAAATACTGTTCAAACTTGAAACAATGAAAGCCCCTTGCAAATAAGAACTTAAAACCTGGCTACAAGTGGCACATAAACTACATTGAGAAAGTTATGGGTTTTTCATGGCAATGCCATGTCATGTAAATTTCTTTCAGTTTCATTTCCTTAGTGAACACTAAAAGAATAAGGAAACTATCTGTCCAAAAAATAGAAGATCCTGAATTGCCAACATTAACTGTATTACATGAAACAACTACATACTTTTGAATGAAAATTAAAGCCATTGAAACCAAGCAAATAACAACAATTCCTAGTTACGTGACCAATGGTAGTAATTGCAGGAACACCTGCCGTGTTGTCTCAGCCTGCATGCTTCTCTTTTGGAACAGCTATTAAGCAAAAGAGCAGATGTGACTTGCAACCAATTCACGGTACAAGTATCATCCGCAGCAGTTACCTGTAACGTTTGTTACACTTCTCAGCACCTTCAGTTCTTACTGAAAGACATCCACATTAAAAGTTCATGGACCCTTTTTTTCCCTCTCGCAACAAATTCAATTATTCTTTAGTCTTTGCTAACACAATTAGCCTTTTCAGGATGGTTTCCACATACTTATATTTTGTTACAGGTGGTGTACCAGTATGACTTGTTGCAAGTCATCTGGCTGTCTGCTGCTAAGGTTACAGTCTTCCGTATCTGCGCATCGAATGACACACATGAACCTTAACGTGTGTCAACCTTAGGACGCCAGAGCAGAATGCAGCGACTTCGTACTGTGCAGGCCAGGAGCCACTGTCACACATCATTCATGCTTTCTACGTTGTCACACATTTTCAATCACAATGGTACACCATTAAGTATCTTTATAAGCTTCGCATTTATACTGCTTTTTCTAAGTTTTATGACTTAGAAGACAATATAAATGCAAAATATAAAATAATCTTTACAATATGCTTGAACAGGCAAAAAACTAAAATCTCCTGACCTTGGGTGGCAAACACCCCAAGTGCATTTCTGTCACCATCCTGAAAGGGTTAAAAAAATTCTTACGAATGTGTGGTAACATGACAGCAGTTTAAGTCTAACCCACGCAAGTCAGGGAATATCTGCAGATTCCATGTATTACTGACAGTACATGAACAGCATTTAACAGCCCTCCATACTGATGACAAATGACACATGGTACAAATACGTCTGCTTCTGGCTAATCCTCGACCACTGAGCAACAGTTATATAACCATGTTTCATGTTAGCAAAATAACTTCTGCCAAGAAGTCTCAAGTCTAAATCACATAAGATGACATATATCTGCAGATTCTATATATTATGGACAGTAAGGAAAACAACACAATGTTTCCAGCTCTCCATACTAATGACAAACAACACTTGGCACAACTACGTTTCTGTTCTTGACCAGTCCTGTATGACTGGACAACAGTCATGAGCAAGTTACCAAGTTTTACATCAGCAAAATAACTGCTGCTAACAGAAGTCTCCAGATGCTTAAACCTGGAAGCTATCAAAAAAGAGCTCCTACGATCATGATTAAACATGATTAAAAATTAACAGAGTAAAAATTCTTGGACGAAGTAACTTCATTGTGCGCTATGTTTATTTAAAAACAAATTTACAAACTAAAGTGAAAAAAAAAAGTACTTCTATGCCCTACAATACATAATCTTGCAGTAAGTCCTGTTTCATTTAAAAATGTACAAATATGCCTGAAAGGGTAAGGCATATTTGCATGTCGTACGGCTAAAAACATAGTACATAAAAACATTTACATACCTTTTTAGTGCAAATTAAAAGAGCTCTAACATCATATCAGGCTGCTCAAATATGGCAAAGTTTGGCCTTATGAGGTCCTGCACCACTCACATGAACACTTGTGAACAACAAAACAAGGAGCACAGAATTTACTAAATTCACCGTCACACGTCTCGTTCATTGGCTCATTTGGTACAAACTCGGGTGAAGATCACACAGAATGCTGGCTGCCCGAGGCAGAACAGCACAATGCATTTCTGACACTCACTCGGCTCCATACAAGAATGAGACCATCTGCACCTGCTTATCCAGCACAGTGGCCCTGCATTTCCTAAGAACCGCTCTATGCATTGAAGCGTCACACTGCACTAGCAAAACGCACACCCACACACACAGATGCACATCTACACATGTGACCAAACATGTGCACACATGCACATTTGGTATAAGCCACCTTCCAGCCAAAGACTGACACTCAGTCTCAAGCTTTCAACACATCATCAGTACACACGCACACCCATTTATTATTTCACATGTATTTAATATGTCACCAAGGTGACTTGACTCTCACTGGCATTTTCAAGTTGCACACAAAATTATGTGGTCATGATGGACAGATACCATCTTGTAACATGATATTAACTGCTTGCCTGAACAACCGCTGATATGGACTAAATGGCAGGTAGAGTTATCTTGCTCTAGGAAGTGGGTCAATGGAAGTAGACAAAACAGAAGCATGAGGGAGGAGTGAACTAATGTGGAACCTGAACATATAAATATAAATATATATATATATATATATATATATATATATATATACGAAACATTTAAGTAGTCATATAATGGAATCAAATTGGTTGGAGCATCTACGCACTTTCCTCCTGGAGTTCATACGTATAACATATCAGGCCTTCAATGGTGTGGATAGTCATACTGTGGTTATCTGCGTTACAAGAAGGGCTGTGTAGGGTATCTGAAGATGGAGGCAGTATGCCCTTCTGAACCTTCAGTACCCACCTGCCATACCCACTACCCAATGTCACAACTCAGAAAACCACTGTATGTATCTGTATTTCCAGTACCAATGGCTTGACCCCTGACAGAACATGAACAGAACAGCATTCTGTTAACATTATACTGTCACAAACAAGACTGCATGCATACAGTAGAGTCTCGACATCTGCAAACTTCAGCGTTCAAGATTTAGACCTTTTATAATCAGCGACTTTAACAGCAATGTATTGAACTTTCATGACAGGTTCCAGTGAATCAGAAAGTGATCACGCAGTTGGTCAGTCGGCTTCCCCCCACTCATCTATTACTGCGCAGATCACTTCTCAGCTTAGGCACACTGCATCCTTCATGAAGTTACGTTACGTTGACTGCTCTCATATTTTATGGAAAGAGCCTAGACTTCTACCATTTCGTGTGGTTTATGTTAGCACGAAGTTTTGGTATTTTATGAAAACTGAACTTTCATGTTTTTATACTTTGTGATTTGTTTATATTTTTACTACTCTTATTTCACAAGTGATGCGAACCCAATGGGCGTCTTACATTAAAAATGGATTGCAGCATTAATGATTCTTTTATCAGTCCAAATTTTTATGAAGAATGAGTCTCTACTGTACACTAACACAACTGTATGTTGTAATTTCAATGGCAAAGCACAATACATTAAGATGATGGTAAATGGCCCATACCAATTGGTCCACCTCAACGGAACCTCAACACAAAGCTCCCCACAGGTTAAGAAGGCCCTTACATCAACACACTGTACGCCTGCTGTAATTTGCAGCCCTGATGCTCACAACTCTGGCACCAGGGGTAGTTCAATGTGTGATACCAACACTCAACAATCCGGCAAGGCACAACCAACAACACACTTCTCAAATTGTGAGAGCCACGGTTCTCAGTCAGACTGTACAGCTAACATCAAAGTCTGGTGTAGAAGAGACTTCCCTGAAGATGGAAACAGTATGTTCCTCTGTCATACCATCACATCCCTGATGACAATCTTACTATCCAAAATTAATGATAGGGGAGGGAAGGGCCAAAAAAGGTTTCTATCGCTACATACCGTATTGCGTGGACCATAAGGGGCACTAAGACCTCAGAACACAAATTTGCGGAAATAATGTTTGTTCACATCTGAAAGACAATTTCACAAATACTTACGCAGCAAAATGGTAGTACATGTGGTCATACTGATGCTCCTTCAGACTGTAAGGTGCACAATGTCACGTCACATTTCCCACAACACACAAGTGCACCTTATGATCCACAGAATACAGCATATTGTAACTGAGCTAGTATTATATTATGCCTACCACGACAGCATCACGCTGCCCCATCAGTGATCACTATTACACATGCCTTCAGGAAGTGACCTAAACCATGTCACATAAGACATATCGACTAAAACAAAAAGATAAATACATAGCACCAAAGAAAACATTACAAAATGAATACAATTATTTAATCATAAAATCTTCCAACCTCTCATAAAGCAAAATGTGACTGCTGACAAAAACTACACGTTAGAAACACGAACATCAGTCGATTACACGTGGATTAAGAAACTGACAAATGCATGGCGGAAGATGTTTTTAATTCATAACTACAAGCATCACACTACCCCAGCAATCGAGCAGTAATTCAACAGTGCAAAATCTTCATCAGTCCTTTACACGGAAGTATTATTTTCATTGCCCCCCAGCCCCACCCCTCCTGCAATTAACCTTTGAATTTCCTGTGTATCCGTTACATAGAATTACTACTTTCTTCCTCAGTTGAAGAATGACAATGTGATGTAATGACGACGCTCATTACCTTTGCTTCAATCCCTCAGTAACACAGGCAGGCAGCTTCACAGTGCAACAGCCTTCAGAATCACCATCGTGAGCGCACTGAGTCCAGTGGCAATTGGCACTGTTACCACCCACGCGAAGATTATGTTCCTTAGGAGGAAACAAAATCAATCATAAGAAAAGATATGGCAGCTCACGACATAGCACACGCATAAATACGTAACTCCTACCATAACAAAATTTAGGGTCTTCGCAGCAGCACGGATGGGGATTGAAGTCTTCTGAGATGTTAGGCTGTGTCGCTGGCTGAGCACTTCCCGGGGTTTTAAAGGTCCACAGTCTGGCTCAGGTTCCCAGTCAAGCAGTCTGAGAGAACTGGATGGCTTGATACCGGGGACGAAGGCACTATGACCCCTCGAACTTTGAGAAGCCACTCACCTTACGACACAGTGTCACATCCAAGAAGGCTTGAATCCCTCAAAATATTACATGCTTATACAGTGGCACCCAGTTATAACGAAAACAGTGTATACAACACCTTGCCTACAGCGTCGAGTTCCAGTTCTAACGCCTTCTCGGAGACCCATTTTCCCTTGATCCTCCAGAATGTATCGTCAACCTTTACAGGCAATATGCAAATAGCATACATTTCAGTTTAAATCAATGCTATTATCTTTCTGCACAGCTCACTGATTTTGTTCCACATGTCTCTAATACACTCGCTACTACTAGCACTAACCTCTAAATACGCTACATTCAGGCTTATTAAAAATTCAATAAACGATAAGCTTCAATTTAAAAATAAAATCCACTCACAAAAGGTCAAGTCAGACGAAGAATATTTCCATTCATGTCCTGTCACCTAACATTTGACACTGTCACATCAGCAAGTGAAATCATCCTTGAAGATAAGCAGAGGTAAAGCTGTGCACGTGCATGCCATGATATACATGAGTACAGGTATAGCTCCACTCATTCATAACTTTGGCACCAGATGGAGGTAAGTGGTCAACTCTATGCCCCGGCTGTTTTACCTCTGCGGAAAGTGCAACCAGCACCCACTGAACAGACGGCTCAGTGGGCCCCAGAGCTGCTGTGAACATTTCGGGGAGAAGTAAAATCTCTTACTCCTGCTGGTTGTGGAAACCTGCATCATCTAGCTTGTCGACTTGTCACTACAGGCACTGAACTGTCTTTGATTCCTCTCCTTAAGCACAGAGACTAAATGCAGTGCCACTGAGTACCTGAACAGTTTCCAGTCAACTCCTTGCTTGGAAGAACTGGCCCAGCCCACGAACACGACGGATCCAACCTTGCAGTGTGTCGTGCTGATGGGCAAGCCAATCTTTGAGGCCAGAAGAACCGTAAATGCAGCACCTATCTCTATTGTGAACCCTCTGAAAGCAGAAATATCACTGCACTGGACAACAAACCAGGCCCACTCAATAACCAATCAACCAACCAACCAACCAACCAACCAACCAACCAACCAACCAACCAACCAACCAACCAACCAACCAACCAACCAACCAACCAACCAACCAACCAACCAACCAACCAAAACAAACCAAAGCAAACCAAACCAACCAACTGCCACCTCGATGTGGGAGCTTCCCTGTGCAGATGATCCCAACTCAGACATTTTAGTTTCCCGTTACTGACCGCACAGGTTCGCCAGCATTTCCTCAAGATCACATCACCACATCACCATACTCTATCGTAAGACTGACCCAATTCTAATACTGGCCATCTTAGGCAGACTAAGGATTCCAGTCTTGCTGGATGTGATGCTGCGATGTTAAAGTGGTTGCTGACAATTCAAATGATCACAGAGTGTTCATCTTCAGGGTCAAGCAGTCCAACAAAACAGCCTGATGCCAAAGAGGGTGCTACGGTTCACTGAAATGTCAAACTCATCCATCAACACAGCATCACATCCACAAGCCCTGAATCCTCTGCAACACTGCTGTGAGAAACTCAAATCTTGCATCCTGTGGACTAACTGGAGGAAATGTCAAACTACAAGTGAGGGTGTTCATGCATTTGGTCACTGTCAGCCACATAAAGAAGTCTCACGCATGCAAACATTCGTAACAGGAAGCTTCGAGGCTTGTACCCTGCACCACACACCAGTGATAAGAACATAGACAGAGACTGGCTGGACACACGACACATCCAGAATTAACAAATGCACACAAAATTTTAATTCAAAATCCTTAAAGAATGGTGAGGTCATGGACAGGACGAAAACAAAACGGATCTTAAAAGAATCAGTATGTGAGCAGTATGGATTGGATTAACCTGGCTCAAGACAGGGTCCAATGGCAATTTTTTGTGCTGAACATTCAGGTTCTGTTACAGGGACCTTCTTAATGAACTGCTCAAGGCCTGTGCTCTGTGTAAGTTGTTAATATGCAAAACAATTTCACAAACACCTGAGGAAAACAGAGAAAACACCCTGTACAGATCAGCCTCGCATGCACACACACACTTTCCAAAGGCACTCTTTGTGCCTGACACACCTGCTCATTGCTAAGAGCATAACAGATAACACTGCAACACTAAACCTATGTTTTACTGTCTATTAAATACCAGGTGTCCTAACATTGCTTCAGTGACACAGCACAGCACTTTACTGTGAGTAGTTTCACTTCTGCTGTTTCTTTAATTGCAACATTGGGCAACACTGTGGTTAAACTACAAAATGAAAACAATTTGTGTAGCTCATCATTGTCAGTTTCTGCTGATGGATGGCTGTAAACAAAGCACTGCTTATCCGGCATGTCAGCATAACCTTGGTAAAGCAACTTTTAGAACATGCTGTATGTACCACATTGAAACATGAAATAAGAAGACAAAATGGTACAAATACATTTCAAGAAACAGCAATGACAGAACTGCAAAGATGGTTTTGTACATGACCTTCAGGAAAATGTCTAACAGGAAGACCTACATTAAGATGGGAGCAGGTATGGAAAGCTACCACACAGAAGAACAGAAGGACATGTGGTCAATCTGAGGAACAGCAATGAGAAGACAGAGACAGATGAAGAGGTGTGGTTGCTAGGCAACCAACATAAAGAGGAGGAGGAGGAGGAGGAGGAGGAGGAGGAGGAGGAGGAGGAGGAGGAGGAGGAGGAGGAGAAGAAGAAGAAGAGGAGGAGTAGGAGGAGGCAATTAAAAAATATGTGAATTAAAATGTTTAAGATCTGAACAGGATAGTCTGTTCCATACTGAAACAAGTCTTATGCCAGTCTGAACTTCACTGTATGCAGGGACATACTGGGCCAAAATACACCAGAATACACTTAAATTGGGAACTTTTACTCCCCTGACAGTAAAATATTTACTTCAAAAATCCATTACTACATCCTGGAAATCATACAGGGGATTGCAGTCCTCTTGGATGTGACACTGGTGTGCTGGTGCATGGCTCTTGGTGTGGCCAGGAAATATTTCTGTCCTTCTCAAGGGTCACGTGGACCAATAAGAACACAAAAATGGGTTATACAAAACCATCCCTGATCGCCAACTGGCAAACAAGCAGCAAACTGGTCCACTTGACCCTGGTGAATGAGTGCATGCCTTCCTTCAAAACTTCAGCAACCAATCACCCACCTAAGCATTGTCACATCCCAGACTATCACAATCCCCAATGACACGGCCGTGAAAATCTCAAAACTTGAATAATTTTATATACTTCATTAAATGAAAACAAAACAACTCAAGGCACTCTGAAAAATGTTGGTGATAGAATACCTGACGTACATGAGCTCCAGTTTTTATGGCAGTTTCAGATGTGGTTACAAGAAGTTACCAGTAATGTGCTGCCTGCATCTACACAGTACAGCCAAATCTAAAATACAAAGGTAAGTGATGCAGCACAGTTTGTGCGCAACACTTCTGATGTTAACAGACTTACGTGGAAGCTGTGATCTTGGTGAGGTCCTCGCCTATTGTCTGGATGACCCTGCGGCCCCACACCCACAAGCCGATGGATATACCAAGGCCTCCGTACAGCAGAACATAGAGCGGCGTCTCTGTCCGCTGCTGCACGGAACCCTCTTTATAGATCAGCCACAATGCTATCAGTGGTCCAATAGCATTACTGTAATCACAAAACACACGCAAACATCTGGAGTGGCTCAGCATTAGACGTCTCTCTTGAGGGTCTTATTTAGCAGTGCTGTCAGTTATGAAGTTTAAGTAGCATACACCACTGCACTTTCAAAGGTTAACACACTGCTCAGTACGACGATGCTCATCACCAATGAAAAAAAAGATTTTGTATATCCTGTCACTAATAACCATGCCCCATGAAGACATAGTGAAGGTGTGGCAGTAGGAGTCCCTGCACTCTACAGGCATCTGCAATATGTGGAGTATGAGTGGCGACCTTGATACTGTGGCCACTTTACTCCCTTGCCAGCACCCACATGTAACATGCAGTACGTGGCTTGACCGACCAAGTTATTGGCCATCACAGAAACTGGTACCACTACACAGTGTTATTACTCACCTGTTTTATGTATGAACATACCTTAACATAACCAATAATGCAACATTCACGTTCACAGGCCAATCCTCTACTACAACAATGGGGACAGAAAGGTTCTCCAAAACTCTGCTATCCATCCACCAAACTACATGGCATCACACATCAGAAAACTTAACTTGTCACTGTCACCATACCTTATCTCAGGTATGCACGAAGCGAGTCATACAATGCCATGCATCACCTTAGCTATGCACCACGTGAGTCATACACTGCAATGAAATAAAACTTTTACTAAAAGTCATACCTCACATCATTTCCCCCATGGGCAAAAGAACCAAATGTGGCGGTCAGGATTTGCAGGAATGAAAACAGCTTGGCAACCTCAGGAGGGTCTTCCTTGTCCGTTTCTTTGACCTTACCAGCTGCTGCTTCAACATCAATCTTGTCATCTGTTATGCGTTCTCTAATCAGAGGCACTGCACTACTGTTAGGAGACAAGCCTGAAAGAAACAAGTTAGGAAACATGCTTAGCATAATAATGCCAGTACGTTCACAGACATTTGTTTATCTATCTTGAAATAAACAAGCCTTAAATTCTAATACAGTAATGACTGTAGCAGCACATTCAATTACACCTTAATTAAATGTGGACCTATAAATTCAAATCATAGAAAGTCCTGTTTCATTATTACTGACAACACGAGACTTCGGCAACCGTAACGTGTGTGGGGAAGACCTGCGTTGATCACTTAAAATGTACAGAAAAAGGTAAGGCTATCCTCGTGCACATCATGAGGTCACATGGGGGGAGTGGCTGTATAACTCCACCCATTCATAATCTTGGCCCTAGATGGAGCCGAGTGGTCAGCATCACACACAGACCACTTTACCTCCCCCCCCCAGAAAACAGCACTCAGTAATCACTAAATTGGATGCTGGGTAGGCCCAGAAGCTGGTTTGGATGCTTTAGTGAAAAGACAAATATTTTGCCCCCCACTGGGATTTGAACCCAAGATCAGTCAGTACGTAACCCAGTCACAACACCTACAGAGCCAGTGCACACAGTGTTACAATTCTTTACCCCAGCAGAAAGAATCTCTGACAGCCACTGCATGAGAGGTCACTCAGAAGTGTTTGATCGTAAGACTTTTCACTTCCATAAATATCAAGTACTAATCAAGGTGCATGCAGTGACAGAGAGCGTCATCATGTAAAGAGTCACAGAGCACACTGACAGGACCGTTACTGCTGTATCTGTTAGTCATGCACTCTCCTGATTATCTTGCATCTGTGATCCTCCCCTCTCTGTAACGCTCTGCTGTGAGCTGCCTTCCAAACAGGCCAGCTACAAGACCTTCCCCTTCTAAGTTGTTACACAGTGTATGCTGGTACTTGCTTACTGACATTTTGTGTCAGCCTGTTGGTCCCATCTTCAACAGTCAAGCAGTGCAAGGAAAATGCATTCTCCTTGGCTTGCCTGACCCTGTAGCAGCAAACCAGAAGCATGCATTGTGGCACCATGCAACAGGTGTCCATGGCTGGATCAAAGTGACATTTTGGACCAGTGCAATGGCCTGGACAGTGTCAATTAGTTGTCTAATTCTAACCAAAATTGGAATGTGATGACAAATAGTAGCGAAATTTGTTAATAGGCTTCAGTACCAAATTTCACAAAAATCCTTCTGTTAGTTGTTGCATGTTGGTGGGTGGGTGGGTGGGTGGATGGATGAACAGCAAATTAAAATACATGACATTCAGTGGCACTAAATATGGGAAATACGCACTGAAGTGCAACATGTATTTCCTACTCCACAAAAACCACAAAATAATATTGCAGTAAGAATAAAATTCGCCTTTCATTGCCTTTCTTTATTTAGCAGCCAGCCTGGAAATGGCAGCAGATTTTCTGCCACTATTTTGTGTTTTAAGGACATGAAATATCAAAACATTTGTGAATGCTAACAACTGCTGGTAGGAGGCAGACTGCAGACTGCTATGAAGTTTTTTTGGCTAAACATACATAAAATATCCAAAACACATAATTGCTAGGATCTTTACTTCTGCCATTCACATGTTCTTAAAATGGTGAATGTCTTGGGCTTGTACATCACACAGTGATTACAGGCTCCAGCATTTCTAGGGAATGTACTGCCTCCATCATCAGGGTGAGTGAAGTGGTTCAGGTGGATGCTAAAGAGATCTGGTGGAAGAAAATGTGGGTGGGGGGGGGGGGGGGGGCAGGTAAATTGGCCAATCACAGATACAGAAAGGAGGAAGACAGAATAAGACTTAAGCTCAGCCAATGGGAGTTTAGTATTAAAAAAAGTCCTTTTTTCAGGGACTCAATGTGTGGGACATACGGAACTAGTGAGAGCCATGGGGGGTGGATGGTGGCATCAGGGGGTGTTGCCCCAGGAGGCAAAGATTACTTCACTCTTGGGAAATGGCTATTGCCTCCGAAACACTGAATGTTATGAAACACCACATGGTGTACTAGTGCCCAAAGTATAACCATCAGGTGAACAACCGCCATCACGAAAACCTTAAAGCTTATTCACACACATTCTTACTAAAAGTAAACATCTGAGATGTAAAATAAGCCACTTACTTCACAGAAATATAGACTTATAATCTGGATATGAGAATATTCAAAACACAGTGAATCCCTGTGAGCCTTACCACACACAGGAGTGACCTGGCCACTCCCTGGTCGCAGCGGCTCAAGAAGACGCTGCTGCTGTGACGACTGCTGTTTCTGATGCTCTGCAACTTGCAGCATGCCATTTCCGGGCATGGACATCATCAGGTTCTCAGTACCAATGGAAGAAACAATTTCCTGACAAATAAACATACATGAGATTTGAGGTTCTCACACCCGAACAGCTGAAGATGCCAGTCTTTCGGGGGGGGGAAGTTTCTGACATTCCCAATGGATCCTAGTGCCTTAATCTAGTTGTCCAAGAAGAATCGCTGTTCTTCTCTGACAGCTCGATACTCAAGACAGAGGCACCATAATCCTCCAACATACCAGAAATTACTGACACAATAACACATCACAATCCAGAAGACTTGGATCGCTAAATAAATACACAGTACTGCAATAAACCCTGCCAACACAGACTGCGCATTTCATTTCCAGTGAGCCACAGTTACAGAAATTTCACTAGCCACAGGTATCATGGGAATGGCACATTTTCTTTGAATCTAGGCACCAGCTGAAAAATTTACGAGGCAGACTTTTTCTTTTCTCAATGGGTTTATGTTGTAATGACTACTGAACTTACACCTTCCTCTACTGCTGCTGCCCGTATTGTGTGTGCCTCATAAATCACACGATATTCATACACAGTAAGGATAGTCTTCCAAAATGACACCACTTTCGGCAATTTTTTAATCAAAACCACCACAGAAAGCACATAAAATCAAAGCGCAAAACTAAAAATCTTCAAATATTTTTAAATAAACATCTCACATTAGAAATCCTTATTCAACATTAAAATACAAACAAAATTAACCTGAAACATACCATGCACCAGTTAGTCCCTCCAGTGCTCCTCCCATCACTTTCACTCTGCCTTCCTAGCCAATCACAGCAACAAAAGCCCCTTCCATGCGTTTTCATACTACACTAAACTAATTTTCTGGCAAACAGCAAAGCTGTTTGTTGACGAACTACTTGTTCAACTGTGCTTTAAAAATAAAAATTTACAATACCTGCAACTAAAATTCCAAGTGCCAGGGTGACCTCGTGCCCTGACTCACACACACTACACTCTAACAAATAACCGCAGATCTGTAACCAGGCTAAATACACTCAATAAATGCCACAAGTGATATGGTACCCCAGGCACAGTGTTACCTTGTCCTTAGAAAAGTTAAGCGCAGTTTCAGCTTGCAGATAGCCGTTAGACTTTGTTGCAGATGTGGCCACCTGTGCGACAGGGAAGCAATAGCTGTGGGGTTCATCATCATGACTGGTCCCATGTGTTGACAACACTGGTGGGAAGTGAACCATTTCACTGTCTGTGCAACGTGGAAATGCCTGCTTCTTGATGTCATCTGTTGAGATGGCTCGTGAACTCTTGGGACTTGGATCCCGCGAAGACTCTATGTTATAAGAACATACACATTAGAGTTTCCTAGTAATAATACATATCTTGAAATGGCTTTCCACAATACTATGCATCATTTGCAAAGGAATTACCATAATTTCTGGACCATAAGACACACTTATCTCCCTGGAAGTACTGCATAAAATCTTCCTGCCTCTCCTGGCACAAACAGGACTATAATATTTCTTCCTCAAATTTTCCCACTACAAAAATCTTGGCATGTTTTTACTGTCTGTAAGGTACCGCATATTTAGAAATGTTTGAAACAAATATTTGAATTTGTCTTGCACGATGTGATTCAAAGGGGCCTCTCAGGTTTCTATCAAGGACACCAACTGTATGTTACCCATAAAATTCAGTTTTTGTCTGTATCTGACATTTTCATCATTAGCTTTGTTGAATGTACTTAAATACAATCACAGGATATAAGGTCAAAAATACAGAATGGCTCTGTTCAAATATATATTTATAAGGGCAAGAAACTGAATATGTAACATCACAAAATGTGTGATGATAACTGCAACTGTAAGTAATGGCAGAGGTGTGAACTGAGATTACAGGTGAGTCATTATCAAAGAGTTTATTCAGCATGCACAGCAGCAAAGTAAGACCTTTTGCTGTGCCACATGTAAAGGTAACGTTTCCAGCCATCCTTTAAGTATTAAAAGTGTGCGTAAAAGCTGCTTATCAGCCACTCTGGTAACATCAGTATACACCGAATTTAAGTGCTGATCAAAGGTTGTGTAACTTCCGTAAATGCATTCATTCAAAGGCAGTATAACACAGCAAAACTACGTACATGTGGAACACGTCAGAAGTGAGTTACAGGCCTCTACAACAATCACTGAATATTCAATACTGGGGAAATTAGATGGTACTAAAATTTGTATGTGCCAAATAAATGACAATATCATTACAGCAGAAAAGTACTGACAGCCATTTCAGTAGTATTATGTTAACAATATGCAACACCTTCTGCTGCCCGCTTTGAAATGCTGCTCCACAATATCTACGAACTGCAAACGGCCACTTCAGCCGCAAATGTTGTACCACACCACAAATTATGAAGACTTTACCGAAGCCTTCATTACATTCACAATGTCATATCATTACAGGGTGCACATGTCAATGTGATTTCATTTATATTCGTCAGTAAAGTGCAACTGTGACTGAGTCGACATTCATAGAACTCACACTCGCTCAGCAATTTTTGCATGAAATTCCACACCAAATTTAATTAAACTCTAACAAATGGTTTAGTCACTGATACTAGGTCACAAACGAACAGATGGAATCTCCACGTAAGGCAGTCTTTTTCCTCCCTCTTAAACGCCTAAAAATCTCTTACAGCCGCAAACCGCCAGTGATAAACAGTTCAAACTGCTGTAATCATGTGAACAATTCAACAAACAGTTAATAACATACTGACAATAACATACTGAAAATAATACAGATTTCAAGATTTTTAATGATCACTATACAGAACAATCCTATGAGACAAAAGCTGTTTGTGCACTGTGTAAATTAACTCATTTCTGAACTGGCAGTTTAAAAAAGTGACACAGAAATGGAACTGTGCCTTATTTCACTCCACCTAATCTTCATAAACATATAAATTTGAGCCCAGACACTACACAGCATGGTGAAATATTCATCAACATTCATTTTCACAAATTTCATAGCTAAACACCAACTATGACTTCAACAGAAACATACGATGCGATGCCATAGCTGCAACATCACACCAAGTAGGCTACCATCCCAGAACTAACAAACACTCCCCTGTACAGCCAGTTGGAAAGCAGCAGCAGCAGCACAGCAATGCTCATTCGCTACCATGCTCCATTACCACGGTAACATAACACCTTATACCTCAACATGCGACATATATGATGGTGACTGCAAGTGCTTTGTACACTGAGTACAAGATTTGCATGTCCTTCAGCAGAGCACAGGATGAGTCATGATTCACCACAGTCACTGTACACATCGCACTTGCATACGAACAGTATTCGGTAGTAGCACATCAGCAATATACACACAGTGCCACAATTCTGGCACGTCCGCTATCACTTATGTGAACATCTTGAAAACCGTTACGACTCCGGGAAAAACACAATGGGCATAAAATGTGTTCAATTTACTTTTACAGCTCGTATTACAAGAACAGTGGAATCATTCTGACAGATAAACTAATGCACTTAGAGAACGAACTGCCCAACTGACACTCTGTCCACCAAAAATCCCACATGGATTGGCCTGGGACTGAACCCAGGACTATGCAGTGAGAGGCCAGAGTTATGTTTGAGATGCGTGCAGCAATGCAAGCAGGTCTTTGTGCAAAGTGTCTATTACAACAGTCTGGTTTTAACTGGAAGTGGAATGCATTATTAACTGAAGTAAGGCTGCTGCTTATCACATTTTGTCAAAACCTGTTTCAACGGTTCACAAGTTAAATTCATAGACAGACACAGCATAGCTAATAGGAGCACATCTGCAAGCTTCTGTTACCAACATGCCATGAAAAATGACAGACCAGACAATATTTTGTTAGACAAACAGACTGAACGTGGGAAAGACCTGTCTCTTTTACCTTTCCTGTTTAAGCTCTTTCATTCTAATATTTGTTTTGTACACATCTTAATCACCTTGTACCTCGATGGAACACAATTTCAGGAATTACCATATTATGTTGATTACTCAATTCACGAAAATTTAACTGGCATACTTCCCATTAATTTTCTAGAGAATATATGATCAACATTTAGTAGCTTTTATTAATATATGACATAGAATCAGAGCTGAATTCAATGTTTGACATGCACAGTGATCATCAGCATCATCACCCAGCCTGATAACGTCAGTTATAATTGGGACTGTTTCATTTATCAGCCATGTACTTAGATATCCTGTGTTAAATGACCACCACAGTGCACATCAAGTTATGCACGTCACCTCCTTATTATGTCTCAGACACGATCCGCTTGCAGTAACGCCCCAGAAGATTGTCTGTTGCAATAAAAACATGTCAGAGATATAATAAACAATACATACACATAACACGAGGTGTAACTGTGATGGCTAGTTCGTGTAACGTATCATCTACAAATGTTTAACACTAACATATATTGAAGTTTTTACAAATAAGTAACTGGTGTTCTCTTTGTAACTTTTAATGAGAGAAACTAACAACTCTTACTGAAATAAAAGCTGAAATATAAGAGTTTTGAAAGATGCTTCTTTGTTCAATGAATGCAAATTTTATTCAGAAAAGAAAAAAGCATTTGAGTGAATACAAAAGCTGCAGTTTGAATTAGTCCTCCTATAAAGCATTACCTGTTGAATCACCAAATGAAAAGCTCACGCCTCGCCCCTTTTGTTTCCTGACCAGCTCTGCAACAGAAGTTGTCATGATGCTGCAGTCATTAATGGCACACACGTTGCACATCAAGGGATGCCCAGGGTGGGTTAGCTATAGCAGTACTGACACACATTGCAATGTAACATCCCCTTCAGGCCTGACATTCAGCTAAACAATACACAAGAGCTCAGTTCATACCTCACACTGAACACACTTGGTCACTATCATAACAACCAGCTGGTTAATGCCCTTTAATGGAACAATTAACTATTCACTGTGAGAACCACAGAAAACACCTGAACACAATGTGTGCACAGAACGCACAGTTCCTGAATGTTACAGCACATGGTATATGTATCATACGACTGTGCTTTACAGCGTTACTAACTTCCACCGCACAAAGATATATCAGTCCTCTTGTGCAACAGCATGGGAGACCTCCCCTATTAAATCCACACAATAAGCATTACATCTCTGCAGACAGAGTACCAGCAGATGCACATTTACTGGTGTTTATGCCCGTATTAGGTACTAACAATGTTCAACACTGCGGTAAAAACACCAAACCTTGCAACCCATGAGTCAACTACCAAATTTGAAACAGCTTGCAAATAACCAATAACGTGGTCCATATGTGCTTAATTTTGGCAAGCCAATGACCTCCATGCAGTGAGGAAGGGGAGATGGTATCAATATACATATATATACAGATGCAGCAACCCCTGAGGTACAGTGAGATTGGTAACCTCAGTTAACTGTCACATATTACTAGTTAATTCAGTCCAAGAAACTGTGTGTGGTACGACTATCCTATGTGCCAAAACTGCCTGTTACTCATTAAAAAAAAAAACTCACAATCAAATCGCCAGCAATCTTGTTAAGTCTTTCTCTGAAGTCAGGGTTACATTCCTGAAAATCACAATACAGAGCAAATAACATGGACTGGAGCATTTTTTCCCATAAAAATTAAGTAAGTATCCAAGAATCACGCCAATGAAGATCCACCAACCACCAGCAAAAACAAGGTTAATCTGAGTCCCGGCAATGTTCAGTGAACCTTCAGTCACTTCAAGTTGACAGTGTTAAGGCAAAAAGCAGCGTTCTGGGCAACGCTACATCAGCACTGCCTGTATAAAGCATCGCTGCCATGCAGGTGTACGTGAACTCTGCGGACTAGCCAGCAAGGCATTTCTAGTGTTGCAACACAGTGATTCTAGTCACAGCCATATTTATTAACATCTCACTCCTTCGTGATGAAACAGGAAGTTACACACTCTAACTGTATGCAAGCAAAGCTACACGCAACATACACGTGAACTGCATTCCTATTGTTTCCACACTTGTTACCAATCACATTGCTGGAACACCAGTTGCTGCCAGTTTGTGTGACAGAACTATCCACCTTCCTACCTAACATCAGACGGCTCACATGCATGACAAAGGAGACCACGACAACTTGCCCAACAATTGGGTTCAAAACATAAATCATTATGAAGGACATACAATAAGAATCCCTGTCATAAAAAATTAAATACATCATAACATGAAATGTAGCCAATTTATTCTGCTCAATCTGAGATGCACAAATCCAGGGTACTGTATCATGTGGGCGAGTACATTTGCATGATGGTGCCTAACATTTGAGAGTCCTCAGTACAGAATTTGCTTCATGTCACCAGTCTGGCACCTAGAATTCTGAGAAGGCTTCTGGATAATTAAAAAATTTGTGCATCCCTGCACTGAACTACCCTTATTTTCCAATACAATCCCCAAGCACATTAATTCATTTGGCCAATCTTGGTGTCAGCTTGCAAATTCTGTTTCGGCAGAACTCTGGCTCTTGACATGCTATCGAGGTACAACTGCAGAACTGCACTGCTTGAACACAAGCTGGAATGCAGTCTGGGGCTTAGACAGAACACTCTGCAGCTCATGAATTCCACAGTAATAAGCAAGTAAAAATGTCAGTTCATGCAAATGCAAGAGCCCCCTTTGTGCTGTGAGAGAATTTTTAAACTTGTGCCTTGACGGGAAAAATGTATCAATTTGCTGGGCAACTGCACAGAAAATGAACAATACTTCAGTAAAATAAACAAACAACATTTAACATCTGATGACTTGTCACTTAACTTGCATGACATAGGGAACTTTACTGAACACCGCTCACAGTTTGAAGTCATGGTAGCCAACAGACATTAACAGAAATGGCCAGTTAACATTTACAGGAGAGCTAATGGTCATAACAGGACGTGCATCATTAAGTTTCACTTTGTGATACATGGTGGCCACAGAACCCATCTGTGCAACTTCATGAGCCAAAGAAAAGCAAGACTCAACAACGCACTGGAGCACTGCACACATGTGCATAAGAGGGTGAACTCACCAACAACACGCTTCTTCTCATATGGAACCAAAACAAACTGGACAAGCAGCATCGAGGCAAGCCCCACACCTATGCTGATAAGGAGCGCCCCCCACATTGGAATGTAGTCAAAGTACAGCACTGTAACCAACCAAAACATACATAAAGCACTCTCTCCTGTCAGTGTAGTGACTAGGCTGCAGGATGGACTGGTGGACAGCCGAGGAATATTTCAAATCCCAGCAGGATCTGAGAGGTTGCTCTTTTTGAGATTGACCCAGGGCCCATGCAGCCTCCCATCCAGTGGGTACTAGGAACCACTCCCCTGGGGTAAAGTGACCAGGGTGTGAATCTGATCACTTGACTGTATCTAGTGCTGAGCCTAAGATTGAGTGGAGTTATTCCTTCACTCGACCACACATCTTCATGTTGTGCAAAAAGACAACTGTACCTTGTTAGCTTTATGTATCACCAAGACTGTTTCAGCCATCAAGTGATCACTCTCAGGGGGAACAGCGTTAGCAACAGGGGGTTTTGTGATAACACAGGTCACACAGGCTACAGTGTTCTGTATATAACTGAGTAACACAACAGCAGTAGAGACATGAAATATGAAATGAAGAATTAAAGTTTACCCATTTAACTACAAACATACTGGAGGGGGCGACTGAATTCCTTCCAAAACCTCTGCCCCAATATGTTTAATGCCATAACACCACTTGCACAGCCACGCCTGCCATACATACTGCTACGTATATGCAGCAGAATACAACAGACTAAAACACAACAGAATAAAACAGAACAGAATACAAGCAGGGCTGGCACTGCAGTAACCCATGCACTTCAACCATACTTGATCTTGTGTGCAGCCCTTATATTCATACATTTATCAGCCTCACGTTTTGTTCAAAGTGCAGTGTCTTACTCACAGTGATGTCCTCAAAGTCACCTTTTCATAAAACAACAACCCAGGTGTCTGAATCTTAATATGTCCAAAGCCTCAGTCACAAAGAACATGTGAGACCATTTCAGATGCCTGCGTGCATCTATCATGCTCGGACTGTCCATCAGCCCCAGTTTAAATAGGTGCTCTTTTAAATGACAAGGTCCTGTTAGCAGCCCTGTCAGTAAGATCAGGGCAGAGGGTGCAAGTCTCCAGCAATGTGGCACTGTGCTGTTGGGCAAGCGTGAAGGCACTGCAGTCCTTCAAAACTTTGGGACCACCTGTCTCATGTCACATCCCAGGAAGACGCCTATCTTAGGCCACACTACTGTGAGAATATCAAATAGCACACCCTCCAAACAAGGGGCGGAGTTTTCATTTGCGGATATATCTAATAACAATAATGTTATACTCACATTTAGGTCCATTATGGACAACAGAGAAGACATTAACAAGAATGGTGATGCCATAGAAGAAGGGCAGGGCACGCAGGCCTTGCACCAATGGGCGGGGACTGAGGAGAATGAAATGACGAATCAGCTTGAAGAGGACCACCGACATCAAGCCAGAAAGTACAGGCGAGATGAACCAGGACCCCACTGTAAAAAAGAAACAAATGCTTTAAGAGTCAGTTCACATTTCAAATCAATACACTGTTCCCTGTGAAACAGTCAACAAGTGCTTCATGGACAGTTTTGACTATAATTCTTTAATCCAGCACTCCCCAGATAACACGACATGAAGCCAGGCCACAGGGTCCACAGGATCACTTTCCTCTTCTCCTGTCAGAAATACAAAACTATTGTGTTAATATTTTTAATAATTTACACACACTGCATATCTGTAGCCACGGTACCAGACAGTGCACATCCTGCTCAGCAAAGTTCTTACTTGACATTTTTCCTAATCTACTGTCATTATTGCTATGATAATCATAGTTCTGTAATAAATTCTTACATCAATCTCATAAAGATTTTTGGATTTTGATTATGTTTCTTGTTTGTAATTATTCAAGCTGTAAATGTTACCACACGATGTGCCTCAGTGGTCTGCAACTTGAGATAGTTGTGGGGAGTGAGTTCACAGAATTTGTGTAACTTTGTAAGGTACTCTGCAGTACCGGAAAAGTAGACAAAAAATGATTTAAAATACAGTGGCAACTGTACATATTGCCTGCCCTTGAACATTACAATGCCCACATGCTGCAAGATTATGATGACAAGCAGTGTTTCTTTCCCGAAACAGCATTAACCTGACACTCTTTGTAATGCAGATATGTTGTGCTCTCTGCGAGGCAGAAACTGAATTTTCATATATTCTTTATATCAACTCCAAACTGCAACATTTGGCTCAGTCAGTCAGTCAGTTGCTGGAAGAGACGGTTGGAGGAAAAAGATCTCAAAGCCATTGCACAAGAACAGACTTAAACTGCCATAGAATTCAAGCTGATAGTTGCCTGCCTCTCATGACACAGACCCAGGTTTTATACCAGGTGAGTCTGTATGAGATTTGTGGTGGACAAAGTGGCATTGGGACAGGTTTCTCTCCAGTACTTCGGTTTCCCAGTCAGTACCATTCCACCAATGCTCCATACTCACACAAAGCCACCCGCACCACTGTGAAAACCTCGTCATTATAAGGCATGTTCACAAAACCATCAAACACAACTATCAGCGTCATGATGTCCATCTGTCCACACTGAAGAAATGCAATCCTGCTGGATGGATTTTCACGAAATTTTGTACTGGAGGGGAGGGTTATAAAATGTCACGAATATTCAAGTTTGGTTAAAACTGGTCATCACAAACAAGACGTACCTACACCTATGATCTGTCACAATCACTGACCGTCACACCCGAGATACTCTGTTTACAGTCAGGTATGTGCGGAGGCAGACACATGAGTCATGGTGAATCCGCGTCTGTTTGTATGGCACAACAAAAAGTTATGCTATGTGCTGTGTGCAGCATAGGAAGACACATTTCAAATACCTGTGGTGTTCTTTCTAAAAGCAGTCACCACATTAAAATCTTGGGCAATTACAGGATCCAACATGCCGAAAGTGTTACACCCAGCGGAACTTTACTACTTTTTCTTGACCGCATATATATTGAGGAAATGTTACTTTGTTTTAGTACAGTTGTTATTCCTTACTACAGTGTTTGTGTCATTTGCATGCATGTCACTACAGTGCATGTACCCACAGCTGCCTACAGTGTCACGAAACAAAAGTATGATACAGGTGACGGAGGTGATATTAATAATGCAGAACAGTAATGGGGACGAACGACAAAGAACGAAGATCTGTTGCATCACGCCTTCCTTGCTGAATGTATGTGCGGGATCTCATTGCAGCAGGCAGATTTACTAACCAAACAACCAACCACAAAAGCAGAATCCTCCTTGAGAAGCTCGCAGGTTCTGACCTAGTCAAGAAGGTTCACTGCCGTGTTCACAGCAGTCCATCACTTGCCCCTTTCCTGAGCCACATTAACCTAGTCCATGCCCTCCCACTTTATTTCTTTAACACATTTTAATATTATCCTTTTAGCTACACATGGATCTTCCAAGCAGTCTCTTTCCTGCTGGTATCCCTCTCAAACTGTATAAGAATTTCTCTTCTTGCCTACACAGGCCACAAATGCCCGGCCATCTCATCCTCAGTTCAGTTCAGCTTTACTGAGAATAGGGTTTTAGTTGCAGCACCTAAAAAGGAGACTGCCTGGAAGACAAAGGTACAGAAGGGAGAATAATATTAAAATTGATATTAAACAAATGGGATGAGAGGGTATGGATTGGACTCATCAGTTCATGACAGTGGCACGTGGTGAGTGCATCTGAGCACAGTAACGTAATGAACCATTGGGGTCTGTAAAATGTCGGGAGTTTGTTGGCCTGCTGATAAACTGTCAGCGTCTCACGAAGGAGTCTACTGCATGCTGCATGCTGAGTAGATGGTCACACGTTACTCCTGGTACATCTGGTGTCCTAGTATCCAGAATAGTCTGAAAACCGACTACGTTCCACAAGAAATGTAACATTAAATGCCACGCAATCTCAGGGCTCATGGGTTGTTTTCACGTTGTTTTGATGGACCCCCCCCTCGGACACAATGCCTTATAACGTACGTTAAGGAGCCCAAAACACACACACACACACACACGCGCGCGCGCGCGCTTTTTAAATGGTGCTCCAAATTACATAGAAATTCCTCATTCAGAAATCGCCAAGTCCCAAGTATTCTGGATGTAAGAACCACGCCTGTATCAAAATTTTGGACGTCACACATAATGTGCAGCTATGTTTATGGCACATCTGCACGCCAGAGCGTCACATGCCTAGCCCCAATGAGTCACCTTCAGTTACTGATACCGAATCAGAAAATGACGCCCATTTCATGCACCCGCTACCTGTGCATTCAACGAGAACAGTGCCGCACCGTACAGCACATCAGGGCTACACACTTAGCATCGCAACAGTCGCTCCCAGCTCAGATTTCGCTCGTCCGCAGTATTGTTACAACCGGTTCTAGGAAACTGAACGCATTGCATTGGGATAACGGAGCGTTTACTGCGCGGTACGAGCTGCATCTTTAATTCAGACAAACACTAGCGTTCAGTGTGTCAACACCGTCCTCCTATCCGCACCTGCACTCCACATGCCACAACGTCACAGCAAGTACACCCCTCCCGTCCTGTTGCAATGTCAACATGACCTCCGCTAACAATGCACCGGAAACAAACTCCTGTTTGCGTTCGTCCGACCCACCGGACCGACACTTCCCGCGCAACACCGCTGTATGTGAAGTTGCCGCGCGAACACGGCGAACCTGCCATTCCGTGCTGTAAACGGTATCCGAAATGGGAAGTGTCAGTTAAAACTGCAAACCAAGGAGTAACGCCCCCTCCCCAAATTAAACGTGAGAATTCCAAAACACAATGACCTTGAAAATGTATTTAGTTTTGTGGTTTACGCAACAACTGGGGGGAAAAGCCCGCTGGATATCAACACACGAACAGTCACACGGCCTTTCATTGCCTACGGACCACGAACCAGCGCTGTTCGGGCGGCAGGGCCCTCGGCGTGCCAGTAACGCGCTGTACAGTTCCCGCACTTCTGCGGGAACTGCAAATAACGACACCACGATTGGTGTGAATATATGCAAAGGTCACGGTCTGCTGCGGGTACTATACTGCCATGTGCCTAAAGACGCTCAGCAAACGACCCCAAAATAAGTCCCGTCCGAGGTGTGAAGTGCGCACCCCCGGAATACACGTCTGTAACAGCCTCACCACTGAACTACACAACACGAGCGGCACGCACGCACAATGGCTGTGCACAGTGGCGTTTGTCTTTAGCATCACAAAGTCTGCATTCTGTCCACAAACCGCATTTACGTTTCACGACGTTCTCATAACAACGCGCCATTCCTTCCGTAAACACAAGTCCGTACTCGTAACTCAGGGAGCCTGTAGCTCAGTCAGTATAGTGACTATCCCTGGGTTAAACATCCGAGCAATCTGGTTCGATTCCCTGCAGGGACAAGAGATTCATCTCTCCTCCACACTGCCGTCCACCCTTCCTCCTGTTCAGCTGGTACCGCGGACTCTTTGCCAGAGGGTACGGGGGCTCGACCACTCGAGGTTACAAGTGCAGCTACACTGACACTCCGTCGCATCCCTTAATGGCGCAGACAGTGCAAAGTCTGAGGGCGGGATGTTGTCTGTGAGGTGGGGCTGGGCAGGCACTTCAGCACGTGTTACTGTTCAGACAGGAATCTGTTATACATGAATGTGAACATGCCCCCCCCCCCCCACACACACACACCAACGCCAGCAGTTTGCACAGTTCATACAGGCTAGGACCTGGCGCGAGTTCAGAGCTGGAGGCGGGCAGATACGGGCCAGCACTTTATTGCACAAACGTTACAAAACAAAAGTAAATCTCGACTTTTATAACCAGGCGGCAGTAAGTTTGTACACATCAATGCACGCATCAGAGTTCCATCGTCTTTTACACAGAACAGAATAAAGTTTTATACTTCCATTTGAATTTCGGGGTGCTTGATACAAACTTGCGTCAATAAATCCGCGAACTTCTCACCTGCGTATGGCGTTTGTCAAGACACAAGTACAGCCGAACTCGGTTATAACGTCACGACGTGGGCTGAATATCTTGTGTCGTTATAAACGAGTGTTGTTCTAACCGGGGAGTATAATGTTACGTTAACAGTGAGGAATTAACTGGCACCATAGAATATCTGACGCTATAGACGAGGTGTCGCATACACCGATGTCGTTAAAACCGGGTTCGACTGTGTTTCACTTCGAAAGGGAAGAGGCGAACGTGTTTATTGCGGGTCTGCAAGCCCAGTGTCAAAAGTAGAACCACATCAATTTCCAGATGACATGACTACACACATTTGTGTTCCCAGAATCCTCACGCCATTACAACTGGCACGCAGCTGCATCACACACACACACACACACACACACACACAGCCTGACAGCCGCCACTGGACACGATCCTGACCACACCGAAACGTCTTCACGTCATCGCCCCACCACCCCGTCGTCCCAGTGCACGTGCCGCATTCGGTGTGCGCCTCGCTGAATTCTAATCTAAACTCAACACCAATATGCAAGTGGAGGTGCATCTCCACGCTTTTTTAACATCGGGACTGGATATTGGCGAGTGGTCAGTTTTTCGCTTTGGTCGCCATACCCAGGCGCTGAAGGAGCCCCGCGTACCCATCTGGAAGCAGGCCGAGTGGGCCTGCGTGCTGTGGTGAGAACAATCGCTGCCCTCTCCCGGCACCGAACCACGGCCGTCTGGCATTCTGCATTCACTGACGCCACATGAACTGCGCCGCTACCTTGCGTCCAGTGAGCAGCACGGGGCGCACATAAATTTTCGAAAAATCTAGCAGCCACTTAAAAATTACTGGCGCCACGGTACATAGCTTACGCAGCACAGCGACCTGTGCACCCCGGCAAATGGGAAGCCTGCGCCAACCAATGAGCGTCGCCCACTGACGCACAACATACACCACCTGCATTTGGCCCATCTGCGTGCTTCACTGACGCACGCGATTCGCCATTGCAATGCACATGCTGCGTGTCTTCTGCGAGGTGGAGTCGGCTATCTCGGACTAATGAGCCGCACTTCAGGTTTCTTGCGTCAAGCGGTCAGTCGCAGACCCCTAACCGCGAAATACCGCCTATGATCCCAGGCCAGTCCATCTTAGATCTGTAGTGGACAACGTACCACAGACACAGATTTCTCTCCCAGTACTTCGGTTTTCGCCTGGCCGCACCATTCCACCAATGCTCCGTACTCATTCATTCATCTACATGTTGCTCTTACCAGAAGGGCGAAAGGGGAAAGCCTGGGAACTTTCCAACAAACAACGCTCTTTCCGAAATCAGAGAGCATTTAATAGGAAAGTACTTTCCCCAGTCAGTTAATGCTGCATAGGGAAATAATCGCTGTTTGTTCTGAGATCCACACAAAACACATAAACACACTGTGTGGGCAGAACGTAGAATTGCTGAATGTTAAACTGGCGGTACGTACAGTGACCGCTGGGCTTTAGAGGGGACAGTTAAAGACCCAGTCCGTACCGCGCAGTAAACACTCCGTCTCGGTTATAAAAACCAGTCAGTTAATGCTGTATAGGGAAATAATCGCTGTTTGTTCTGAGATCCACACAAAACACATAAACACATTGTGTGGGCAGAACGTAGAATTGCTGAATGTTAAACTGGCGGTACGTACAGTGACCGCTGGGCTTTAGAGGGGATAGGTAAAGACCCAGTCCGTACCGCGCAGTAAACACACTCCGTCTCGGCTATAAAAACCAGCCAGTTAATGCTGTATAGGGAAATAATCGCTGTTTGTTCTGAGATCCACACAAAACACATAAATACACTGTGTGGGCAGAACGTAGAATTGCTGAATGTTAAACTGGCGGTACGTACTGTACAGCGACCGCTAGGCTTTAAGAAGTGAAATGACTGCACTGTCAAAATTCGCACCCGCGGCTAGTGAACAGTCAGCATATTTCGCACAGCCCGCCGGCCGGCGACGGCAGGAGGGGGAGCCTTCCTGTTGGCTACTTGCCGTACACGCGAGATGACGTCACGGTCCGACCACAGCACGAGATGTTCACGTGGCCTCGCTCCGACGGCAAGGGGTGGGTAATTCGCGTGGCGCTGCGCAAGCACTGACGACAAACACCGACTTTTGGTCACGCGTGTTCTGAGACGTGACATAGAAACGCAGCTACGTTTCGGAGCAACGTAATGCACCATCTTCAGGGTCGAACAGTGGTATAAATGTACCGACGTTTCTCACGGACGTACTGCCTGCATCTTCAGTGTAGAAATTTACAGGTGTTTTGGAGGAAGTAAGTATCTCCGTGTTCAGAGGAACCGATGGATATCTACCAGTATACACGGCGTCACAACCCAGCAGAAGGCGAGGTGTGTGTTGACACCGGCAGGGGCAGCAACCACGGCGGGACGATTCTTGAATGATGAAGTGCATGGGTTTGGAACGACGCAGCAGCGGACTAAGGATTTGCCTAGCGCGACTGAGGAAAAACACAACCCGCAGAGTCGGTGAGCCCGACGAGATCCGAACCGCGGACCTCACGAAAGCAAGTAACAACCATACCAACCCGCTCAGCTACACCGTATAGCCTGCTTTTATTATAAATGTTTCGGCAACACATACTGGCCTGTTTTTCAGGGTACCAGTAACCCAAATCCTACAAACTGCTTCAGTAGGTACAGTCCTGTGTTGGCGCCAAGTGTCCCTTCTGTTGCCCACTTTGTGTCCCATTCTGTACTTCCCCGGCCGCCACCATCCCGTCGCCCAGTTCCTGCCCGTGCACTATATTTACTCGCGGCCTGTACGCACATTCTGGGGTCACCCGGTTGTCACGGTCACTGTGTCTGCAGCTGACGTTCGGCTCCTCAACTGGCAGATGAACTCATTTCTGGTACTAAGTAGGCCACGACCTGTTTCTGACAGCTCGAGTTTCAAAACGCCAACTTACAGTAGTTCACCCTTTAAATGCTAACATTAACCTGCATTACGGTATACTGTGTATGGAGACCCAGTCCGTACCGCGCAGTAAACACACTCCGTCTCGGCTATAAAAACCAGCCAGTTAATGCTGTATAGGGAAATAATCGCTGTTTGTTCTGAGATCCACACAAAACACATAAACACACTGTGTGGGCAGAACGTAGAATTGCTGAATGTTAAACTGGCGGTACGTACAGTGACCACTGGGCTTTAGAGGGGATAGTTAAAGATCCAGCCCGTACCGCGCAGTAAACACACTCCGTCTCGGTTATAAAAACCAG
>BLKM01000720.1:99489-120948 GCA_013340265.1 Coptotermes formosanus
ATTTCATGACTTCTAACTAATAGGGTCGTCAGGGTGTCAAGGACCCTGCTCCAGACAGTCACTTGATTGGGACGTGTGTGCGAGGTTTTATACAAAACTGCTGAATTGTGTAGCCAGCGCTGCGGTGTTGCCAGTTTTCCCCCAGAAGCACGTTTAGTCCTGTGATTCAGTTGTCAAGAGTGCATGGCTTCAGGCTTCCGCCGCGATGTGCACGAGATATGCGCTGCCCTTGTAGATTGCGCAGCGGTGAGTGGTAGTCCTGTACCGACGTTTCGTGACAACCAATCGGTCCCATCTCGAAGGGGCCGATTGGTTGTCACGAAACGTCGGTACAGGACTACCACTCACCGCTGCGCAATCTACAAGGGCAGCGCATATCTCGTGCACATCGCGGCGGAAGCCTGAAGCCATGCACTCTTGACAACTGAATCACAGGACTAAACGTGCTTCTGGGGGAAAACTGGCAACACCGCAGCGCTGGCTACACAATTCAGCAGTTTTGTATAAAACCTCGCACACACGTCCCAATCAAGTGACTGTCTGGAGCAGGGTCCTTGACACCCTGACGACCCTATTAGTTAGAAGTCATGAAATTCCGCGCTTTTCATGCAGACAAGATGTTCATCACCGTGCTCACGACAGCACGCCACACCCTCCCCTCCGTACGCCCACGCCCACCTAGTGGTCTTTTGCCTTAGGGATCTGCGGTCACAATTGCGCTGGGTGCACGCATTTTGCCTTTACAATCCGCGCTACGGGGCCGTCCTGTCTGTTTCCCCCGTCTTGATCGCCCTGATAACATTCAATGACCGGCACCAATCATGCGGCCGTCACCCCCCCCCCCCCCTGAGCACCCCGTTCTGCGGCGCCCCGGGCCGATGTTCTTCCCTTCTGAAGACAGCGCACACTGCACAGTCATTAAGGCACCTTGCGAAGAGAATGTGATTAAAATCGGCCCTTATGTGATCTGACAACTGCTTATCGGCTGCCACTTTCTGTTTGTATCTTGCATTAACACAGCCCCCCGCATTCGACCGCCCACACGCGCTGCGGTGTCAAACCCAGAGTTGTCAGATAAAATAACTGGCGCCTGGACTGAGAGGCATAGCCAAAGAAAGATCTGCAGTACAGCCTGAAGCATGACGTCACTCAGACACGGGGGGGACCGACGACAGCGGGAATGTCACCAAAAGAACAAGACACTGGTGACACAGACAGCCCGGTACAGTGATTGGCCTACGGGCCTCATGACCAACCAACAGCGGTTCAGTTGCCGGCAGGGTCAACATGTTACCTGTCTGCTCTCCGGAGCGTCCTCACCAACTCTGGGGCCCATCGGCGCTGTTTCCCGAAGGTAAAACGGTCGAACCCCTCACATCCATCTACGGTGGACCTACACTTCTATTCCCCCCATACGCCTTCAAGGCACGCAAAGCAACAGGTCTGCCTTTTATACGCGCGCGCACGCACAAGCGCAATCAGTCTGGTTACTTAACTACCAGATGCCGTACATCCTGGTGACAGCGTCTGACAGCGATGTTGCAGCAACAAGCTAGCGAACAGGAAACGGAAATACATCCAGTGGGCATGTTCACAATTACAGCACGCAAATACTGATCTGCCTCGCGTTTCTTCTGCAATGGTTTCTGCCAATCCAAGCCTCCGTTCGTCCAGCACACTTGTGTGGATCTCAGAACAAACAGCGATTATTTCCCTATACAGCATTAACTGACTGGTTTTTATAACCGAGACGGAGTGTGTTTACTGCGCGGTACGGACTGGGTCTTTACCTATCCCCTCTAAAGCCCAGCGGTCACTGTACGTACCGCCAGTTTTACATTCAACAATTCTACGTTCTGCCCACACAGAGTGTTTGTGTGTTTTGTGTGGATCTCAGAACAAACAGCGATTATTTCCCTATACAGCATTAACTGGCTGGTTTTTGTAGCCGAGACGGAGTGTGTTTACTGCGCGGTACAGACTGAGTATTTAACTCTGATTCGGGTAACCTTAGTCTTTAAGGAATTAATCCTTTTTTTAACCAACAATTTTCTCTCCCTTCTAAGGCCTGTGCTGCTGACAAGTAACGACATTCAGCGCAATAAACGAGCTACGTTTAACGCTGAAGTGACTTCTCACTGAACTGTTATGCCCTATGGAGCATTACTGGCTGGACATCCTGGCAGAACACTGTACACAGATTACATAACCGGCTATCATCTTTGGTTATGGACCACACTGACTGCCACTGGAGCTTCCTAATATGTAAATATATACTTTCAGTGACCGAATGGTTCTGTTTCTACAGCTCCATTGAATCGCGATTACCCATTTACAGCGTTGCAACAGGATGGAAATCATAAACCACTGAAAGGTAAAGGCAACTTGTTACTACATACCTATGGTCCCTAGGGTTGTCCAATGCAGGCCTTCAGTGCCGCGACAGACCAAAGAGAAACCGACAGTAGCGCCAACAATACTGTGAGTGCCAGAAATTGGAAGCTTGAAGAATGTAGCAACCATCAGCCAAATCGCACTGCCCACTGCAAACAGACGAGGCCTTCAGGTAACTTCTGTGGCGTTACGCTGGGCACAGGGCAGCAGCAACTGCAGCAGGACTTACCTAGAGACGCCAAACAGCCCAACATCAGCTCCTTCTCTGCCCCTTCGTATAAGGACACCTCCAGAATACCCTTCCTCATCGTGTCGGACACCTTGTACCCTGCAACAGACACCGCATCGGTCACGTCCACTGTCTGCAGAGTATGTTCGCGTTCAGTTACCGGGTGGGACGACCGCGCTGCTCTTGAAAAGTGTTCCGACGTTTCGGTCTCATAACAAGTGCTTAACCCTTTAAAGCCCAGTGGTTACTATAGGTACCGCCAGTTTAACATTCAACAATTCCACGTTCTGCCCACACAGTGTGTTGATGTGTTTTGTGTGGATCTCAGAACAAACAGCGATTTTTCCTGCACCCGGTACGGTGCATGTGGTTTTAGTACAGGTCGTGAGATACACAACGAGGTTACGAGCTCAGGGTGTGCAACGTCTAACCTCGGGGAAGATGTGGAGAATAACTCCTGTTCAACACCACCGGCCCCCTCTCCCACTGACGACACAGCACCTCGACAAATCCGCCTGCTCACCTTCCACATCCCCACCACTTTGAACGTCGGCGCTGTCAGAATTTTGTTCATGTAAGACGAATTACATCGGGGAGGGGGGGGGGGGGGATTTTGTATATACAGGGAACAGGAGCGGGGCTTGCAGGGCTTCTGTGGGGAAAGCTGACGGAAAGAACCACTTGGAAGACCTAGCGTAGATGCAAGAATGATACACAAACGGACCTTCAAAAATTAGGACGGAGATGAGGGGGAGAGGCGTGAACTGGATTAAGCTGGCTCGGGACCGGCAAATTTCGTGAGCTTTTGCGAACACGGTAATGATCTTTCGTGTTCTGTAAAGAACGGCGCTGTTGCTTGACTCTGCGGAACTGGTGGCCCAACACCGACTCTCCTCCACGGAGTTAGTTACTTTGTCAGTCACGTAGGCAGTTACTTTGTCAGTCATGTAGGCAGTTACTTTGTCAGTCACGTAGTTAGTTACTTTGTCATGTAGTTAGTTACTTTGTCAGTCACGTAGTTAGTTACTTTGCCATGTAGTTAGTTACTTTGTCAGTCACGTAGTTAGTTACTTTGTCATGTAGTCAGTTACTTTGTCAGTCACGTAGTTAGTTACTTTGTCATGTAGTTAGTTACTTTGTCAGTCACGTAGTTAGTTACTTTGTCATGTAGTTAGTTACTTTGTCAGTCATGTAGTTAGTTACTTTGTCATGTAGTTAGTTACTTTGTCAGTCATATAGTTAGTTACTTTGTCAGTCACGTAGTTAGTTACTTTGTCATGTAGTTAGTTACTGTGCCATGTAGTTAGTTACTTTGTCATGTAGTTAGTTACTTTGTCACGTAGTTACTTTGTCAGTCACGTAGTTAGTTACTTTGTCATGTAGTCAGTTACTTTGTCAGTCATGTAAGCAGTTACTTTGTTAGTCACGTAGTTACTTTGTCAGTCACGTCGATAGTTACTTTGTCATGTAGTTAGTTACTTTGTCAGTCACGTAGTTAGTTACTTTGTCATGCAGTTAGTTACTTTGTCAGTCACGTAGTTAGTTACTTTGTCATATAGTTAGTTACTTTGTCAGTCACGTAGTTAGTTACTTTGTCAATCACGTAGTTAGTAACTCGCTTGTCGTTTATTCCGCCATCAGGATTTTCCCTCGGAGCCCACAGACTTTCATTTCCGTCGGTCTGTGCAGTGTACCCAGCCCGCTGAACTGGGCTGTCATCGCATACCTTTACCAGTTTCCCAGTGCACAAGCCGCAGTGTACGCCTGTTACCGGGAGGCGCGATCGGCTCGGCTCAGCTTCGCCTTTTACAGCAATTTTCAGCAAGCATTCGCAACTCTCCACCCGTGCCGCGCGTTCTACGTGTCCCACCAGCCTGGGAAGTGTTCAGGCGTTGCCCGCTAGATCAGCGTTCTGCGGTTTTCCGCTCCGTCACTGGGTGTTTGCTGTCCAAAGCTGCGGGACCGCCGAGCGGCCTATCTTCAAGGGTCAATGGTCCAATAACATCTGACATCCAGTCTCGCATCACTGGACAATAAACACCCAGTGACGGGGCGCAGTGTAGCAGGACAACGGAGATCTGAACTTGCGAACAGCCTCTGGGAGGGCAGTGATCTCCCGTCCCGTCCATCCACGCACGTGCGTCTTCCTCCTGGACACCCGTCCACATCACCTGAACCTCTGCTGCTTCAGACTCAGAACAATGCAAGTTCAGTTATGTTCAATTAATAGAAGACGACGTACGGAAACCAACTACCCCACTTGCACCTTCTTCCTAACTTATACGAATTGGATCAGACGTAAAGTCTCCATCTTACATCCCTCCCATCTTCAGACACCTCACGCCGGGGTTTGAACCCAAGAGCGTCCGGTCACATCTCTGCATACGCTATTCAATAATGTTTTTACAACGGAGGAGTGTGTTTACTGCGCGGAACGGACTGAATGTTTACACACGATCTAGGTTAACCTTAATCTCGCAGTCTGCATGCCACGTGCCATATCTCGGTGTAACTGCGATAGGCTTACGCGGAAACTTCACACAGAAGTGATCACAGCCTATGCCTTTTCCCTTACGCATAAAATACGGACACTGCAACTCCAGGAACAAACACGTTATATCAGTGCGTGCAGCAGGCCGCAGCTTGACTGAGTGTAGGAACGTTTCAGAGGCAGCACATTCACGTGTTCTGCGACTTTCTCCACTACTGTATTGCAGTTACAGCTCCGATGTTTCGAGTGACCGGAGTGCCTCCATGTTCAGTGCCCAAGCAGTTCGACCTTTCACAGTTTCAGCATATTGTGATACTGCCAGGCAATGGGCAACAGCACTGGTTAAGAACAGGCGCTAAGGCCACTTCTGCTTGAACAAGGATTAAACCAGTTCTGTTTTAGACTAAGCAAACTCAAGGCATTGCGTCGGCAGTCACAAAAATTACATGCAGTTGCCGTCTTCATCAAACTGTCGTGAGAGTGGCGCAACTCCCGACCAGCTCCGCGGTAACCGTGGCAATTACCGGCCGGGATTGCGGTGCGCCCCCGTACGCATTCATGACGTCATCATCGTCAGCCCGCTGCCGACGCAGCGTCGCACTGCCACACACGAACAGCAGCTCTAACCTGGCGTCGCTAGGCCATGGGCTGGACGAACAACCGGAGTTCCACACTGGCGCCCGCCGACGCTACCCAATGCACAGCGGGGGTAAAGCGGCCGGTGCCGTGAACCTGACCATTCGCCTCCAACTAACACCGACACAAATAGCGTGTGGTGTTACGCCTCCGCTCCCCCATACACCTATGTGATGTAGTGCTCATCTTGGCACAGCGACACCTTACATTACAGCTTTTGATACATTCTAAGTCCGTAAACCAATCGGCCCACAATCTTACAGTTTTAACTTTGCATTTACCCTTCCTTCCAGAACTACGCAAAAAACAATCTGAATCCATCGCTTGTTCTCTCTTCAGTCGGCATAATGTGGGCCCTCACCGATATTTGGGGTTGCAAATGGCGTCCTATATCATCAGAACCATCACTATTTTCGGAACTTGCACCATGTTTTTCGTTCCTCGCAGACATTTTGTTTTGTGCTGCACGAGTTTCGCCTGCCATCTGGTGTGTGCAGTCGCTAACCTGCCACTTCTTTAAAGCAGACTGCGCATTCGTTTGACACACATTCTGGTTCCATTCTGCTTCACAGTACTTGTACGCGGCTTTCGGCATGTCTATTCTGTGCGTCAGTGTATCACTGATGTACTGTCATTCGTACTGTTACGATGGCTGCAGGGACACGTGAATCAGCAAGCGCGTAATGTCACGTGGTAGAATGCTACTGGGCTGCTGCGGCATCAAACTGTCTGTCGCTTGTTGTTTTGTACCTGTGCATCTGTGCCGACTCTCCTGTCCTTCGATTAGCACGTCAATAAACAAGACTATGCCGTAAGTGTCCGTTCCGCGCACGTCACGCCACAACACTGTGTGTGTATTGATTCACCAATTGTTGCGCAAAAATCGGAATAAGATAACGCTTTGTACAAAAAGGCTAAGCACATCCCGACATGTATCGGTGTGTTAACTGCACCATCCTCAGGGGAACACTGAACGCTAAACAAAATACACACGCTCAGGTTAGGATTGTTAGTACACCAGTCTAAGCCGCCGTATGGTGCGGTGCGATAATATGTCAGTTCTTGACGCTGCTTTGATGTCTGAACAGCTTTTATCGCATCAGGTATTCACATATTATCGCACCATACGGCGTCTTAAAGTGATGTGCTAACAATTTTAACCCGAACCTGTGTATTTAACTTGTTTAGCGTTCAGTCCTCCCCTGAGGATGTTGCAGTTAAAACACCGAAACGTGTCGGGACGTGTTTAGAGTTTTTTTTACAATGGTTTATCTTACTCTAATTTTTGTGCACGAGTTGCTGAATAAATAAATACATACTTCTGAGGATTATTATTATTACTCGCCGTTTGCCATCGCGCCAGGATTACGCGATGTGTTAACAACTGTCTCCCCTACAGGAGTGCGTGGAAGCGCGGGCACGAATTGCCTTTCTTTAACACATACGTGACCAGTTACGTTCGACATTCGCGCACAAAGCATGTGGGTGTTCAGGTGGCTACACTGTGCGTTGCAAACGTGCCATTTTTATATACGAATTTTGCTCAAGTCTCATTAGCAGCTTCCACAATATCCGCTCACAACGGTTCCCAAACTGTTATATGGGGACAGACGGACGGACGGACTGGCGCGCCCAATCGGCGCATTTCGACAACCGCGCGTTTCCAACGCGGCAAAAATCGAAGACAAACCGCACAGTCCACGGCAACTGGACGGAAACTGAGGACATCGACGGCTGACGGCTGTCGCTGTGACTTCTCGCTGCTACTCCGCGGTCGCGTCAATGGGCCAAGTCCAACCCTCCCAAAAGTTCATCACCGTGTCCACAACAGCCCGCCACTTCTGCCTATCCGGTCGGCACGTTCTCACCATCCCCATTACCGTGCCACCTACGCCTGGTTCTTCCAAGTTGTCACTTTCATGCTGGATCTTTTAGCATTGTGTATACATCTATCATTCGTCCCATACATGCTACATGCCCCGCCCATCTCATCCTTGTTTTGATCACCCTAACAATATTATGCAACAGTACAATCACGAAGTTCCCTGTTACGCAGTTTTTTCCATCCTCCTGCCATTTCCAACCTCTTAGGCCTACGCATTCACCTCAGCACCCTATACTCAGACTGCCCCATTCTGCGTTCTAACCCCAATGTAAGAGACACAACGTTTCACATCAATATAAAACAACAGGCAAAAATAAACCTTTATAGACGTACATTACTCGACATAAATTATGAACCCTGGTTACTGCCGCACGCAATCAGTGCAGTGCATTACTGAACAGAGTGTACTCACCAATTAACACTGCTCCTGCTATTTCGAACACTGTTGCCAAGATGCACGCCTGCCTCACGGTAAGTACTTTCGATCCCACCGACGTCCCAAACGAGTTGGCAACATCGTTGGCTCCGATTCCGAACGCCAACACGAACGCCGTTAGGAAGCCGACGACGACGAGCCACAGCACCTCCGGCGAGTTGGGTTCCAGCGACAAGAGGCCGTGCGGTGTTGCCAGTACCGCGTCCATGGTGCAGTCTGACAGGCACGCACACACACACACAAACGATTCTCCCCGGCCCACGGCACGCACCCCTTACAAAGTTTTCAGTTTGACACCCCTGCCATCCATGGCTTGCGGTCCACAGGTGCTCCACAGTCCCGCAAACATCTCGTGTTTATTTCTAATATCACAGCTTTCTTCCTTCCCCTGAGCGTTAGTTTGTTAAGTACTTGAGATCAGGTACCCCACAAATATCCAACAATTCGCAAATATTTATCTCCTTGTTACAAAAATAAATTACAAAAGAACATGTCGCCAACTGTTATTCTTATTCTTCTTCCTTCCTTTACAATTGTTTTACTCAGTTAAACATTTAGGCCTTGCAATTTGCTTCAGCAAAAAGCTTTTGAAAATGCTGCGTTTCCCCTTCGCAGTTTTAATCAATATTTTCCTTTCTACAACAATGTATCAGCAACAATTATTTCAACAATATGCTTCTTTCGTTTGAATACTTTGTTTAGTACACCAAAATCCGCATCTCATTCGTTTCTTCTCAACAACAGTTTCTATTCCTGTCTTCCCCTCTATCCCTTTTTTGTTTCAAAAATAGAAAACAAAAAAGGGAGTCGAGATTCCGCCTGTTGCAATGAAGTGTTGGTAAACAGTCTCCCCGCGAATATCAGTGCATTTAGGCCTTGTGTTCCAGAGAAAGATGGAGCCTCGGTTTAACAACTTCTGTCCGCTGGGCAACACATCCTGCGAAGCAATGGAAACAAACACGTTCACAATGCAATCGAGACTTGAAATGGTGAGACAAGGCTCTAAGCTTCTAGAAACAACGCATCCTTCTGCACAACCCTTTCAGAACGTACTCTTCTGTCCAATGCTCTGTCGAAATCCGACGCACTGCTTTCTTTGACGGCCCCCAAGGCTTCTGACAAGAGCAACCGCACTACTGCACTACCGACAACAGAATGTGAAAGCCAAAATTGCAAGGAATTTTAAAAGTAAATTTCAAAATGAAATGTTACCGTTATTTAGAGATAAGGGTAACAATGCAATCCGCACTCACCCTTCAAGATTTACTTTGGTATCTCCCTGTTTACCGCAGCTGCGGTGAGACGATGGGCGATGGTGAGTGGCAACTGGCAGAGAGTGACGGAGGAAATGCTGCCTCTGCGACGGCTGGACGGCCGTTGCTAAGAAACGGAGTGCCTGCTCAATATGGCGCAATACCTTAACGTACACCGACTCAATCCAATCATCTGAAACACACAAACATAACAAATTTTATGCGAATCGCGAACGAGAGACAAGCCACATCATGTACCTCGGCCGACGTGGGTCGAGGCGCATCGTTACGCAGACATTTGCCTTGCGCTGCATTGCGACAAGTACGGCAACAAATGGCGGTGCAACGGTCAACATGGCTGCGGGCGCATACACCACGAAAATAAAACATTAAACCTGAGACGAATGCCCCAAAACGGCCTGAACGCACATTCTACAATATTTTCGAAGCTGTGGGTGTTTAACGACGCACGCAATCTCAGCAATAAACACACTTCGACACCGGTCTTATCACAGAGGACAATGGGAGAGAGCTGTTTCCGACCCTGCGTACAACTGCACTGGCACATGCGACAGCAGAGTGCATGAGTGTATTAAGTACAGAGTGCAGTTGCTCCGGTCAACACAGCACGATACAGGTGAGTCAACACGTCACCATAACGTCATAAATCCGGCAATGTTGCAGCAGAACCCGATTAGTATCAGGGCCCATCACTGCACACAGTCCTCAGCCAGTTCGATCCATTCACATCGTAACAACCCACATTCCTAACATATACCTCCATGTTATTCTCCCGTCCCGTCTTGAAAGCAGCCGTTTCACAAATGTATACCTACTGGACCGCTTCACCCTTGAAGATCGGACCGAAAGGTTGTTCCGAAACGTCGGTAACCAACTAAGAAACTACGCTGCGTAACAACCCAGAAGAGCGAAGGCGTCAAATACCTACGTCATCCGCAAGCAATTCTACACATATCTCTACATACTCAGCCCATCATAACCTTCCACATCTCACTCCCCTCCTACCAACACCGAATGACCCCTATAAATCATACAATTCCTCGCTATGTAATGCCGCCTTGCAGCAGCCACACCAATGGTGTGCCCCGTCACAGTATGCTGCCCGCATTATTTTTCCCAACAAGAGCGGCGTTACGTAAGTATACCGCGGCACAATGCGCCACTTTATACACCAGACGTCATCGTCGAAAGATTCCACAGCCATAACAAGACTAATATTCCGTAATTGGACACAACAGCGAGATAATGAAATGGCAAAGGTGATCGCCTGTTGCCATGGCAACTAGCAAGCAAGACCGCGCGCCGGGCGACTGACAGGGGGCCACGGCCACAGCACATTCCGGGGGCACACACTGGCCGAAACAACAAGAACGGATCTTAACAGCGCCCAGTACAAGTCACAGCCGTGTCAACAGAAGCGACTAAAAATCCAGCGCTAAACAGAACCCATTAAGGAATGCAACAGTAAATGTAACTCCAAAAGATTCAGACTAAGAAGCATCTTGCTGTCCGACGCTCCCCGATTTCTGAAACAGCATTGCTTTCTTTGACTGTTACCAGACTTCGCCCGCTTGTCCTTCTGGTAAGAGCAACATGCAGACGAATGAATGAGTGTCGAGCGTTGGTGGAATGACACTGACAGGGGAAAACTGAAGCACTCAGCGAAAAACGTGTCTGTGCCACTTTGTGCACCACAAATCCCACACAGAATGTCCTGGGATCGAGCTCGGAGCTCCATGGTGAGAAGTCCGCGAGCAGCCGCCGTGCTAGGACAAAATTCAAGGTCCCCCATTCGAGATTCGAACTGGACCAACTCCAGGATACGAACGGGACACGCCGTAGCTGCACTTTGCTGCTGTTTGTCTCTGGTGTGCGACGTCATAGACTGGGGGGGGGGGCCTTCATGGCGGTATTTGGCTTAACGTTGCCAACAGCAGTCATTATGTACCATGTGGCGATGCATTTTAATATTATACTAGTGGGCTTACAAGACGAAGAGTGCGCCAGTTAACTGTACCTTGCGAAGCTTAAGACCGCAACTCAATTCCTGTCTAACTAGGCCACGGACTGGACTGGCCGGCGTTCGATTCCCGGCAGGGGCACTTCAGAATACTGTTTGTTAATTTTCATACAGGCAAACATAATTAACAAACAGTACTGTATGAACACAACGGAATGGGAAATCTAAAAACAGCACTTCAAAATGTCCGGCCCGGTTCTGGGGACCACTTTTCAGTTCCTTCGCGCGCTGCGAGCTTTTCGATTTTTAAATCAGAAAACGATGACTTAACGTCAGATGCGCAAAAGACGCGTCCCATCTTCAGCACGCAATATAATTTTGCCAAACCAGCCCTTTACAGCCCAGTGGTCACTACATGTACCGGCAGTTTAAAATTCAACAATTCTACGTTCTGCCCAGACAGTGTATTTATGTGTTTTGTGTGGATCTCAGAACAAACAGCGATTATTTCCCTATACAGCATTAACTGACTGGTTTTTGTAACCCAGACGGCGTGTTTACTGCGCGGTACGGACTGGGTCTTCGACCTTAATGCGGAACTGTATAAAGATTCAGTTCGCACCTACAGTAGACACAACGCCTCTGCGTTATGCAACGCATTCATTTAACGCTGTATACTGCAATCTTAGTCGTTACACAGGCTTCAACTTGGCAGCGGTCAACTGACACCCGTTCAGGTGACTGGGCCGTCGTTATAGCAACAGGCACAATTAGAAACCAGAATATTATTCGGTCGAAGCAACTGTTATTAAAAAATGCAACTTGTTTACCATAAGTAGCTACATGTTTCGGCTATTTATCGCAAACAAAAGGAACCTGTTAACCAACAGCGTTGTGTCGAATGTGTACAGCGGTAAAACAGCGGGACGCCACACACTAGGATCAAGGCACGATCAGCTGTACCGGCCCGCACTGACCGAGGCACTGTACGTAATGTTACGCACGGCAACATACGCACACAGACTGCCCCCACGTCTGCGAATGTGTGCTACACACCGAGATTGTGACTTAACGACAGCCGGCAGACCCGCAGTGTCGTCACAGACGGTGTCAGATGTGGTGATGGGCAGGAGCGGTCGACTCCATCACTGACTGAGTGGCTGATTGCCCACCACTCGTAACGTGACTTAAGACTCCAACTTGACTATCCACAAATGGTCTGCAAAACGCCTGTAAATACCAGTGCATTGCAGTTTAAAGCACATGGCTTGGACCAAGTATAAACGCGAACTGGTCAGTGTCGCGCTGATGCCACACTGACAAGTGTCCACCGCACCGGCAGCACCTTATATCGCTTAAACGCAGTAACCTGCATTCGGTTGTTTGTAAGGCGTCAGCGCATGGCTCAAAAAGCGCGTGACGCCGAGGCGTCTGCAGCACAAACAGGAACAATCGCGCTCGACTGACGTCTCACAGCTTAGTACTTGTTAGGCGTGCTTTACGAAGTAAAAAAAAGACACGAACGAACGAACGAACGAACGAACGCGTTATGTGGAGATCACAACCATCCGTCGGTTCGTAACCCAGCATCGGCGACTGAACCGCTGGTCGGGTTTTTATGAAAGCAGAGACGTAACAGCAGGTGCAGTGACAACCGGCTGAGTGCCAGCCATGCCTTACATGAACTTCCATCAGCATGTCCCACATTTACTGTTGCGTTTAGGCGACATTCGATACGCACTGTCCACACCTGACGCCATTCGTCAGTTGTGGGTTTCCTGACAGTGGGATAAATCAAAGCCACATTCTACACAGGCCCTAAATACAACTTGGCTCATCGTCTCCACAGTTTCTGTCCGGTTTGGGTTCTAACGGATCTGCCCGTACTGCTGGCTGCACAACACCTGTGAGTTCTGTTGCAAGCGGCGCGCGGAAGGCCGCGCACTGTTGCGGACGCAAATGACATTACATCTTCGTGCGTATCGTAAAGCCGCACGACACTGTGGAAGTAAAGAACGCCTTGGCATAGTCTGTGCATGTCACGAACTGCACCACTCGGCGGTCTTGTGCAGTTCCAAGCACGACGTCCGACTAACCAGACATGGCTGTGCCGCTTTGAGTCAGACACTGCCCACCCCAAGGTTTTGAGGTGGTCGCACTAGTATAGACGTCAAAGTAGGTCAACAACAGAAGGCCGACCGTCTGAACTGAACACCTGCTACAGCACTTGAAATTCAGGCCAGACTGCCCACCAACTCTCTGCCTGCCCAGGCACCTTGGCCCGAGTCCTTACCCCCCACGTCTACACCACAACCACCAGGAACCTCGCAGGCCACTGTGCGTGCACTCTACCGTCCAGCGCTTCCCCGATATCCAAAACAGCACTAATCCGTTTGAAGGTTCTCAGGCTTCGCCCGCTTGTCCTTATGGTAATAGTGTTATTTACATAAACAGGAGTATGGAGCATGGTGAAATGACACTGACAGGGTACACTGAAAAAGACCTGTCCCAGTGTCACTTTGTTCACCACAAATCTCACTGGCATCGAACCCAGGCCGGCGACCCCACGTCCGTCTACGTGACACCTAGCACTACAGCTCGTACCGCACAGAAAACAGCGTCACTATAACAAAGGCCAGCCTGGCAATGATGTGCAGTGACAGTCGCTGTTTGTTGTGGGATTCACAGAAGACGGAGCGGTAAACCGTGTTAAATGGTACGTACAGCCGCCACTGCGCTGGCCGGCGTTTAACTGAGCTGCTGCCACTGTCACTTCAGGCTTCCGCCGCGATGCGGACGAGATGTGCGCTGTCCTCGAATATTACGGTGCGTAGAATGGGAATTCTGTACCGACGTTTCGGGACAACCTACGGGTTCAATCTTCAGGGGCCAGGATCCGACAGGTTGTCCCGAAACGTCGGTACAGAGTTATCACTCTGCGCAGCGTGATATGCCAGGACAGCGCTGATCTCGCCTCCCACCATCGTTCGATCGATTAGAGGGAGGGGTGAGTGGCGGTGCAACATGCAGGGATCGGACAGGAGCGGCTAATTGGAGGTGGCGTCGGTAGCGAGGCTGGGATCAGCCGCCCAATAACGACAAAATGCACATAAAATAAGCGGCAAAGAGAAAGAAACTTTAAGACAGAACGGCATGAAGCAAATGGCAGCCATGACACAAAAATATAAACATAATGGAAAAGGAAACAGCACAAAATTAAAGACAAAAATACAATTAAAAAATGGAAACGAAAAATTAAACGGTAGAAGAGACTAGTTTAAATAAATTCAAACTTGAAGATGGACTCAGCAATGTAGCCCGAAACGTTCGCATCCAAGTGACGTCAATACGCAGAAGACCGAAATGTGGCCCATCACAAACGCAAAGACAGGCCTTCATGAATGGAGACTGCATTCCAAGAATGTATACAATGAAAACGTCGTTTGTGTGTGTGTGTGTGTGTGTGTGTGTGTGTGTGTGTGTGTGTGTGCGCGCGCGCGCGCGCGCGTGTGTGGCGGCCATAATGCATCTCGAAATACAAACTTGGTGATGATCATGGAACTAGCCGTAACAAATCGGTTAACGGTGTCGGGACCGTCTCCCTATACATTCTAACCCATGTGCCGTGGTTACTATGTACCGTGTTCTCTGCAAGGTACACGCGGAGGCCGAAGAAACAGTTGAGCACGCACTACGCTGCACACCCGGTTTCCACGGATAATATACACCGTGCTGTGAGGTAGGCGCGAAGGCCGAAGAAACAGCCCAGCACGCACTACGCTGCACACCCGGTTTCCACGGTTAATATACACCGTGCTGTGAGGTAGGCGCGGAGGCCAAAGAAACAGCTGAGCACGCACTACGCTGCACACCCGGCTTCCACGGCTAATATACACCGCGCTCTCTGTCAGGTACGCGCGGAGGCATAAGAAACAGCTGTGTATACAGCATATAATGCGACGCTACACAAACAGATGGTGGCGATCTGACAGCGGCGAGCAGCGTCTGTTCTGGTTCAACAATAAAGGAAGAACTACAGGAACCGGTTCCACCGCTTCATACTCGACTGGATAAAACCAAACACGTGAGGAAACGCAGCAGACACGCGAATATTTGTAAATGCTAGAAATCACAGCTGTTTTTGCCTCCCGTTTTGTCACGTGGCCAATGCAGCAGTTCCGTTGTAACACTACCTCGAGCCGTACTACACCGCTCCACTATTAAACTCGTCACAAGATGGAGGCGAATGATCAGCTTCACGGCCCGGCCGCTTTCAACCTCGGATAAGTGTGAGCGAACAACCCGATGTGACAGCTGTGGCGGCCGGATATACTTCAGTACCGACCAGAGTCGAACCCCGGTTCCCCGGATATCCAGCCGACAGGTCCTTCATTGCTGACCCCAATGACCTTCACCTACTCGGTTTCAAATAAACACGTAACTTCAACCCAGGGGGATGCTAAGTTCTGTCTCCACGTGTTGCGGCCTGGCAGCACAGGACTGCCTGCCCCATTACGACAAATCGAACCACCGCGCGCGGCGCTGCTTATCTGATGGCCTTCGTCTTTTCAGCCAGCTCAGAAAATACACAATGCCGTCGTCACGCTGATTCATCTCTCCGGCGCTTCTTATTCTTTCGACGTTTATACTGTATCCGTGTTATCCAGTAACCACGCCTCTCCTCGCCATCTACGTATGTCTTCTCAAGCGCCCCCCCCCCCCCCCCAACACAACTTCCGTCCATAATCTTCTTTCCCTCTGCGTGTTATCTATCATACCTGATCTGTTGCTTCCATCGTCATTATGGCCTTCCTCTTAGTTTCGTGCTTCAACGCCTTTTTATGGGCCCCACATATTCATTGCAAAAACATGTGCACAACGCTCCGTTCTGTTGTTTACCAGTCGCACTTAACTTCCCACCTATTTGTCTTGCAAACAAACGAGCACTGCAATTCGCGTCTAAAACATGACTCATGAATGAGGACGTAAAATGCACGCAGATTGTGTTCAAATACCGCCCAAGTGACAGATTCATGCAAATATCTACACAAAGTGCGGCGTATATGGCAGGCCAAAGTAAAGAAACGTACTTTTAGAAATGTGTCACGAGAGACTGCACGCTGTCAGGACGTGGGGCCAGTTCGTGGGCACAGTCACGACGTGGTGCCAGTTCGTTGGCACCGTGTCACGACAGACTGCACACTGTCACGACGTGGTGCCAGTTCGTTGGCACCGTGTCACGACGGACTGCACAGTCACGACGTGGGGCCAGTTCGTTGGCACCGTGTCACGACGGACTGCACAGTCGCGACGTGCGGCCAGTTCGTTGGCACCGTGTCACGACAGACTGCACACTGTCACGACGTGGTGCCAGTTCGTTGGCACCGTGTCGCGAGGAACTGCACTGTCATAAGGTGGTGCCAGTTCGTTGGCACCGTGTCGCGAGGGACTGCACTGTCATAAGGTGGTGCCAGTTCGTTGGCACCGTGCATCCTCTGCTGAGAAACGACTGATCTCAATAAATATTAGTACATTACATTCACCGCCTACACGTGTTCACACACCGCTTAATATGTCACCTGGGGTGCGTGACACAGACATCACACCACATGTGACTCTGTTTACATGGTTTGTTACTGCGGACTTGTGAACTGCCGGCACAACAGCAAATAACGTCGCCATTAAGTATTCATTCATTCACCGATCACACCACCTTGCAATACCCTTACAGACTAGGCCATGACGTCGTTAAATAACTCATAAATAAACTTTAGCTGTACTGCATTTAGCGACGATTCCAGCAGCAAGCAGTGAATAATGAATGTCGAAAGATGCAAAGGAAGGGGCCGTTAACGTAAAGCCCCGGCATCTGCATCATTTACGTGTAACTCCTCTAAAGCCCAGCGGTCACTGTACAGTACGTACCGCCAGTTTAACATGCAACAATTCTACGTTCTGCCCACACAGTGTGTTTATGTGTTTTGTGTGGATCTCAGAACAAACAGCGATTATTTCCCTATACAGCATTAACTGGCTGGTTTTTATAACCGAGACGGAGTGTGTTTACTGCGCGGTACGGACTGGGTCTTTCAACAGAATTCAGGTTAATTTTAACCTTTAACGGGCTGTTTCTCGTATCACCTTTAAATTCAGTTGCAATCACCACTCCGACGAACTCCTGACAGCCCGAAATGCAAACAGCACAAGCAGCTGAAGGAAAACCTCTCCCAAACCAGGTCAAGCCGTGCGCTCAGAAAATTACACGCTCCCTATTTTCAACGCCATCACGGTTCCCTGATATTAAACTTCCTCGGCTAATTAACAACTCGTACCGGACCGCAGTGCCACCAGCTTGTATGGCCGAGATATGCTCCATGCAGCGTAACACAGGGTCTGGCAGTAAGTACCCGCACAGATGGATCACACAGCAACACACAAATACAACTGCAAGACCACTTAAGGTCCGTCATATACACAAGAACATGCAATTTGGACAAACCTGCACACACAACGTTCACATTGAATGAATGTGCACAGGCATTACTGCTGTCGCCAATCGCTTCCTTCTTTTTAAAAAAAATACTAAGTGCACATGCTGTATAAACTGAACTGTCCTGCACCGCTTCGAGGTTATGTATTGCTGCCACATTCGCAATGTTTTACTTAGAAACACAATTTTTTGCGCAGGGCGCAACTGTGTTTACGGTCTACCATGGCACTGTATTTCAGGCGCCTAGCTCCAATGGTTCATTTGTTACCGCCATCAAACCGGAAGCTGAGAAATATATTCGCACGACCGCCATGTTGTTGCTTCACGTTCTAAATAAATATTACCTTGATTGAAATTCAGGACTCCAAAGCAGTTCCTTGCGTCGCTCCTATCCCTCAAGTACGCGCACCCGCCATGTTATATCCTCATGTTCTCTAGACAAGTGATCGCTACTGTGAAAACCAGATGGAACATGTACATACGCTGACAGGTTGTGTATGTTATACACAGCACGGTGTAGCACACAGTTACCATTCTGCTCAGCCCTTTTACAGCCCAGCGGTCACTGTACGTACCGCCAGTTTAACACTCAGCAGTTCTACGTTCTGCCCACACAGTGTGTTTATGTGTTTTGTGTGGATCTCAGAACAAACAGCGATTATTTCCCTATACAGCATTAACTGGCTGGTTTTTGTAACCGAGACGGAGTGTGTTTACTGCGCGGTACGTACTGAGTCTTTAACTATCCCCTCTAAAGCCCAGTGGTCACAGTACGTACCGCCAGTTTAACATTCAACAATTCTACGTTCTGCCCACACAGTGCGTTTATGTGTTTTGTGTGGATCTCAGAACAAACAGCGATTATTTCCCTATACAGCATTAAGTGGCTGGTTTTTATAACCGAGACGGAGTGTGTTTACTGCGCGGTACGGACTGGGTCTTTAACTGTAAGTCAGGTTAATGTTAGTCTTTCGAAAGCTTCCGGACATATTTCACTGCAGCGTGCTGCCTGTACCCCGCGGTGCCTGCTACACACAGAAGAAGTTACAGGCTGCCTTGCACAGTGGCGGAAGGGCACAGCACACAGACAGTACGGTCAAAATGTTATGCGAAGAGAAATACGTACTGGCAATGCGCGTCCATGCTGTCACAGCACGGCACACAGGCCGCGCCTGCGCCTTCCCGAGACGCTACAGTAGCATGAGATGGCAAGGAGTCGGCTGACTGACTGACTGACTTCACGAAAACGAACAAGCATCTAAATGCCCTGTGCAGGGGCGGAGGTCCTCACAGCGGTGGCATCACAGAGTGCCATCTTCTGGGGTGTGACACCGGGTTAAGGTGAGGGAAAAAAGAAACAGGTGAAGTTCACCCCATAACGTGCCAGGAAGGCACAGAGGGGCGGTAGACGTACTGCTCTAGTTTCTTCGACGTCGACGCCACGCTCCGACCGCTTTACCCCCGGGAATGACCCCGTACCCACTGTACAGAAGGCTGGGTGGGCCCCAGAGCCGGTCTGAATGGATGCGAAAAATCTCGCCCCCACCGGCATTCGATCCCCGAACCGTCCACCCCGTAGCCAGTCGCTAACCTGACAGAGTCTGGTATGAATGGTCGTTTCCAAGAAAAACTGCCGTCTCCACGTTTAAGGCAAGCAACGGGTTCCACTGAAACGTCGATATATTTGTGCTATACTACATGGCGCCACATCCCAGGCAACGGAATTCTTCAATTTCACGTACCCGTTGAAACACACGGCACAGGAACTGCGCGTCGGTAGGCCCTTGACTGTGTTGCGGCACGAGGGCGGAGCATTCACGGTTCGATTCCCGACTGGGGCAAGAGGTCTTCATCTTCTCCAAAACGTCCCCACTGGCTGTGGGACCCACCCAACCTCTATTCAAAGGATATCGGCGGCCCTTTCGCCGCTGGTATAGCGGCCAACCACTCTATCAACCCAGCCTCACCGTTAAGAATGAGTGGCGCTACACCTCCATTCCCTCATACGCTTTTATGTCGTGTACAGGGACAACTTCGCCTGTTACCCTCACACCCAGGGCAACTGAGGGGGCGGGGCGTAGTTGCAGCATTCCTGATTACCGTTCGGCACACTTCACAATTTATTACGAACGCCTGTAGCCTGTACTGCCATCACTGTAGGCACGGGTAATGTGTTCCCGCACTGCCGCAGGCGGTTGTTAGACGCACACAGTGCGCCCCTGCGCACGGCCGGACGCAAGCAAGCGTTCTATGCGACAAAGCGTACGTGCAAAAGGGACATCCTGTATTTTACAAGTATGGTACCATACTCAGTACTTCGAGTCGCGCCACCTTGCTGTTCAGTAAGCCCCCCTCACTGCAGCCAGTTCCGGCAAGCAGTAATCCCTACATGTCCCACCGCCAGCAGATCGTGGGGCGGGACAGATCACTCATCACAGGCACGAAGGCCGGGTTCGACTCCACGTTGTGCAGCAGTCGTCGCTACACAACGACCCACGCAGTGACCACGTTGTGTCACTGCCAGTGGTGACCGTAGCGTAGGAACTGCGAGCAATGGAACCGCTGCTTGCCGCATGAAGTTATGAAACACCGTGCACTGCCGGCGAATTGTGCCAATTGGATCTCGTGCCGCTTCCAATAATCCCCCCCCCCCTCCAGCAGGGGGGAAAGGGTGGCTGGCAGTCGTTTTATAACACGAGTAAAGTCTGATGTCGCAATGCTATCCTGCGACAGGGGCGTACATACTACGGCCCAATGAACACAACAGGGGCGTACATACTGCGGCCCAATGAACACCACAGGGGCGTACATACTGCGGCCCAATGAACACCACAGGAACGTACGATCTGAGCCTCACTGAACACTAGAGGCCTACAGACTGGGGCCCACTGAACACTACAGCGGCGTACAAACTGGGGCCCAGTGAACACTACAGGGGCGTTGACTGCGACCCTCTGAACACTTCACGGGTGTACAAACTGGGGTCAGCCGAACATCAAAAGGGCGTACAAACTGGGCCCCACCGAACACTACAGGGGCGTACAAAGCCAAGATATTTTCCAATTCATCACCCACAGCTCTCGACAACCCTTTCAGGAACGGTGGCACTCAATTCAGTACCTCCGACCTCTCTTAAATACCTCAGTTTCGCCTTTATAATGCAGATGGCCGGTTCTCGTGAGGTAGGAAATGCGTGTTTGTGTTATTTCAATGCGTTTCCACCTTTAGAATCGCTGACTATCATAAATTCTACATTTGTTTACGTACTGTAACAAGGCAGCACACGGCCAGTAGATGCGATGTGACACTTCCCTTGCGTAAGGGGCGAATGTGGCACCGAGCGTGGCCTGGGCACCTCGCAGAGCCGCAGTGCTGACATCTTTACACATGGCGAGACAGTCACCTCAACGACTGACAGTCAGTCTTCGTGTCGAGCCCCGCTTAGGTCTTATGACTACGCAAGATCGTTTTGTTTCGAAACTTACGTAAGTCAAAGATTCACATTTACCCTATTTAAAGACCCAGTCCGTACCGCGCAGTAAACACACTCCGTCTCGGTTATAAAAACCAGCCAGTTAATGCTGTATAGGGAAATAATCGCTGTTTGTTCTGAGATCCACACAAAACACATAAACACACTGTGTGGGCAGAACGTAGAATTGTT
>BLKM01000720.1:130794-153882 GCA_013340265.1 Coptotermes formosanus
GTTCTGCCCACACAGTGTATTTATGTGTTTTGTGTGGATCTCAGAACAAACAGCGATTATTTCCCTATACAGCATTAACTGGCTGGTTTTTATAGCCGAGACGGAGTGTGTTTACTGCGCGGTACGAACTGGGTCTTTAACTAACCCCTCTAAAGCCCAGCGGTCACTGTACGTACCGCCAGTTTAACATTCAGCAATTCTATGTTCTGCCCACACAGTGTATTTATGTGTTTTGTGTGGATCTCAGAACAAACAGCGATTATTTCCCTATACAGCATTAACTGGCTGGTTTTTATAGCCGAGACGGAGTGTGTTTACTGCGCGGTACGAACTGGGTCTTTAACTAACCCCTCTAAAGCCCAGCGGTCACTGTACGTACCGCCAGTTTAACATTCAGCAATTCTACGTTCTGCCCACACAGGGTGTTCATGTGTTTTGTGTGGATCTCAGAACAAACAGCGATTATTTCCCTATACAGCATTAACTGACTGGTTTTTATAACCGAGACGGAGTGTTTACTGCGCGGTACGAACTGGGTCTTTAACTAACCCCTCTAAAGCCCAGCGGTCACTGTACGTACCGCCAGTTTAACATTCAGCAATTCTACGTTCTGCCCACACAGGGTGTTCATGTGTTTTGTGTGGATCTCAGAACAAACAGCGATTATTTCCCTATACAGCATTAACTGGCTGGTTTTTATAACCGAGACGGAGTGTGTTTACTGGGTCTTTACACGTACTTCAGGCTCCTTAGTGTACACGGCTTTATGTCCGCAGCTGGGACTGCTTAGCCCCGACTGGCAGGCCTGTTGAAGTGTTTGAAACGACATCGAACTGGCCAGGGCCTAATGTAGGATACTACTCTGGTATTTTCCTGAAGCGACTGAGGAAACCCACAAACGCCCGCAGTAATCAAGACGCCGGGACCTGTCCGTACGACAGGGCGCAAATAGCGCAATGCGCGTATGCAGCTTTGGCACACAGAATGTAACAGGATATATGACAAGTACCTGCAGGTGGGACGCGCCCACAGCGTACAGACGAGCCCGGCGATGCGATGCGTTCGGCACTCAGCAATTGCTAACCGGACCGAGTGCCGGCGGCAATGTCGTTGGCTGCCTCACAATTGCGGCATAAAGCGTTCCGTTACGACGTTCCCTTATTTTTAAACGCCGCCATGTGCTGCAGACGGTCATGAAACACAAAAAAGGAGGGAGACGCCAATCGCAGATGGCCTCAAGAGTCGACGCCAGAGGCTGTAACGGGCGTAAAATTTGGAAACGCTGGGATTCCGTAAAGAGCTGATTTAACGCTTACCACAAGCAGTTTCCGGTAACAGTTACCAATACAGTCAGTTTGTAAAGAACTACAAGGGAACGGTGTGCTTTGCATACAATTGAGGGACGGGGGGTGTTCGGCTCAATTAATTAAACCAATAACGAAAAATGTAAAGCCATCCCATTACAGACCTGGACCGGCCCAGAGGGTTCCACAGGTTTCAAGACAATCGGCACATGAAGGCCGTAAGGTTGTCAGCCCCGCGTACCGGCCGCCTTCACCCCCCAGGAAATATTCCTGGTACTCATTTCTGTTAGAGACTGAGTCGACCCCAGGGCCATAGTGCGGCCGGAAGGATTATGTCAATGAAAAATTCCAATGGCACCATCGGGAATCGAACCCGCGACCTTCCGGCTTGTAGCGCCGCCGCGTGCTCCACTGTATACCAGCACACACGGAAATATTCCCTTATATGAAGAATTTTCGCTTGTAACGCGAAGATTCAGTACTTCACGTTCTATACAATTGCCCGTGTCTCACAGTTGTCTACACAACTGAACAAATTTACACGAACGCTATGCGCACATTTCCTAACTTGTTGGGAAACTTCATTTGCTGCGCCTGTTTTGTTCAAGCATCGTAGTGCCAATGCCGGATCTAGCACATGTGGAACCCGGATGGAGCGGCACAACACAGCTGGTGAGGGCGGATCAATACGGCGGCCAGGCGAGGGGGTGCTCTCTGACTGGGCCAACTTCGCCTTACTTGTGCCGCCAGATTACAGCCCCAGGACCGGGACCGGGCCAACTTGGCGTCACTTGGGCTGCGACTTCCCACGACGTCCCGACAAAAGCCGTCCTTCACTTATTCTGGGAACTCCCCAGCTCCTACGGAACTCCCTGGCACCGACAACGCCAGACAACGTGCCATCCCGTGGTCATCCAACGCCGTGGCCGACGTCCCTATACACACTTAGATGCCGCGTGCAGTGCTCGCGTGCTATTGCACATCGCTTGGGCCCAGGTCCGAGTTCTGTCAGTTGATTCTGCTGTTATATCGTTCTTGAACGCATTCCCCGAGAACGCTTCTACCAGCTTGCCGCTTCTTCAAAGACCCAACAACCAGTAAGTAGTCAGGTCACCAGTCGACATGTTTCGACTGAACTTTCAGCTATCAAGCCATGTATAAATACATACAAAGACATTAATGCTATGCTTCGTGTCCGAAAAGGAAGTACCAATCAGTCAGTCAGTCAGTCAGTCTTGGTGTCGACCCCTGCTGCTGCCCATGACGACAGCTGCCTGTCTATGTCAGGGCGCCGTCTGTGACGCCACTGCCGGTCTGCCGGCTGTCGTTAAGTCACCGTCTCGGTCTGTAGCACACATTCACAGCCGTAGGGGCAGTCTGTGTGCGTATGTTGCTGTGCGTAACACTACGTACAGTGCCTCGGTCAGTGCAGGCCGGTACAGCTGATCGTGCCTTATCTCACCCAGCTATTGCTATAGTGACGACGGCTCAGTCACTTCAACGGTCACAAACTGCAGAACGATCGGTATCTGGATTGTATTTTAAAGACCCAGCTCGTACCGCGCAGTAAACACTCCGTCTCGGTTATAAAAACCAGCCAGTTAATGCTGTACAGGGAAATAATCGCGCGCAACTATTCCAGTAGGGGCACAGTTCCTGTACCGTGACTCACTCCTACATATTTGACACCAACTTAGGATACAGATGGCAGACAGTTTGCTATCACACAGGCAGGCCGTTCGAACGCCATCCCATTCTTTATACAGAGCCCAACGTGCGCCCTGTGTGCCTGACATACCAGCACACGATTTGTTGCCCTCTGCGTGCGAAATCAGTGCGTTACGATTTAACCTTCACGACCCTTAATTAGATTTCCTAGGAATTCCCACTTCCACTGCGTCGCGACGGACCATACGTATCGCTCGCTCACGCCACCAGAGGCACGTTTTGCTACTAGCTCGTCTGTGCAGTAAACAATTCAATTCGTACCGCAAAGAAAACACGCCGCGTCGGTTACAAACGGCAGTAGGTTAATGCCGCTTAAGGAAATAATGGCTGTTTCACTTGGTTGCCCAGTCAACCAGTTCTACTGCCGGCGAGGCCACGATTCATTTCTTTACGACGTGCAGCCAGGATCTGCGGCCCAGTCGGTACTGCAGCCTCACATCCGCAGGCGCGTGATTATGAAACACGTGCAATAAATCGTGCAACGGAGTGTCGCTGACTTCGCAAGAAACGTTACGCACAGCCGAGCCGTGGCCGACTAATTACTGAAAAGACTTCATTGTTGGCCGGGATGACGCAGGCGGGACAGCACCTCGCCACGGTCTGGACGGTTCAGGGTTCGGACCGCAGTGAGGGCGAGACTACGTGGCAACTGTGTAAATATGCTTTTGTTTTACTGTCGTTGCAGCAATTTCAATACATGTGTTTGTGTGGAAGCATGGGTGACTTATCCTGTTGAAATGCGGTTTGTAGGGCCCCTTTGTCTTGCAGGCAGCCTGTAGCTTGTTATTACGTGGGGGCTGAGCAAAAACTTTTTAACTAATTTCATTTAAAGTAATATTACGGCAACTGCAGCATTTTTCTCTATCCTTCGCCCGCACTTGGTGCAGGATGAATACACATACGATACGACAGATTTATTTATTTATTTATTTATTTATTAACAACGCCGGGAGAAGGCCTCTTCCTTGTCACGCTATCCATGAGATTTTCCCTGGACTCTCCCGGATCGTTACACATCTATTAAAGTACACGGCGTCATATGCCGCTAGAGCGTGTCACTCAGTACAGTCACAACCACAGGCAACAAGAACTGCTGTACTCAAAATAATAGTGCTATCTTACAGTTAGTTCTAATAAACGCGCCATATCGTGTTGAGATCGTACTGGCAGACTTCACGGGACGATTTCAAGTCCATTACATCCTGAACGCTGGGCGAAGGGGGGGGGGGGGGCGCCGGCAGTTGCCCGTCGGAGCCTGCAGTTCATCCGGGAAATGGCAGCACAGAGTTCAGCAGACTACTTACGCTGCGCCAATTTCTTGTTCCACAAATAAAAGTAAGCTACCTTGCTACCTGCATACCTTACTGCGACTGCTACTACAGCCACGTCCCCGAAATATACCGGGCTGCCCCACCATTCACGCGCAACTCCACTGCTCCTTTTCTTGGTACTTTCTTTATTCTCGCACCAACCCACCTGTTCATCACACGTATCGCAGCGCTACCTGGTTCAGCTATGTTGCATAATACGCTCGACTGTTTAGTTGGCCCCAGCGCGTACCTCACAGTACCAATGCGTGACTCAGTCACACACACGAGCACAATATGCATAATTAAGTTTTATTACATTGTGAAGCACTGACTTCTTGCATGCGGGTTTTGTGTACCTTCAATTTGCCAGATATATGACTTCAAGGTTTCGCGTCGCCACCATGTTTGCAATTCCCGACTTACAAACACAATTTTATAGTCTGTAATTCCGGGGCATGTTTGCGAAACACTTCCGCGCTAATTTCCACAGTCGAGGTCAATGTTTAAGTCAACAGTCTAATATTCATCAGCTGTCGCCGCCAAAGCAAACGCTACACAAAATGGTCGCACCAGCCGCATTTTGTTATCATGCATTTTACAGCACACCACTTCATGACCTAAGAGTGAGGTTCGCCCGTGTCGCTCCCATCCGCACATTCGCTCGTCCGCCATGTTCTTATTACTGACTGAGTAACTATGAAATATGGCATTGGAGGTCTTCAAAACTGCATACTTTTCGGGCCACGTTTCGTGAAAATCCGTCAATTGGTTCAAAAACTCTGATGAGCCCCTACCGGTGCCGTGTTCTCAAAAGCCTACTGTGTCCATAACCACAAACCACCGCGCCCAATTCACACAACACAGTCCGCCCCCGTCACAAAAGCCTACTGTGTCCATAACCACAAACCACCGCGCCCAATTCACACAACACAGTCCGTCCCCGTCACAAAAGACCAACCCACGGGCGGAAAATTTCCAGATACCCAGGTCGCTCGGGCGACTTCTTTTTGTATGGTGGCGCCTAGACATGCGCACCCTCAGAATGGAACTTGAGTCATGTCACCCTTCTGGCGCCTAGAGGTGGCACCTTGCGTTTTGAACAATGCCTTGATCCTTGGACTAACCGGTTGACGACGGTCACGGGAACATCCGCTGTTTATTGTGACAGTCTCACGAAACAAGCAAGCACACTGTGTGGGCGGGTTACAGAGCTGTCGAAACACTAAAGCTGAGAATACGTACGCTGACCACTGGGCTTTAAACGGTCAGTAATTAACTATGACCTACTCCGCGCATACAACACAAAGGACCTACGTTCTCTACGCGTTTGCTATCCAAAACAAACAAGCAAAATACTAAACAAACGTCACGTATTCCGCGATGTGCCGCCGTGTCGTTGGGTAAACATTTCCCGACGTTTCCAAGGATCGCAGTGCCTTCGTCGTTCCAAACGCCGGTAAATACACCGCGTTTCTTTTATCGCTGTGCTGAGCATCGCAGCTGCCACGGGATGTACCGGCGGCTGCTGGCTTTCCATGCGATAAACGTGCTGTGCTCGGTGCGGCGATCCTGCATTTACACAACGCCACATCCCAGGGGCCTTGCATCTCCAGCAAAATCCCTGTCAGAAGGTAAAAAATCAACACGTACGCTCGCCAACTCTAAGACGTTTGGCAACTGCAAATGAACGGAATACACGAGAAACCTCTGGGCATGTGGCGTCACAGTAAAGGCGTGTCGACAGACTCGGTACGGCACAGCGAGGTAAAGAACAATTCCGCACATGCTGCGTGCGGGCAGGTTTATACCTTTGCATGACTAACCAACTTACGATCAGCCAGTTTCATCAGTGTGGTATCTTTGATGACGATCGGTCTTCACTCCAAACTGTCGTTCTGCGCTGATTAGCAGTTGAAACCACTGCACTAGCCCTTCTGAGCGGATTACAAACCACTTGAAAGCGTCGCGTGAGAGCGACGCGGAGCGACGCTTCGGGCAGCATACGTCTCTTGTTTCAGTTACTGCTCCATCTGTCGTTGAAGCAAATTGCCTACCGTCGTCTCGCTAGAAACGACACAACAATATCCATCGTACAATGCCTGCAAGAAACTACCTTGCCGGGACATGAAAAACGTAATTTGTTTAACCCTTTAAAGCCCAGCGGTCACTGTACGTACCGCCAGTTTAACATGCAGCAATTCTACGTTCTGCCCACACAGCGCGTTTATGTGTTTTGTGTGGACCTCAGAACAAACAGCGATTATTTCCCTATACAGCATTAACTGACTGGTTTTTATAACCGAGACGGAGTGTTTACTGCGCGGTACGGACTGAATCAAGGTAACTTGCATCCTTCGAGGATTAATACTCTACGCCTTCTCTGCAATATGCAGCTTTTATAACTTCGACGTGTGTTCTTACTCTTTGCTCGCCAATGCAACTGAAGTCCGACTAACAGTTCACGCCTCTATGAAATTTTCTCTTTCCATAAGCGTGCTGTTAATGAGATTTTCTGAGTAACAGGATTTGCTCGTAAAGATTTCATTTGGCACTTTATACCAAACCCCCTTCGTTGTTTATTTCTAGCTTACTTCCCGCGAAACAGGACTGAGTAGTAATACGGGACATGTTATGATGTCAACAACGCAAATGCGGAGATGCAAACACGCGTGTTTTCGTGTAACGTTAACGCCTGACGTTCGAACATTAGGCTAGGCTGAACCCGTAGCTGAAGCAAGCCATGAAGTCTTGCAGTTAGCCGAGCAGGGGCCGGCCTCCGTGCCTTTCACAGTGCATACATAAAACCAACTATCAACTGTGATGGAACGTCATGTTTACTTTGTTTTGTTTCGTCTCTTAAAACATCGAAACGGACGTTAATTATATTTGTCAGGGATGTACATGACACATTTTTTAAATTCCGTGTTTGGCCAGCAGCGTTTCACTATTAAGGCCCTGCACATGTATGAAAGACGGTCAACTAGCAATGCTCCCTACGCCATAAAAATTAAATGAGAAATCATTACAACGTTAAAGGCAGCTAATTTGATCAGCTCAAGCATCATCACGTTGCACTACAGTCCCCTAGATGTTATGCTGCTCACACCGCACGTTGTCGCTAAGCAAACCCACAACACTCAGCCCAACATCCCTGCTGGGATCGAACCATGTTGGATTAGTCCAGTGACTAACTCCATGCAGCAGAGGCCTTATTGAGAAGCTAACAGTTTCTCAGCTAGTCAAGAAATTCCCCGCATTTTATGGAACCCGGAGGTTCGTTACCGCATTCACAAGAGCCCGCCACCTGTCCCTATCCTGAGCCAGCTCAATCCAGTCCAAGCCCCCCATCCCACTTCTTGAAGATCCATTCCAATATTATCCTCCCATCTACGCCTGGGTCTCCCAAGTGGTCGCCATCCCTCAGGTCTCCGCACCAAAATCCTGTATGCACATCTCTTTTCCCCCATACGTGCTACATGCCTCGCCCATCTCATTCTTCTCGATTTGATTACCCGAATAATATTTGGTGATGAGTACAGGTCATTAAGTTCCTCGTTGTGTAGTCTTCTCCACTCCCCTGTCGCCTCGTCCCTCTTAGGCCCAAATATCCTCCTCAGCACCCTATTCTCGAACACCCTCAGTCTTTGTTCCTCCCTCAGTGTGAGAGACTGGATTAGTCTACAGACACTGTAATATAGAACATCTAAACAAAAGAAGAACGCATTTTGTTGGCTTCAGTGTTGTGTGCTTTGATAATCCCCTAGCACACTGATAATCTGCCATATCTTGGAACGAGTGCACATTCTGTCGCCGTACAGTGTGGCTCTAGGCAGGCTGCAACACACCGTGCAGAACTCACTGCTCCCACACAGCAAGCTTCCGCACGGCTTGTGTCAGGCGCAAACTGCATCAAACAATGGAACGACACTCCCACTGCACACAGCACGAAACCAATCAGCGTCACTTCATGAAACAACAGGGCTCGACTGCACTGACAGTGTGCTGCGTAATGGCGGTAAACACACGTCTCAGGTGACAGTGATCTACATAAACGTGAGGAAAACCGTTTCGCCAGCCGTGTTGTCTCATACCGATTTGTCGGAACAGTCACGAAAGGTCGAAACAATGGTATTAAAATGAGTTATCAAGAAAGGTCGAGATTTCGAACATCGTGGTTCACGACTTTCGAGCCTGTATTGTTGCAGCTCACTGTTATGCTTTAACTCTTTACTAAACATACTCAAATTCGGATAATGATATTAACAATTACAGTCGAACTCTGTTATAACGTCATGTGTCGTTATAACCGAGTGTTGTTCTAACCGAGGAGCATAACGTTACGATTAACAGTGAGGAATTAATTGTCACCACACAATGTCTGACGCTATAGGCGAGGTGTCGTATTAGCCGATGTCGTTACAACCGGGTTCGGCTGCGTTTGATTCCTTTCTTCTGGGATATGGCGCTGTCACTGGGTAATCGGTTCCCGACGTTTCGAAGGAACGTTGTGCCTTCATCGAAGGCGTTTGACCCTCTAATCTGCGTCTTTAATTTCTTACAATCACTCCCGCTCACGGCCTTGAGGCAGGCGGCGCCGCGTGCCCTATCTTTAACGTTCCGCAGTTTGCGCAACTCGGGATTCCATCATGGTCGCCGGCGCCCTGTGTCGCAGACCCGAACAGTTTGATTACATGTCGTTTGCCTAGCGAACTGCTGATTGCTGAGCTCTGCAAGATGATTTGTTAAACTCAGTCTACGATCTGCACAATTAACGTACAAACCAGGGGTGTCAAAAGTCAGCCCAAGCGACCTAAACTAACCAGTGACAACATAATTAGACTGCAAGAAACGTAATGGAATTGTGCTGTGTTGCCACATCACCCTTACATGCACCTGACCCATGCTAACGACTTGCCGTGCCTACAGCTGCACACAGCAGAGTTTCGATCTCCCCCCCCCTTCCTCTACCCCGCAGTTAAGGCTGTCATTTGATTCAACTCTGCACGTCACAAACACAATCTGTCGTGTGATGCCGTTTAGCAGCTGTGTGGCAACTGGGCCTGAACGTCCACCACCGTCAACTCCAAAGCACAAACCGGAGCCAGCTCCATCCAATGACGGCAGCACGTCACATGACTGCGGCCTACCCCCCCCCCCCAATGTCAGATGTGCCACCTCTTTCCACACGCCAGACTGACAAGCCCACGTTAGTGGGTCACAGGATCTAAAATTGTACAGCAGCAAGGCTGTCGTCTGCAAGTGCATATGAAATTCGGGCTTGGCCAACCGTGCGAAGGCCTGGCAAGTTTCTCAACGGCATTCTTCTAAATTCTGCATATACTGCATACACCAACACACGGAACACAAAAACAGAACCGGATCTAACACGGTACAGGACACGCACAACCCATAAACAACCACTGCTACATCCCGGATGTGTAGTTCCACTTTTTCGCAAACTTTTGCACTTGGAGGTGAGTGGTGAGCGTCAGGCTCCGGCCCCCCTACCCCGTACCCACTGTACAGGAAGCGAGCGGGGCCCATGGCTGGTCAGGACGCCCCAGCGTGGAACATCCGAGCCATCCACAATCGAAACCAAATTCTGCGATCGGTAAGATAACAAGAGTCACTACACTGACTGAGCTAACTCGCTCACAGCAACTGACTGTAGACTTACATGATACCGCTACGAGCCCTTCGAAAGTCCGTGACTTGTTACGGGTTACGTTACAGACGTCCCCGTTTTACTAACGAAATTCTGGCGGAAGTTCCTGGGAAATCTGATTAAAGGTAAAATATTACAGTATTGGCCGACTGGGTAATTAGTGTAGGTATTATTCTTGGTCACATTTGGATCCAAACAATGCTGTTTTATTTACCGTGTAGTTTAGCGTATACAGAACTGCAGTTTTACCTGTTGTTTTGTATGGGTGTGAAACTTGGTCTCTCACACTGAGGGAGGAACAAAGACTGAGGGTGTTCGAGAATAGGGTGCTGAGGAGGATATCTGGGCCTAAGAGGGACGAGGCGACAGGGGAGTGGAAAAGACTGCATAACAAGGAACTTAATGACCTGTACTCATCACCAAATATTATTCGGGTAATCAAATCGAGAAGAATGAGATGGGCGGGGTATGTAGCACGTATGGGGAAAAGAGTGGTGCATACACGATTTTGGTGGGGAGAACTGAGGGAAGGCGACCACTTGGGAGGCCCAGGCGTAGATGGGAGGGTAATATTAAAATTGACCTTCAAGAAGTGGGATGGGGCATTGACTGGATTGCGCTGGCTCAGGATAGGGACAGGTGGCGGGCTCTTGTGAATGCGGTAACGAACCTCCGGGTTCCATAAAATGCGGGGAATTTCTTGACTAGCTGAGAAACTGTTAGCTTCTCAATAAGGCCTCTGCTCCACGGAGTTCGTTTACCGTGTAGTGGCACTTCACACTACTGCACCCTTCTATACATTACTTTATTGCAAGCGCTCTGCGGCCGACAAACCCCCGCAGGTCACTGCAGCCTGCAAGCAAAAACCAGTTTCACAGTGCTATCTGCGCTCTTCTGGGATGTTACGCAAAAGAGCGCAGACCTCAACATCGCAGCGGAAGCCTGAAATGTAGCTCAGTTTCACAGTGACGCGCATCTCTACCCTATGAATAACTCTGGGATGAGCACAAGTGTGTCTGTGTGTGTGCCCGCAGCCACTGAATATAACCACGACGTGGCTATCGGAATAACGACACCTTGACGTCTGGCAGGAGGGTACCACCGTTCAGCAAGAGTACACTGCCTCCATCTTCGCGGTGAAAGTGTGGTAACTATGCGGTGTCATTGCACTGAACTCCAGAGTATGTGTAGAACTGGAGCAAAGTTCGTGGAAGTGGACGCAGGAGACTCCCGCCCGAAACATTGCTACCATCTACTAAATTCCATGGCGTCACATCGTAAAAGACAGTAACCGGACACTCAGTGCCATGAGAACCTAGACATCACGGCTCGCCCACGGATCGCAGAATTACGTCTGTCTTCCGTAACACGCTACTCTCAACATGGCGTTGATACTACAGAAGTCAAGTGCACAACTAATGTGGCCACCTGTCGCCACCCAACGTAAGCAATCTTTATGCACGCTGCCCGTTATATACAAAGCACCCAGCGTCCGGTATTTCGCGAGCAGCTGACCGGAACAACTTGGTGATCAGGATGAAGGTATGTAGCACACATACTTAACTGCAGACGGTTAAGATGGCCAGGTTAGCTGACCCTGTCTGGGCTCAACTCACAGCCACTTCCCAGCGACAACACCGGTCTATCAGTCTGAACACGTCTAGCCTACTGCTCCGTCCGTCTGCATGCAACAACTTGACAACCGATTTTACAAAAACAGTATTAGTAAGCTGGCCTAAAAGCTGTCAGTATACTCTAATTTTAGAACAACTACGCACTGACAAGACGACCCACATGCGTGTCTGCCCCTACATCGGGCCTACATTTCCAAAATATTTATCGGCACAAATAAAAGCTGCTCAGAACAAAGAATCTACATTTCACGTCAGGAATCCACATGTTTTCAAAAAATCTGGAAGCCACTTCCCAATTCAAGGCGCCAGATGGGTAACATGGAGCAAGTTCCATACTGAGAACGCCGGAAGTCTGGAGTCACCTCAGAACCTCAGTGTTATCTGCAGCTTTCTGTTCGGTGCATGTGTACTCATATACATTTCTGGATGTACGGGAAAAAAACTGCAATAATTATGCCGAAAATATTTGACGCCAAACGGACGAAGGTTAGCCGCGCGGGCGACAAGGCGCCCGGAATTTGTGCACCCCTGTTTTACGTTCCATCCACTTTTTACTAAACTGACAGTTTTCGAAATAATCAAAAGTTCGCGAAAGAGCCAGAATTATATCCTTTGTTGCTACTACAGACTGATAATAAATGATGAGTATACAACATCCATTTTACGGTGTCGGTTGTTTTGAGGCCAGGGTCGCGCCTTCGAACAGATAAGCCAATTTTCCAGCCACGTAGTCTTTTAGGGTGCAACTGAAAACGTAAAATCTTTCCAACGTAAACGTGTCTTTCAAACTCTGAAGATAAAGGAGAAGAATGTCCTTACCCTCAAGTTATGGGAACTACAAGGCAAACAAAGCTAAATTAATCAAACATATCACCATCCATTGCATCGTAATCGTGAAAACAAGACAAGACACACAAAACACTCATGCACAACTGTAACAATATTACTCCCAACGATCACGTTATTAGAACATTACAATATTAGTGCACAACGAAAAACGAACTCGGAAAACGTGAAATTAACAAAAACATTCCATGAAAGCCGAAATGTGTCGGCCAACTTTACCAACCCTTCTTATTAACTACTTTACCAAACGTTACCATTTTTCTGTTGCATTCTAAATTCCTCTTTCTAAAGTGTTTACACTTCATGTTCTGCCGAAAAAGACTGCACAACAACACCTACCATGAATCCACAAATCTTGGCGCCAATTTACCGCAATACCCACCGCGTATCGATCGCTGACCAGCCCGCGGCCATAAAAAAAACTGAACGTTAATAACAGTGGTCCACAGAACAGTCTAGGTCTAAACTGCATTTGTTTTTAATGCGATAACTACAATATTCATACCAAAAGCGTGTAACGATAACGTCAGAATGCTTTATGCAATACTGATCAGTTCACTCGGCAGACACGTGGGCTGAACACGGCAAAATACGAGGCATCCATTACCACCAATTCACTCAGTCAATATTATTACATTTAGGCGTCTCATCGCATACCTAGCCCTTCACAGTTATTTCGTGCCCTACAAGCTACAGATTTACACAACAAACAATTTGCTCACCTTTATAATATTTACGGTGTAATAACGTCCGACCGGCGGATGATAAAACACCAGACACACTTTCACGTAGGCAACAAGCCGCCACCAGACGGAGGAACTAATGCTCTGTACATCGAGCTACATTTGACTATCGATACATGCTCAGTCACAGACGATTTTTCGGCATGTGCAAAACGATGTAAATCCATCATAGTCCGCCATCTACCAGAGCACTATTCCTTCAGACATAATGAGGTAATTAGTATGGTACGCACGTCTGCCACTGAGGGCGGGCGGGTATAGAGATAGCTTTCCACCAGAACGCAACTTCTGTGAGAGCCAAGGCACATGCGTGGTGTATCTTCGTATAAACCCGTCGTAACTGTTCCGATTTTTGAGCTTGTGTAGATATCTGCGTACAAACTGAGGTGAATACTTTCTTATTACACTAAGAGGGTTATTTAACGTATTATTTGGAAGAAATTCTGGGAACACGCAATTAATTGTGCGAGATTTGATGTGTCTAACTCTTAAGAATTTGCGCTGACAGATACGTCAGTCCGATTCCGTTGTCACGTATCGAGAGAACTTGCACTGGCAAATAGGGCGATTTAGCAAAATTTTGCAGGGCGAGGTGCAGCTGATTCCTATAGGAAGGTATTACGATGCTTTTATAATCTTCTGCTAATACTTTATAGCTGTAGGCCTTGCTTAGGTTTTATTGTCAGTTTTTTGTTGCTATTTTAGCATAATATAATCTCACGTCCAGTAATTCCCTTACGAGTAAAAAAATAGACTGTGTATTGTGACATAGAAAAAAAGGAACTCTTGAATTGTTTATCATACTAGCTATATGTATTTTTTAGTTTTTGAACGAAGATTTGGTGTAGAATAGTACGAAGTTTAGGTTATGTAATCTAACCTCGAAATTTGAGGTGCTGCCAATCAGACGTTCTCCATAACCAGTTAGTTTCCTCCGTAGGCCACTCTTTACCATAAACACATTCGAAACGAACATATAAAATCTTGGTGGGTAAAAGCTTGACTACAGTGGCAAGGACTAACCCTCAGATGCCAATTTGTTGTTATAATTAACTGATTGATTGCTTTGCCGTGTATTGACATCCCTTTTCTTGCTTAGGTTTAAGATGCTGTTGACCCAAGATGAACTGAAGGAGATAGATTTGATAGAATCACGGATTGTGGAGCTGGAGAAACGAGTTTCTGGAAGTCTTCAGTTGACAGAAAATTACATTCCTATAACTGATTCCCTCATAAGTACAAATGCTTTGATAAACACTTCACTGGTAGGCAGAGATTCTGTTACAGCATTTATGCGAAGATTGACAGAACTGGATAAACTACTTGATCCTACAGTTGAAGATAGGATGATGAATTTATCAGCCAAAATGGAAGAGGTACTTGTCATGGAACCACTTTTACATCAAAATGTGAGTGCCCTGAAACACATACAGAGCTTATCATCAGTGTTGGATAGTGAGGCTGTGAAGAACATTCCGAGTTTAACAGATCGGCTTGAGAAGCTGACATTGTTTTATTTGGACAAGAAGCAAGAAACAGATGCCGTAACTGCGAGTGTGATGGATTTACTTCAGCAGTACAACACAATTATCATGAAAATCACAAAATCATTTGTTCAGATGGAAGATACTGTAACAAAGTGTGAACTTGCTGTGCAACGCAGAAAGGAAGTAGACTGAGTGTGTCCACATGGGAAAAATTATATAAATAATTGGTATTTACTACTAAATAATTGTAGTTTATTTTGATCTAAGTTGGATCTTCATAACCAATGACTTGCTTTTTTATTGTTGTGCAAACATTTCGGTTTAATTTGTTTTCTTTTAGAGTAACTTTGAAATTCCACTCTTTCTATGTATAAGAAGCTGTGACAAATATGTAATTGTTTATATTAAGGTTATAATTAATGTACACATTAAAACCTAAATTTCTGAATTGTATGTCACCTTTGTCTTCCAGCTCACCACGTTATTATATTCCAGTAACAGAGTTTTGTGTGTCATGGAGAGTAGTAACATTCAGATGCGATGCCAAGTAAACGTTCCTGTGAAACATTACTCTTCTAACATACTACGCAGCATTGTACCCTAGAACCCTGCAGTCTTGATGGGTTCTGCCAAGTCATATGATTTGAGACACATCTGTGGCTCAGTTGATGGTCATGTTTTGGGGTTTCAAACTGTGCGGTGATTAGTGCTCACCATCCATCTTGAGGGTCAGTGAATCGGTTTACATGGCCGCTGGACTGATGGGTTAGAAAAGTGTGTGTAGTATATACAGTGGAATTCCTTTAGCCTGGCACCCATGGGAGCAGACAGGTGCCAGATTATCTGACAGTACCTAAATTTCACAGCCAGCTGTCACAGAATGTGCACTGGTCAGTTATTTTAATTTCATCACAAAAATTCGTAGCTATTGCAATCATGTTGGGCACAGTCACGGGTTTTCCTTTGGTACGCATCACTGTAAACCTCCTTTTCCAGTTGCGCTAATTTAGGCTGTTTCAGTATCTGGTGCCTGCGGAGGCCCTCACACTTGTATTGATGCCATAAACGATCATAATTGGTTCTTCTGTTTCTTCATACCATAGATCATTGACAATCCAATGTTGTATGAAGCCATAACCACACTTTGCTTTTACCAATTTGAAGCTCCTTAATTATTTCAAGTTTAGTTCCTCTTGCCAGCAGTACCTTGTTTCCTCAATCTGGGATCTTCCGAAGCCATTTTAATTGCATGATGGGCTTAATAAAGTCTGGATACCACAAGATAAAGTCACAGAGTCAGTTATCAATGACAGAACTTCTGCTCACAGATTATACGTGTCAGGTCTGGTAACTATCCTTCTGAAGTGCTGAAATGTCAGGATTTTCATATCATCAGTATCTGCATTAAAGTGATTTTACTGCAGCAGGTTTTGAGGAAATTTGGCCAATCACTGCTGTGGAAGGGGGAAGAGAGCGATAGTACTCCTACTGAATCAGTGGGATTTACAATTCTGAAACAGCCCTCTGTGGGGCCTGCGAAAATAATGTGGCCTATTGGAAGTGGATGGTGACAACTGACGAACTTTCTTACAGGGTGTCAGTGTTCAAGTGAGGTAGTACTGCCTCAGGAGGGAAGGTTGTGTTGGGAAGAGGCTTGATACCTTTTTAGGCATCAGGGAAAGTATTAAAGGCTTCAACAACTTGCCTAGGGAGAATCCAGTGCCCTGGTTCAATTCATTTGCCTCGCAATGCGGGCAGTATGTTGCACCAAAATGGAATATAGTATGATCACTACATGATGTCAAGACCCAAAATGTGACCATCATTTGAACAGTAAGCCCCATGAAAACCTGCAAGCAGAGTGTGTCAACATGGGCGCTGCTGGCTGCGTACTGAGAATGATGGGAAGTTATGTGACAGACATTTTTTGTGCAGGAACCTGCTTGTGTTTAAAGAGCATTTCGTATCTGAAAGTTTGTAGAACCGCTGACAGCACTGCAACATTTCAGGTCCTCACAGTGATGCTTGTAGAACCGCTGACAGCACTGCAACATTTCAGGTCCTCACAGTGATGTTTGTAGAACCGCTGACAGCACTGCAACATTTCAGGTCCTCAGAGTGATGTTCTCATGAGTCGGGTCTTCGGGGATGTGACACTGCGTCACTGCAGATGTCTGGACCAGTTGCCCAGTGATGCAGCTTCACATCCCACAAGACTTTTAATTTCCATGGCCAAGACCTATTAAAGGGCGCAGTTTGCATTCCTTGGATAAAGCCTATGGGTGTGGGTCTGGTGTGTCATTTGTTTGTGGGCTTTTATGGGTATCTCCTCTGAACTTTGCAAGTTAATATTGAAGAATAAATGACAGGATTATGTACAAAAAATTAATTTCAAAGGATGTTTATGTATTATTGGCCTATTTGAAGTATAGAGGAAATCCACAAATGCTCAGAATGGCCGGTTGATGTAAATTCAGAACCTCCACAATATAAAGCAGGAGTGCCAACCATTACACTGAGTGTTCTGTACCTGTTTCCGTATAACACTGGACCTATACAGTGGCATCACTGTTTATTAGATTATTCAAATGTACGGCTTACAAAACTTTATTTACAGGACTTTTTAATTTGAATTTTATAGACAGGTCTGGCAGATAATATTCATTACAAAACATGTGAAACCCAGAAATAAAAATGTACATACATGGCACAGAAATTGTACCAAATAATTTGGATAAACAACTCTTTCTTACAGACATATAAAAAACCTTCACCTGTTATTAATTACAGGAATTACCTTATCACATACAGTTCACTGCTAACAAGTGGCAGGGGCTAAGGTGACAGTCTTCCTGGTGATGAGCCCTGTCAATTTGGAAATGAACTTCAGTGTTATTGACACTTCTGTCTCCATTGGCAAGGAGTGCCTCTGGCACAATAGATTTCTGCTCACAGCTGTTTGTTGCCAGAGAAGACTTTATCCACCATTATCATGTTGGCACTTGTGTGAATAATTAATAATGTTCAGTTTTGTTGTGTAAAATACAATGCACTTTCTGTTCATGGCAAAAGAATTAAGCACTTAATGCACATATTTAGATGGTCCAAATGATGAGCATGTAATTACTCATATGCATTATGCACACCCATGTGTAGTGTTCACAAGCTGAGCTACACTCTCACACACACTCATGCTGAATGTTATATACTCTCTCACATGCACACACAAACTACAAAGTCTAGGGTGAAGACATTTCAATCACTCTGCCCTTGCAAGAAAAATTACACTAGCTATTGTGTGACACTTACATTACAAACTTCCCCAGCCTTTGGAAGCCAAGCGTACTGAAATTCATAACCGTCATGGAGGCAATGGAAGGAAGTCTCATGGATGGTGGCAATAACAGTTCTTAAAACTTCCCAGTTTTGCCTGCTGCTGTATTCCCCTATTCTGGTCCATATATAGTCCTTGTGTACGCCATGAAGGTCTACAAGGCAGAGGTGTACCAATTCTCCAAAAAACCCAAGGAGCTACCTCAAAATTCTAGGTACCAGAATGCTGACATGAAGCAAGTTCCATACTGAGGATCCACAAGTATCGGGCACCACTGTACAAAGCGTAGTTGCCTCAGACACCTGGCATCTGGTATTTGTGCACCCCTGATATAGGAGGAGTAGAAGTACTCCTCCACTCATTTTGTCCTTGGCACTAGATGGATGTGAGTGGTCAGCTTCAAGCTGCAGCCACATTATCCTCAGGGAAATGACCCACGGTACCCATTGGACAGGAGGCTAGGTGGGCCGTGCTGCCAGCACATTGCCAAGACACTATACTGACTGATATATTCTGGCCCAACCCTTCACCTACAAGAGCCAACAAAAAGCATTTGTTGTTAGCAGAGGGTTCTATCTGCCAAGAACCATGTAAGGAGTAGATGGAGAACTGGAAGTATGCTCTGGGGGGGGGGGGGGGGGTTTACCTGCGCAAGGAACATGTGGAGAGGGTCAACCCATGAGATGTCTGCCATAGCCATAGTGTGGTCATGGAATACTCACTGGAATAGTAAAACAGAACACATGAGATAAAGAGGAAATTAACATAGTTCATAACAATATTATGCAACAAGGTAGCTTATCATTATGCCACAGCAAGAAGGCTTTAAAGTGTCGAACTATCATGTTTGGCCAATACTCAAGGAGCACACATCTGTTTAATCAACAGTCAAGGTGCTATAAAGTTACATCGTAGCATAACATGTGATGACCTGTGCATGTGTTTACAACTTAACACAATGAATTACTTAACTGGGAAGTTAAGATTATGTTGAAAATGTCCATTCCATAGTGAAAAATTACATTTTCTGTATAATGCTTAAAAATTTAAGAAGAAAGCACTTAATTAAAATGTTTTTCATCAGCAAGTGAAGGGCTGTTCCAAAACTTAGGCAGGCTGTGAACTGGAATGTTTTCATTGACTAGTGTGTTCATGGAAGTACTTCGGAGACATCCGTGTTCACATGCAACAGTCATACTAAATTAATAACTGTATGCACACATTGCACTGCATACAAAGCTGCATTATGAAGGGCACGTAGCATGTACAGACTAATGTGAGTCAGTACACATCATCACATAATATCTAAGTAGAGGCAACTAACAATATGCGCTTAAGGATACCATGCACTTCACAAGCCCTAAAACTGACCTTGCCATTTTCAGGCTGAAAAGGATTGTTGCTCTCCTCAACTGACAAAGACAGCTTTGGTAGGTTCCCCTGTCTCCAGGCTAACCTTGTATAGAAAACTTGTCCTGTCAAAAACGTGTTTATTACTACATCTATCGCTTTCCACTGGTCACCATTTGTTAGGTATTTATTTCATAACACACTTGATGTCATATTGATGCACAGCTCAAACCTGAGAGAACACAACAGAAAATAATGATATTAACTCACATGCACAAGACACAACTGCACTTGCATCTCATTGCATTTCCAACTAGACTACATCTGTTGCTGGAAATACACATCTATCAGTCTGACTCCCCTTTGCTTCACCACTGCCAAAGTGAAAGCTGCTGTCATGAATCAACAAGAATTTGTCTTTTTTACCTTTCATCATTAGGAGCACCGTCAGTCACCCTTATCATTTCAGACAGATTGATTTAAATTATATACTGAAATACCAGCAGACACTCCATTTTGTAGCTGAGGTTCCTCACAGTGGTGAATTCTTGGATGTGACTTCATGTACTGCGGTAGAGAAATTCCTCTGAAGTGTTGGTATGGCTCTACCAAACTCCACACAGACAATATTCTAGTTACAGCATTTTGAAATGAACATTTATGTATCAAATATATACATCCTGTGCTACAATTCTGGGACACACTGATACTAGTTGCAAAGAATGAAACCACACTATGAAGGAAATGAAGCTCTTCTTTACACAAACTTATTAGGGGCTTGGTAATTCAATGGCACCATTCTTACAAGCACAGAAGAACAATACAGTTGTCTGATATTTCACAGTTTGGTGTGGTCATTATTTGATCTGACATTGGTTGTATGGAAAAAGTAGCACTGGGGCTGGTTTATCTTTGAGCACTGCAGTTGCCTCATATCAGTAGAATTTCACCAATCCTCCATGCTCATTCAGTCATTCACAATTGGGGCTGACCGCATCATTAAAATAACACGCTTAGAAAATGTACTGGTTGCCACTTACTGTTAGCTCATTTATCACATTAACATAGCCCACTTGGCCAACTGCCTAAGTGCATGTCAGAGGGTGGAAGTGACAGAAAACATTTGTCAGATGAACTAATGCTCTGCATTATTGTATGTCTGTGTGTTGGCAGAGATTTTTCTGGGAATAATAAATAAAAAATGCAATACTTATGCAGTTGGAAGAAGCATTTGGAAATAACAGAAAGAGACTGCCTTGCACAGCTGGCATTTAGTTGTGGATAAAGATGATGAAGAGATTTTGGATGATCAAAACAGCCAAAGAGAAGCCAGACTTCTTGAGATGCATGGACGCTGGCCATGGTGACCATGTAGAACTGCCTGAGGAACTGCTGCTAACATGAACAGTGACGCAACTTTTTTTCTGAACTAATGTATACATCCTTACATAGGCTATGAATTACGCTTTATAAAAACTGAATGTAGATGCCCAAAAAATTTCACCCTAAACTACGTTCATGTGGACAATATGTGACAATCCTGCCAACACAACACACACAAATAAATATCAGCTGTGGCCAAGTTGCAAAATGCGATGCTTTGTTGGTCTTCATGTGTAAAGTGCTACAAGTTTAAATGCTATTGAACTATTCTGTGATGTTTCCCAGGTATATAAATATTTGGAACAGTCACATTTCAGTCTGATGACATCTTACCAGATCTATGGTAAAGTTAATGTACTTTGCCTCATGTCAGCGCTATCACTGGGAGCAGCACAAGTCCGATACAGCAAGGCAGTACTAATGCAACATATGGCCAGTAAACATTATGCAGTAGGATCTCAGTGTTCAAGAGTTCAAACATTCCTGTTCACCCACCGTAATACCACTGTTTTGAGCTGTTGCGACTGCTTCTGATGAAACATGATGCGACTCCATGGCAGGCAAGTCACCTTACCCCACTCTAATACCACTGTGCAGATCACTCTCAGTTCAGTGAAGCCCTGTCTTTCATCAAGTAAGGTTGACAGCTTTTTACTTTAAGAAATCAGACTCTCCTTCAATCATTTAATGTATTTTATGCTTTCTGAAGTTTTTAGAGGTAAATATATATTTTGCACTCAAAATTGATTTTGACTTTTTTAATGTGTTCCATGTCCATGTACTATATTATACAAAAACACTAATCACCAACAAATGCACAAAGAGAGCTTTATCATCAATCGTAACACACTCCTACATGTTTTGATCCTGCTGGGTTATCTTCAGGGAGAACTTTTTTTTATCATAAAAACAACGCAGTACACAGTCAACAGCACATTCTCACTCAACTATAAAGTGCAACCTCAGTGTAACGATAACAAAAAAGTTCTCCCTGAAGATGACCCAGCAGGGTCGAAACATGTAGGAGTGTGTTACGACTGATGATAAAACTCTCTCTGTGCATTTGTTGGTGATTAGTGTTTTTGATTCTGACGTTTGTGATGCTTTTGTTGGTCCTAATAAATCATGAGCACTGAGACTGTGCTGCATCGTGTTCACAGCATCTTGCAGTCAGTGACACTGCAGTAACAAAGTGACAGGCACAGTTGGGTAAGGACACCAAACTGTTTACGCATCACAACTCACAGCAGTCAAACCATTTACAGCACAAGACCAATGTTACTGCATCATCATTGTAAGTACTACTGCCTGCGGAGCACCATTACAAAACTTGTTATGGTCATTACTTTAGTTACCAACTACTGGTTGCCACTCCCTGTCAGTATAATAGTTGTGTTAATGCAGGCCACTCAGCTGACTGCCCACATACACATAGCAGATTAGTGGTGGGAAATGACAAACACAAGTTGTCAAATAAAATAGGGACCCCTTATTCATGAACTGTTCAAAGAACATGAACAGTACATTTTAACAGGCAATGCAATAGAAAGTTCTTTTTACAATATTTACATAAGTCTTACAGCATCTAGTAAATAATAATAATAGTAGTAGTAGTAGTAGTAGTAGTAATAATAATAATAATAACAATGTGTGAGCAAATACCGTAATTCACATTGTCACCCCATTTTCTTTATGATACATCATTTTGCTCCTGGTCACCCAACACACATCCACACACATTTCTGAACAGTGCGGTCGACAATGATTTCTTCATTCTGTTTCAATGTAACATTGCTTTACAAGGAATCAAACATCTACACAAATTTAGCTTAAAAGGATCAACAAATCATTTGCGTAAATATCATTATCATGAAATGCATTCTCATGGGGCTAAACACCGCATGAAAATCACTGAAAGTTCCGTCACATACCAAAATAATTTATGCATTCGTTACACACATCCCCTTGTATGGTAATGTGACATAATATTCACATGCTCACTGTCCTGGTGTTACTCCATGGAAACCAGGCTTGTAACATCACACACCAACCAAGCTCCATGGAAACCATGGCAACCCATGTGTTACTGAATCACTCACTCACTCACTCACTCACTCAGTTACACCAAGGGCATTATTTAAGGCATATTTAAATGTTTATGCTGAATGGAGTTCAGCTGTTTCTCAGTTCTGCACATCTGAACTCCAGAAATATCAGAACAGCTTTTGCACAGACATAACCACTAAGAATTTTGGGGGGGGGGGGGGGGGGGGGGGGGGTGTTAAAAGGGGGGCGCGACACCGG
>BLKM01000720.1:153924-204211 GCA_013340265.1 Coptotermes formosanus
CCCCCCCCCCCCCCCCCCCCCCCCCCCCCCCCCCCCCCCCCCCCCCCCCCCCCCCCCCCCCCCCCCCCCCCCCCCCCCCCCCCCCCCCCCCCCCCCCCGCTGTGTAACTGAAGTGCCTCCACACCTTCTTAATTAAAATTCCCACGATCACACATTATGTTTAATTCTATAACACAATGCAACACACATTGTTACTGAAACTTATCAGGACTAACCCTTAGCATCCTTGTGTCTCTATACTGGAGACAGCCCTTGATATAACCTTGTCTGCCCAGCGTGTCCATTGGACCAATGATAAGTCTACTTCCTTCAAGTTCATTTTCTTTCCCTTCACATCATCACTAAATATGTCCTTGTTGTGTGCTCTTTGAACGTTTAGTTTTCACACCTATTCAAAAAACATGAACGAAAGAAGCGTTCAACTTTTGTGCAGTCTAAATTGATTAACACAGAAAACAGTGAAGCCAGAAATACTGGTGAATAGAATCTGCTGCTGTGGGATACGCCATTGCCTGCAAGCATTAAACACCATCGTGGTCAGTTCATGTTATGACATGCATAGCAGCACTTGATGTACTCTTGCGTACATTACACTCATCACATGATCATGGAATTATTTGCAGATTTTGGTAGGGCAGATTTTCAGTTAAAGCACAGGGCAAATACAAACTTCCAGAACTCTGTAGGTCCTTAGCAAAAATGCTGTTGTCATGTGACCTTCATGTCTGTATGTACACCTGCTGGTGTACCTTGGTGCACGTACAGTATATTGATTGTACTCGGCAGTTCCATACATACGATATTAATCTTTTTATGAAGGTTTTATTGATACTTTAATAATAAATTCAGGTAAAGTAAAATCTGCGACATCTGGCAGCTCCAGGACCAAAGGTTTGCTGGATATTGCAATTTTCCGGATATCAGAATATTATACTTAATATATATCTTAGTATACCTAGCAAACTCATGGAGAGATGTAACCGTTTAACTGTCACTTGATATCCTGTCCTGTTTGCCATGCTACACTTTCTAGTCCTTTTCACCACTACTTACATAACAAGGGGCAGCAGCATGTGTGCAACATAACACAGTAAGTCACTCCTTATTTAACTTGAAACTCTTTGTCAATTTGCCAGTTAATAGAGATTTCCGGAAAATCCAATACTGGATATCGCAGTTTACTGTATACTGAATTCCCTTCCTTATTTCTTGGTATATTCCGTCCTTAAGGCATATCAGGACTAACATTTACTGCCCTGTTCATGTTATGAGATGAATAAAGGATTGATAAAAAACTGTTAAGTCATGACAGGCAATAACTCATACCACGCAACAGGTAAGAAAATGAAGACTTCTTAGACTGTAATATCAATTTCAAGATGTCTCCTACACAATACTGCAGCAAACATTTTCACAATTTTTTTTGAATAACTTATGTATTACATCAAAATATTTTGGCAGAAAACAAAGATTCTTATCTGTCACTCATTTTTATTAATAACATGACCTATAACACTTTCATTTAAGGAAATTTTAAAATTTTTTAACAACAAATATCTGAAAAATAAATAATAAATATCATCTAGGTCATCACAACTCAGCTAGTCACTGGCTTCTCAGCACTGAGGCCTGTGTTCAATCCCAGGTAATTAACGCGGAATTTGTGATGGACAAAAGTGGCATTCAGACAAGTCTTTTTCAAGGGCTGTCTTTCAGTTTTCCCTGCCAGTTAGCATTCCACCATTGTTCCATATTCATTTGTCATTAGGGGCAGGTGCAGTAGGCTGCAGCACGAAGGGATTCAGTCTCACCACAGTCTTACATGTAGCTTGATCAGGAAGAACCCGAAATGACACATATAAACCACAGTGTTTCTTGTAACATGTGCTGGCATACTTGAAATGACTGTGTATACCTTTCAAACTCTTTATTCTTTACCAGAGTTTTCTTTGGCTCAACATGCTGGGTTCAGTCATACAGGAAAGAGAGACTAATCCAAGCAGTAACACTCATAGGTCTGTCATATTGCTAATGTATCGTGTTAAAGGATACACACTGCATGATATATTTTGGCACAGGACCAGCTCTGGCATACAGTCACAGCATCTAACAACTTTACCAATGTAACTGACATAACAGTGCTTATAAAGAGTCTAGGGCCATTTTGTTACAGCAGATTCCAACTGAATGTGTACGCACATCTTTCACACATTACAATGTCTGCCAATACAGCGGCATATCTGGAACATGTGTAACATGCACTGTGCCCTTAAGTCTCCCTACTTTAACGGTTACAATCCTCTCCGTCGCCGTACATTAAATGTTGATTTGCGCTCGAAGCGACTGCCGACAGTCTTCTCAACCCAGCCCCTAACAGCAGTGATGGAGCTAAATATGGATGGATGGTAGCCCTGTCCGCAGTTGCTGTGGTAGCTCAGCACTCCCTGCAGCTCCCACACACCCCCCTCACTGATGCACATCAACGGTGCTCCCTCATCGTTCTGTAACACACCATCACTCTTACAGGTCACGGACATTTCTGGTTGTCTCTCCTGTTATACAACTTGGTTTCCTCTAGCAAGAACTGAGGCTGTCATGATGGTGTTGCTGAATATTCAGGTCTTGTAAGAAGTGACTCCATGTCACTGGTGTTTACTTCTTGATGTTGTGAAAGCACTACAGTCCTTTAAAACATCAGGAAATAGTCACCTAATGATCCAGTGTCACTTACCTGAAGACTTGAATCTTAGTGTTCCATCTTGTATTGTGCTGCACGTGGTCATGCTGTGTTAGGTGCAGCAAGTCAACGCTGTATGTACAAGATGCCCTGAAAGTCTCTTTACCAAGAGTATACTCATGTTTCAAAAGAATCCTATTTTATATGCAATCGCCACCAGCAGAAGGTGACAATGAGGTGCTGTAAAAATTGTTCAAGTTGTTGATCACCACAGTCAGTGCAAATTTTATATCTCCTACGCACTGATTACTGAATAAAGCAGTGTTCTGCTGTAGCATGAATCTGATCACTTGTAGGACTCCCGGCATGTTGCTCCAAGCCAGTGTCACAACCACTTGAAGCATGAAATTAATATAAATGGTACACTAAAACTCAGATCTCATAAAGTTTCCACAGAAACAAAATTCAACAAATTCTGCCCATGTGAACAGGTGTGTGAGTACAGAACAAAAGTCCACATGGCAAGTTCTCCTTTAATGTTGCCCTAAACAGTGCTTTTGCACTTCGAATTTGGAAAACTGTAGTGACAAAAATTTGATGAATGTGGACTATGACTTGGCTGTACACTGCTTTTAGTGGCGGTTGGCTGCATCTTCAATTACCAGATTCTTGCGTATTTTAGTCAATTCTTATGGGTGGGTGGGGGTGCCCAGTCTGCAATACATCATTTCGTGTTGCGATTTTCAGGAAGGTAATCACAGTGCTAAACAAGCATGTACTGTAATGATATGACTTACTGCCCCAGCACACAGTATTGATAACCTCCCCTGTTTAAGGAAGAACTAGCAGCTATTATGAGCCAAGGTTTGCATCACAAAGTTTAGCCCAGTACAAGTTATTCCCTCCTATACTCATTTATTTATCTAACAATATTGACAACAATATTGTCAGCAAATATTATGTAGTGTCAAATGGTAGGACGAAAACAAACTAACCATGTGGAACAGAGTTCTTTTTGAGAAGCTGGCAGTTCCTCGGCTAGTCAAGAAATTCCTAGATTCTATTACCATGCTTATAACAGTGTGCCACTAATCCCCAAGCTGAGCCAAATCAATCCAATCCACACCCTTCCACCATTTTTCTTTATGATACATTTCAATACTGTTTTCCCATCTGAGCCTAGGTCTTCCAAGCGGTCTCCTTCTTTCACGTTTTCACACCGAAACCCAGTATGCATTTTGCACCTCCCCCATGCATGGCACATACTACACTCATCTCACTCTTCTTGGTTTTTTGCCTTCACTGGTACAATGATAATGACTAATACAGTGGAAGAGATATGGAAGGGACTGGCTTCATTTGTAGTACTATAGCAGCATTCGCCTGTAGGAACCGCGGAATGCCTCAGTCAAGACAGTCATTTTGACCAAGGCATTCCACAGTTCCAGTATCCCATCTGAAGTGTAAACCTGGCATTGCTACTCACTCAGCTGCATTGTTCAGACAGTACTCACATAACAAGGTGACTTCTCTGCATCTGTAAAGCCAGCACAGATCTCGTCATGAGTAATGAAGCCTGCATAGTGCTTGCTACTGTTGCAGTCCCTAAGGTCGATAGTTGGCACAGGCAGGTAATGCAAGTACTGGCTGAAGTTGATCTCTGTGGAACACACAACATATTTATGTTCAGTACTGACAGCCTAATGCTGAGAGTGACACAGGACTAGAAGACCTGCCCAGTCCGTGAGTGGGACATCGTTACTTTACAACAAAAACAAAACCATAAGCAATAAACTACATACTTTTACTGCATGACTTTCTGCAAATTGTTCGCTGTGAGTTAACACCTAAAGCCAGGTAGGTTTAATGTGAAGCACCAAAGAATGCCGAACGATAGGTGAAATCCGAACAAAATTATGTTCATGTCTCCAGGGAAGTATCGTGTGCCTGCATCTTCAGGGCAAGGAAATTTTCATGTGCTGCTTGACCCTAAACATTAAGGCAGTGAACCTTTAGGAATTTTATCCAACAAGTACAATGATAACATATAATTATAATATTATGCTATATTTATAACACAGTGTTATCATATATTATATGCAATTTTAATATTGTCCTATGATCTTAACATTAGATTATGATCTCGTCATAAAATTATGATATTATGCTAAAATTATAATATTAGACTACAATTATGGTATTACCCTATGCCCAATTAGGATATCACTCGTTCACCACTGTCCAAATTTCTGACATTTTAAATTATCAGGTCTGTTGTAATTTGGTAACAACTTAAAACTGCTCACTTCTTCTTAGAGAATCAGATACTTCTGCCCAAAGGACTCAGTCAAACAAGCAACAAATCACACTACATGATAGCTACTGTCCTCATGTGACACCTCACCTCCAGGCGAAGTGTATCCCCAGCCGGCAGTAACACAGAGCTGACGTGGCTCGATTTCCTTCTCTGGCAGACAGATGGCGCCCACGTTGCGAGTGAACATGAGTGGCTGGTTCAGTTCAATAAGTGCAATGTCATTGTTGTACAGGAACTGGTTGTATTTGACCTGAGGGTAAGGGATGACAGACCGCACCTCTCGTATCTGCGTCTCTGGTTTGTCAGTCTCAAACATCGAGCCTCCACCGAATGCCACCCAGTTCTCCGCTGTCAGGGTCTTATCCCTGTCGGAAGGCACAGCAATGTATGGCACGAAATACTGTACACCATAAATTGATAAAAACTGCCCATTCAGCATACGTTAAGGAATTGCATCAACAAGTTTTGTGCCCCTATACTTAGTGATAAATCAGAATGAAGAAATACACATTGTATGTTATAATACCTGTTAACACTTAGCACAGAGGAAATTATATGAAATAAGGTGATAATTAATAATCTGAAGGTTCAAGACCTGTGGAATGTCACACTGTGTCTTTTGGCGTTTTCTGATGTTGGGAAGATCATAGTGCCTTAACCTTCAGGGTCAAGCAGTGCAAGAAAAGTACTTGACCCTGAAGATGAAGCCACTACAGGCCTCCAACACATTAGGAACTATTGATGCAACAACATAGTGTCACATTCCAGTAGACTTGAATCTTTTGTTACACCCATGTGACAACATCGAATCCTGCAATTAATGATGTACCTGAGGTGGAGACAGCTGTATGATGACAGTAGCCATTTTGGGCTGATGATGCTGGCAGTGCAGCTGGATTTGTATCTTGTGTGGTACAGTAGGGCAACTGATGGCCACTGTCCATTTGTAGCGCCATCACCGCCCACTAACCGGGCTGCTACCCCATCAGCAAGGCCATGACTGCCACATGCTGGCACAGAACACAATTGTAAGGTAGGTTATAAATGAAAATGTGACAAAGTTATAATTCAGATATTTGGGACTGACACTGACCAATCAAAATTGTGTGCAGAAAAAAATAAAGAACAGAATAAACTTAGGGAATGCCTGCTATCATTCAGCCCAGAATCTTTTGTCTTCCCATTTTATGTTTAAGAACATAAAGATTAAAATACACAGAAATATCATTTTGTCTGTTGTTTTGTATGGGTATGAAACTTGGCTCATCATACTCAGAGTGCGTGAGAATCGAGTGCTGAGGAAGACATTTGGGGGTGAGAGAAAAAGTGACAGGAGACTGGAGAAAATTTCATAATGAGGAGCCTCATGATTTGTATTCCATACCAAATTTTATTAAAGACGACGTTGACTGAGCATGTTGCATGTATCGGAGAGAAGAGAAATATATACATGTTTCTGGTGGAAGGCCTAGGTGTAGATGGGAAGATAATATTAAAATGGATCTTAAAGTTACAGCTTTGGATGGCATGGACTGAATTTATCTGGCACAGGATATGGACAAGTGGAGACCTGTAAATATGGGCATGAGTCTTCGGGTTCCATACAGCGTGGAGAGTGTCTTGACTAGCTGAGGAACCAGTAGCTTCTCAAGAATGACTCTGCTCCATGGAGTTGCTTAGATGTCCTTTAAATCTGTGTATGGCTATAATATTAACCTTTTTATTTATTTACTTATTTATTTATTTATTTATTTTCCTTATTTATTTATTTATTATTTATCTCATACATTCTACAAATGCATGGATACCCATTGGATACAGAGTAAGTCAAAACAGAAATAAATGAAATATGCATAGAGTAATCAGGAGGCAAATAGATTAAAATGGATTTTAATGACCGTGGTTCTAAATGCATCAATTATTGCACTGAATTTAATCATCCTACAAGACCATACAGCAGTCTTCAAAGTGCGCTAGTGAATGGGCCAGCATGCCACATTCTGGTCTCTGTGTGTTTACTTGGCAGCAGTTTAAATATTGATGGTAAGCCAGGGAACTTCAGGACATCAAAAATATCCTTGGCATTTAAATCTGTCTCATAAAGGTTAATTATAACCAGAAAGAAAAAGTACTTTGTTCATGTATGAATTTAATCCGGATCATAAAGAATTAATGTTGTAAGTGGATACAAATATGGCAGGTTTACTGTACTTACTGAACTCCTGGCATGCGACTTCAACCACAGTGCCTGAAGTGCAGGCAGATCCATTTTCAGATCTGTGCAGTGCTGACAACAGACGTGAAGTTGCTCCACCTAATGGTGATGCAGTCCCTGCTGTTAGTGCATAATATTCACCTACACTCTCACCCACGGATGGGTATTCGGTGAACGTGGCCTTACTGAACCCCAGACTCTGACATGCCACATCACTCCAGCTGACATCCCACCCATCCCCACAAACAGGGTGCCATGTATCCTCTTCGGACCTGCCAACGAAAGAGTGCACACTCAGGGCTGCAGTAGTTCTCACCTTTGCAATCTTTCCTTCACAGGAATATCACCTTGGTCCCACAAAGTTCAAATCTCACGTAACTGAAATACACACACAGTCAGTTGGCACAACTGTACACATTTTTACTTCCAACATTTCTGCCACAAGTTGCAGTTGTAAGCAATTGGCACTGTAAAAATGTACTGTTTAACATGTAAATTCATGGACTGCTGAAAAATGGTTTTTGTGTGTCAGTGAGCGCACAGGCTATGCTGCTGTTAGTGCCACCCTGCCAGCTGCCTGCTCCTGCAGGTTTGCAATTAAGATGTGGGACTGATGATCCCAACCTGTGTAACTTGTGTACCTTATCTGCAGTTCCATCGTGTCACTATGCAAGCGCACACAGCCCCACTCATCACTCATGTCTGGACAGTGCTCCACTCCATCACACACCTGTGCTTTTGGAACGCAGCCTCCAGTGTTGCACCGGAACTGGTCCAGCGAACAGTCTGCACATACAGCAAGAATAAGGTGTGTTACATGACTGCTTTAATACATTGGCAAGTACACACACCATCTGCTGTAACATTAAAAACATTTGCATTTTGCTCAAATGCTGTATGTACATATTTTCTTTGATTCTTACAGTAAACAGTGATTACTTCCCCCAAATCCGTTTACTTAACTGCCTTATACTGGACAGACAGAGTATTTATTGACAGGCAGAAGTTAAAAGGGGCCTGGAGCAAGTTTCAGAATGGGTGCTCTATGATTTATGCTCCTCACCAAGTATGACTCTGAAGATTAAATGAAGCAAGATGAGATGGGTGCAGCATATGGCACATAACAAAGAGAACAGAAATGCATGCAGAGATTTTGTGGGTAAACCCAAGCAAAAAGACCCCTTGAAAGACCTCGGCATAAATGACAAGCTAATGTTAAAATGAATCTTAAAGGAATAAGGTGGGAGAGTGTAGACTGGATTAATCTGGCACAGGATGGGCAAAATTGGTGGGCCGTATTCAAGGGAATATTGATCCTTTTGGGTTGCATAAAATTTTGGGAATTTCTTGACTGGCTTCTAAAGGATGATACAATGCATGAATTTAGTTTGTCAGGCACTGAATGTGTAATCCTATTTAGCTAAATTTCTCACTTGACAGCATTCAGTCAAGAAAGTTGATTACCTACAACTTGTTTTGTTGGGTTTTACCCCTGATTTTATTCTCACCATCAGAACTGAGACACCCAACTCAGGTGGCAATGCTTCTGCTTGTGCCCGGATTTATTTCATTTATTTCTGCTCACAGTTCCATAAATGCGATCAGGTTGAGACATCCTCTTAGGATACAGAGCCAGTCAAATCAGACATCATGCAGCTATATACAATATAGAGATACTTATGCAAAGCATCCATCAGTGATGTAAGGACAATAAATATACAACAAAATACCTGTTATAATCAGATAACAATAAAAATAATGTATAGAATTGCATAGTATTAAACTAGCCAATTAAGACTGTATAACAGGTAAAATTTGAAAAAATCTAAAATATGTAATACATAATTTACAAAGTTAAAATGCATTGATAAGAAGAGATACTGAGAAGAAATGAGAATAAAAGAATGAGAAATTAAAAGAACAATGAAAAGAATGGAAAGAATAAAGGAATAAAATCAAGATATTATGTAGAATTACTATTAAAAAATTCCTCTAGTCAATAGTATGTATCTGTCAATAGAAAATCTTTTACAGTTGATCTAAATTTACATTTATTAGTAAAGAATAAATCCTTTATATGAGATGGAAGACTATTAAAAACTGTGGGACCAAAGTAATGCACTCCCCTGTGGTAGACTGTCAATCTTGGAAGCAGAAGGTGAAAACTGTCTTCTTGTCTGATATTAATATTACTTATGACAGAGTTAGTTATAAATAATTTGCTATTGTTTGATACAAAAGTTAATAAAGAGCAAATATATTAGGAATAAAACAGTAAAATTCTTAATTTTTTAAACACTTCCCTGCAAGAGTCCCCACTCCTAACAGCAGTCATGATCCTAATAACCGTCTTCCACAACTTAAAAATTTTCATACTGTAAGTAGAAATACCCCAAAAAATAACACCATATGACATGAGCCCATGAAAATAAGAAAAATAAATCATTCTCAGTGTTGACAATGAAACATATTGTTTGGATACTCTGACAGCATTAACAAGCTCTACTTAATTTGTCAATATGTTCATGCTAGGAGAGTGTGTTGTCAACAGTGATACCTAAACAATATGTACTTGAAGTAGTACTGATATACTTGTTATTCTTATTTGTATTTATTGCACTTAATGAACTTAATTCAAATCTCGGCCAGGACACAGATTATCCTAGCCGACAAACTGCAAGATTTTGCTCAGTCCACCCAAGAAAATGTCAGGATAGTAACTTGAAACTTCAGAGCTGGCGTCTGTGCATTGTACTGACTTCAGCTGGTCACATTATCAGCCTCTGTGCACTGTACCGACTTCAACTGGTCACATCATCAGCCTCTGTGCATTGAACCGACTTCAACTGGTCACATCATCAGCCTCTGTGCACCTCACTGAGTAAATGCATTTTTAGGTACTGTTAAATGTCTAGGCTAAGGGCTAGATGATCCGGGTTTCAGACCCAAGAAGAGGGAAAAGATTTTTCTTTTTTCCAAACATCGGGATCGGTTATGGGGCTCACACAGCCTCCTATTCAATGAATACTGGCCTTCTGTATGTGGAGTGAAGTGGCTGAGGCATCAAATTAATCACTCAACTCCACCTAGTGCCAAAGTTACAAATGAGTAGAACTGTACCTCTGCTCCCCCTGTATGCCTTCATGGTCAAACTCATCTTTAACCATTTTCTTTAATTTAAGCCCCCTCAGTCTACGGCAGTAATTGGAATTTCCACCCCAGCATTATTGAGGGGTTAAATTAGGCTATGCTCATTTGTTTCCACATACTTCGCAATTCATTATTGTTAAACAATTAAAGAATGTAATATCCAAAGTACTGACAGCATTGTTAAATAAACTATAAATGAATAATTAACTGGCCAGCTGTTACAGTCTCATCATTAGGGATAAGGAGGGGCCCAGATTAATAAGAACACAATTGTGAGAACTGCTGTAAATAAACCAGAAATGTATTCAGAACACATCGCCTCACACAAAACAGAGGACAAACAGGAACCCCGAGACATACATGTACAGTATGGAAAACTTGTCAGTGCACAAACTAAGGTGCAAGATTAGAAAGATTTTATCATACACAACACATTCAAATACAGACTATACAAAAAAGACGGCAGAAACTTGAATAGGGGAATAAGTGAGGGTAGAAACATAATGACAGGCTGAGACTTACCGCACAACTTCTCATCCTCCCCACTGGCACACTCAGCAATTCCGTTGCATCGCCATGTCATTGGTATGCACCAACGCTCCGGACAGAGGTACTCATCATTCCCACAGGAACCTGCATTGATTCAGTAATAGCTGTCAAAGATGATATCTCCTTCTCGTATCCAAAATGTTTACCCACCCATTTACCTAACCCTTTCCCCTCTTTTGTCTGACACCTTGTCATGTTATATTTTCCCCTGCACGTTCAATATCAGCAAACTTCCACTATGAACTCACACACTGCCATCAGAATATGATCATATGCTGAGTGTTTTATAGTCATGCTTTCTATCCTTTGACATCTGTTATAATAATCTGTGTATTTTAACAAGAGATGGCAGCAGTTTAATATTTTTCCAAAAAACAAAACTATATTTTCAGGCAGGTTTTCAATTTCTCACAGCAGTGTTGATGAGGATTTAAGGGAATATGATGCTGTGTCATTGGGTATACAATCCAATAAGATTTCTCCTTGAACTGCTTGACCCTGAAAATGACAGACTTCACTTGTTCAGAATGTCAGGAACTACACATGCAACAAAACTGAGTCTTATTCAAACATGGAACTATACACCGAACTGCACAGTGTCACATCCCAGAAGACTTGAATGTATATTTCTGTGCAAATTAATTTAACCTGGTAAAAGAGAGATCGGAAAAAACATGGCAGAAAGAGGCAATGATTAATGCAGCCTGCACCTGTCTCATGCCCGTCATTAATAGAACCCACAGTACCCTTACACACGTAGCACATCTAACAATCTTTCTCTGCTCGTTCCTTCAAAATCCTGTTTGTTTAATACAAAGGCACGTTCTCACAACTGTTACATTTGACAAACTTTTGTCACTTGCTGATTCTTGCCAAATTATGGAATAGTACACCTTTACATATGTTGGCCACATGTCCATTGTCCACTAATTGCCAGTGAACATAACACAAGACACAATAGTGAACAGTGTTTTGTATTCTCATGATATGTTTAAAAGGCTAGGTGTTTTGTTCCATCACCCACATGGTAAGGTGCCTCAGCATCAATTTTAGCACATAAACCAGCAGTGGAAAGCGCATGGCCGTCGTTCACTTTACTCTTTGTACAGTGCACATTTGTTGGCACATTTGTCAACTACACTAGGTGTGGGAATGTGGCTGAAGATGTTAGTACACTTCAAGGCAGTGCTTCACATCTGACAGTTTTGCTTTATTACTTGGACAGGAAGTTCTGTGATTTATTTGATATCGTTGAATCTTTCCATTGGAAGAATGTGACACTTTTGTGACTCACTCATGCAGTTGTACTCGTCAGTGTGGTTGTCACAGTCCGGCTTCCCATCACAGTGCCACAGGAATGGAATGCAGCGACCCGACAAACATTGGAATTCATCAAACTGACACTGCCACTTTTCTGGAAACAAAAATGCATGACCTGGAGCCTGGGATTTGGGCAATGTTTGTGTAAAGGATCTGCATTTTTTGCAGCTGTAAATGAAATTGAATTTTGTCAAAACATTTTAATAAAAAGCCCTGATATCAAATTTCACCAAAATATGTTATGTGATGTGTTCCATCCATCCATCCATCCATCCATCCATCCATCCAGACAGACAGACAGACAGACAGACAGACAGACAGACATGATGATGCTAACAGATTCTAATTGAAACTTTGTGAATGTGTCTGCAGCATATCCTTGCTGTTTCCTAAGACAGAAGTGATACAGAATACAGAAAGTTATTATGATATTTCTTTCATTTCACCTGTGATCAAACATAAACTTGACAGACGGTTACTCACCACAGTTCACCTCATCACTGCCATCATTACAGTCGACAATGCCATTGCACACCAGATGTCGCTTAAGACATTGGCCGCTGGAACACTGGAAGTTGCCAGGACACCCCTCATCCATGCAACCCATCTCATCTGACCCATCTGAACAGTCGTTCACTGAGTCACATTTTGCCACTTGACTCACACAGTAAGCTCCATCATGTGACGTACCATTCACACACTGAAACTGACCTGCAAACACATTGGTTTCGCTGTATACTCTTTAGCTGCATGGAGTAGAGACCTTCATGTGAAAGCAACAGGTTTTCAGCCAGTCAAGAAGCTCACTAAATTTTATGGAAGTCAAAGGTTCATTACTATGTTCACAGTATCTCTGCAGTTATAATATTGTGAGATAGAGTAATCCAGTTAACACCCTCCCAGCCTATTTCTTTAAGATACATTTTAATATTATCCTTCCATTTATGCCTAGGTCTTGAGGATTTCTTACTGAAGCCCTCCATGCACCTCTGTTCTCCCACATGTGCCACATTCACTGAATGCCATATCCTCCTTGATGTGATCACTCTAATAAAATTCAGTGAGCAGTAAAAATCATGAAGCTCCTCATGCAGTTTTCTCCAGTCCCCTGTCACTTCGTCCCTTAGTCCCAAATGTCTTCCCAACACACTATTCTCAAACACCCTCAGTCTCTGTTCTACACATAACATGAGACATCCAGTTTTCACATTCATGTAAAATTACTGTTCAGTACATATTTTTTTTTAAATACAAAGTTTGTGTATTGTTAAATAGGAGGATGATCTGTGGGCAATGGTTTAGTTGGCATATGGCAGGAACTGACCCTCCTTGCACTACTTGACACTACAGATGACATGATAATCATTTTGAAAAAATCTGGAACTAATCATCCAATGATACAACATTACATAAAATCTTCAGAAGTGCAAATATGTATTTTAAACACATTCTTCCACGGCTTTTAAATTCTTTCTGTGTAGTCGCCAGCTGCAGTACTGTAATGAGGCTGCCAAATAAAACAACAGGCTCAGTGAGTTGTGACATTAAAGCTGTCCCTGTCCCTAACTCAGCATTATAACATGAAAACATGTGGGACTGAACTTGCAGCTCCATCTGTTTCTATTATCAACACAATATGAAGGGGAGGGCTGGTTCACGAGCCACCTGCTTTTCACCTGGGGAAAGAGCCATTATAACCTATCCTATAGGAGGCTTTTGGGTCTAGAGCTCATCTGGGCACTGCAGAGGCAAGAAAAGTATTGGGTTCCACCACAAACTGAATTGTAATTGCCTGCTCATTCAGCCCATATACTGACCACTATATTAACTGAGCTAACTAAAGATATAAAGGGACATTCAGTTGTACGGCCTGCTGTGTTTAAAATATGACACAGGGGTAAATGCTTTACTTTTTGTCAAATCCACTTATTATTGTTATTAATACCCAGTATGATGATATCAACTAACCTGACGCACACTTTGAAAACCCTGTAGGTGGCTCAGTACTTGCAGATCTGCTGCCTGTTATGTTCCTCTCAGGAATCCCATTGTGTGTTGCACCATTGCTACTTCCTGACAGGGGTGCATCTGTTACATTAAATTCCTCTGTTGAATTCTGTGTCAAGTCATATTCCAATGACACGCTGCCTTTGTGCAGTCTGGCAGAGTCTTTATTGTTTAGTGTCACCACAGTATTAACAGGAACTTCTGGTGATTCTGATGAAGTTATGTTTGTGGATAGCACCAAAGGAGTTGCTGTAGTAGTGGCACTGGAACTGCCATCTTCTTGCATTATAGTCATCACAGTCCCGAGATTCAGGTTTATTACAGAAATATTTCCTGCCACGTTTGACATCATATCACTGGACCCTGAAGCCATGGAGGGAAGAAAATCAGTTCCACTTATGGACTTATTGTTTGTAACATTTCCAACCCAGGCTTTTGGTCTAGTATTTTCATTGTAAAAGTTCAAAGAATGTTCATCAGTTGGCAACCTTGTCACCATCAGTTTTTCATCATCAGGGACAACACTGGAAGACATTGACTCCTTCACACTAATCTGAGGGGCTACATTCTTTCCAGCAGGCAATACCCTTGATGTCAACAGACTGTCAGTAAATGCTGACGTCTCATTTCCTCCTAAGGCAATTGCTGGTTCAATACCAACAGCTAAGCTTGATTCTGTGTGTCTTTTAACTTCATCTGTGGCTGTCTCCGTATTATTTCTTGGCAAAACATGCTGATCTTTAGCCACTGAAATGCTGTCATTATTCACTGCCTCTCCTTCAAATTTGTAAGCTTTATTGATTACAATATCAGACTTCCTATCCTTTGTTACTGCACCCTGTGGTTCTACAATATTAATATGCTCGATATCTTTATGTAAATTGGTAAGCGGATCCTCATTTTCATCATCTTCATCAACGGGTCTCGACTCTGCATCTGCTAGACTGGAGACTTCAGTTGTAGAATTTGCTCCTTGGAACACCATAACAGTTGTGCTTGCAGACATTTCCTTTGCAGGTGTGGTTGTGTCCGTGTCTTGATGCAGATCATCTTGTTCATCAGAGGCAGTATCACCTACTGGCAATGCAGCAAACCCAATCTTATCTATTTTCTTGCTGCTGTCTTTATCAAATTTCTGTAACTTATCAACTGGCTTCTTCTCATACAGATTAATTGTTGATTTATCAGTGAAAAGTTGGTCATTCTCACCTTGTAAACTGCTTGTATCGCCAATGAATTTCAGAGGCTTCTTGTTTATTGAAACATTCACAAAGTCTTTCTTTTTTGGCTCTGGTTTACTGCCAGAAACGGCAGATGCCTCTTTATCCACCTGCAGGGTTGTCAAGTTCTCGCTCTTCTCAGTAGTATGTTCAACAGAAGACTGATGTTCTGGGATGGTCACAGGAAGTGTTTTCGTCTTCACTTGCTTTACCAGAGTCGGATTCTGTATTTCATCTGTGATTGCATCAGCCAGTACAGTGCTCTGTGCTGTAGGTGGAATCACATTCCCACCGCCACTTGGAGGCAATGCATGAATCTCATTTGCATCCCGTGTTGTCGATGACACGGTCACATAATGGATTTTACCAGAATCTACCAGTAGTTTGTTTTCTATGTCCGTAAATTCATGTGGCTTCTCAAAATCAGGATTGCCATGGTCAGTATTTCTTGTGTCCATGTTTCCATGAGAATTTGCATCTGTGTTATTACTTAAACCCAGTATAATGGGTTCTTGATTACTGTGAGTGGATGAAGCATTCAGGAGAGGTTTCACTGTGTTTATATGTTCTTCCAGTGGGTCACCCCTTAATGGATGAATATCTTGAGCCCCCTTATCACTTTCAGATGGTGTTTCTGTGGTACTGTTTGCACCATTTTTTATGCCTGTCTTATCCACCTTAACTTCCTCATAACTGATCATAGCATCTGGCGTAGCTGATAAGGTGCCAACAGTGTCTGGGGCAGCTGATGAAATGCCAGCAGTGTCTGGGGCAGCTGATGATGTGCCAACAGTGTATGGGGCCTCTGATGATGTGCCAGCAGTGTCTGGGGCCGCTGATGATGTGTCAGTAGCGTCTGGGGCAGCTGATGATGTGCGAGCAATGTCTGGGGCAGCTGATGATGTGCCAACAGTGTCTGGGGCCACTGATGATGTGTTAGTAGTGTCTGGGGCAGCTGATGATGTGCCAGCAGTGTCTGGGGCTGCTGACGATGCACCAACAGTGTCTGGGGCCACTGATGGTGCCCTAGCAGTATCTGGGGCAGCTGATGATATCCCAACAGTGTCTGGAATGGCTGATGATGCGCCAAAAGTGTCTGGGGCAGCTGACGATGTGCCAGTAGTATCTGGGGCAACTGATGATTCCCTAAAAGTGTCTGGGACAGATGATGATGATGACCCAAGAGTGTCTGGGGCAGCTGATGATGTCCCACCAGTGTCTGGGGCAACTGATGATGCCCTAACAATATTTGGTTCAGCTGATGATGACCCATGAGTGTCTGGGGCAGTTGATGATACCCCAAAAGAGGTCGGGACAGCTTGTGATGGCCCAAAAGTGTCTGGGGCAGTTGATGATTCCCCAGCAGTATCTGAACTCACACTCAAAGCAGAAGAATTTACCTTTACACCTACATTTATTTTATTTATGCTATCCTTCTCAGTCTTATCTGTTGAATCAGTGGTTGTTGCTGCATCTTTGTTCAGTGTTGAGAAGTTTGTTTCTCCAGTCTGTGTCATGTTTTCTATAGCATTTGTAAGAGCTCTGTCCTCTGACTCTGTGATATCTTGTTGCTCGTCTCCTCGTGTTTCAATTATGCCAGTATCTGTCTTTCTTTTGTCACCATTTGTGTCTGCTGATGAAGAGATATCATTTTCTTTGTGAGGAACAACTGTGGTTATAATGTTTGGAGATTCATTGCGAAGTGTTGTGGATGTTTTAGCTGTCAACAAGTGAACAACTGATTGTGTTGTCACAGAGCCACTTGGAGCTACCATGATGCCTTTTTGATCATGCAGCAAACTTGTTTTTACAGTTACAGACTCCATTTGTGTTGTAATCTCAACATATGATTCTGGTTCCATCACTGTGTCCTTATCATCAGGCATGGCGTCACTGTCATGCTGTGCAGGAAGAGGAGCAACTGTCAACGGATGGTCCACTTCCAGCTCAGTTGTTGTGCTCAAGAAACCTGGATGCAACAGCTCACCATCCTCAATTGCGTTCTCACCTACAGATGAATTGACTTTGGTGTCAATAGAGCTGTTTGAATCATTGACAAGGACTGAAGGTGTAGATACATCATTCTGTGTGTTTACTGACTCTAAGGCTGGCACAGCAGTCATTTCAACATGCTTCATCGTAATGTCACTAGCAGCATGATCAGCCTGCATGAGAGTAGTAAGTTCTGTACCAAAGAATTCAAAAGATTCTGCTACAGATGCCTCAGTTCTAGTGCCAGGAGCTGTAACTGCATCATCTGAAGAGCCTTCTGACACGCTTTCTGTCATGATACTGTCTGTGTCTACCTGTTGCTCAGCCACTTTCACTGTTTCAGACAAATTTTGTTTACTGGGCTTCAGTGTAATTTCCTTTACTGCAGGTTCAGTAATGCTGTCCAGCATGTCATGTAACCTGTCATGTCCATCAACATCCTCACTTTTGTTTGCAGCCTTATCAAAAGCCTCAAGAGTCCCAAACGTTGCATTTCCATGTTCAGTAGCCTCTGTTACAGGTATAAAGTGAGTATCAATAATGTCATGTGATAATGACAGGAGCTGTTTGTTTTCTGGCGCACTGTCATGACCATAGGAACTGTCTGTAACTGGCACTGCTGAAGGATGTGAGAATGATTCAGAATCATGAATGATTGCTTGTACACTCTCAGCATTTGGCTCACTGGTGGATGTGTAATCATGTTGATATGGATTCATCTGAAATATCTCAATGTCATCAAGTCTTGTGCCTTTCTTTGCATTTGGATTAGGAGTGCCAGTTCTGTTCAGTACTGGTTTTGAAGGAACATTAACAGGCTTTATGGCATGATTATCATAATCTTCTGGTGACAGTGCATTCAAGAATGTGTCATTCTCTGCATGTTCTGAATCTGGGAAGTACACGTCATTAAAAAAGTCACTTCCATGTTTATGCATCTCCCTACCTGCTGGTTGTGTCAGTGGAACAGAAGACATTCTGTCACTGCTATCGCCCATAATTTTGGTGTCATTTTCTACATGAACACTCATAAACATGTGGTCATGTTCTTGATTTTCAGCATCAACAATTCTGACAGGGATACCAGGTGCCTGCATTTTCGAAGAGTCAGTTTCTGTTCCATTCTCAGTGTGACTACTCTGGTGTGTGAATGCAGGCTCTGCTGCACTATTTTCTGAGGTGTTTGCAGTATCTAATTCTTTGCCTGCAGAACCGTTAAAAGCTTTTGATCTATCCTCAAGAACACTGTGGGTAAACCCGCTTTTATTTTCCGTGGGTTTGGCCTCATTCTCGGTATGCTCCCCGAATATTCCTAAAGATGTGGCTGTATAATGCTCCTGTAACTCTGACATCGCAGAAACACCTGTTGTAGTAAATCCTGCTTCAGTCTGCATTTCATGAGCTGTAAACATATTGAACTGCCCTGCAGCATCTTTCTCTCTCTCAGAATCCATCATGTTGCTGTCATTGCCTCTGTGTCTAATGAGCACATCATGAGGGTACTCAGTTGTAGGATGTTTGTTTGTAACATTCACTACGAAAGTTTGCGTTTCTGTATGAAAATGGGGAGACAATGTCGATCCCAGTTCTTCATTTTTAATTGGGGTGTGAAGAGAATGTTCCATATTTGTTGCATCATCATCATCATCATCATCATCGTCGTCATCGTAAATCATGTGAACTGAGGCTGGAACTTCTGGGTAATAACTATGATTTCCTGTCATTTCACTATTATTTTTGCCCACTGTATGTGACTGAAGCGTTCCGTTCTCAGTCTGATGTGACAAACCATAATCATGTGCAGTGTGAGGCCCTGACACTGTTTCATGTTCTGAAGGATACATTACGGTTGTCACAGCAACATTTTCATCAATGCTGTGATTATGATGATAATCATGTTCCTGGTGATAAAGGTGGAGGGCATGATCAGTAGGCGATGGCTGCACTGTAGGTATTGTTGTGGAATATTCAGGGGGCTGTGACTGAGTCATGTTGTGGACTGGTAAGGCACCCACATGATGGTCACTAGAGCTGCTTGCTGCTGCTGTGGAAAGCGTGGATGTACTGGATGTTTCAGGTTCAGGTTCAGGTGTGGGTTCTGCTGAAGGTTCTGGTGCTGGCTCTGGCACTGGTTCTGGTGAAGGCTGATGGCCATGTGTTGGTGTTGCCTCATTTTCCACTGGAATTAAAAGAATAAAAAAAAGGAATTTGACATTAATATTAATTTAATAAAATAAAACCCCTAGTGCAAGACTCAAGGTTTTCACAGTGAAGTTACTAGGCATGCCAGTCTGCTGGGATGTGAGGCAGTGTCAATGGGCGGACAATTCCAGATGTTTCAAAGGATTGTGTGCGCTTGGAATGTCAGGAACCTCTTGCACAACACAGCATCACATGCCAGAAGGCTTAGTTCTCAGCAACACCAGTCTCACACTGTAACAGTGTTCACTAGTGTAATTTGTTGCGGTCGAGATAATGAAAGTGTTACCATAGTTAAACTACAAAAAGGGTTACTGGGATAATCACTGGCGTCAGTAAATACACATCTTGTAGACAGATATTTAAGGATTACAATATGCTCACTGTCGCTTCTTTATACATACTTGAAGTAGTATGTTACATTAAAAAGTACAAAGTTTCACTGGAGCATAAGGTACAAATTCATAACTACAACACACAAAGGAAACAGGATCTACATGTTCACTTTTGCAATAAAGCCTTTTCAGGGAATCTGGAATTAGACTCTAAAATAGGGTGCCAGACCACATAAAAAAATTGGACAAACTCATTTCTTTTAAAAAAGAGCTGAAATCGTTTCTGTTACAACATGTATTTTATTCAGTGGCTGAATTTATGCCCTATTGACTGCATGCGGACTGTGTGAGTGTGTGAGTGTGACAAGCTGCCATACCTCTCTGTTCTAATTGGTATTGGTACTGTTATGTTGCATTATATCGCATTTATTTTATTTTTTAATGTTGATGTATTGTGAGTTGAGTCTTTGTCACATGTGCCTGTAAATGATTTTGACATGATATGTAAGCTGTAAATTGAATTTGACCTGTACATTTTCACATGTGTGACTAAGTGGATTAAATGAATATACTAAAATAACTAAACTAAACTAAACTAAACTAAACTAAACCAAACCAAACTACTTTTCATGTAGTTTGTTTGTTTTGTTGTTTGTTATTATTTATTTCTTATTTATTTCTTTATTTATTGGTGGTTATCTAATACCACTCCCATCAGTAGCTCAGACTGTATAGCTTTGAATGATTATCAGTAAATAACGAACTGGAAATGTGCAACTGTGGTCTAATTTGAGATTCTTGCTTTGAGGAGTAACTGAGTAAAGCCACAACAAGTTTTACTGAGGATATTTGGCCTCCTAGCCGAGAAAACCAACCAGAGACCCCCTAAGTACAAAGATGAAATCGTAACAACTTGACTGTGACGTTCAGTCACCATACGTGCAAGAGGGCTGCTGCTCATAGAAGTCACTTGTGGAAACACTGTGTAGCAGTTTATACACATGTGATAGCGCATTGTCATTGATGTTGATATAAATACCTCTTGGCTAGATGAAATTAAATCTATGCATTCTACAAGTGCCCAACTTAAAGCAGGACCCATTCACAGAAGCCACTTTAACCACCTGCAGTGTACACAGGTGACTCAGAGAGTATCCAGCTGTACTGTCTTAAAACAGTGCAGTACTGCTTGAGTCTCTAGTGCAGCATCATACTTACACATAATCACCCTTCCTGTCAATGCACTGAGTCCACTGTGTCACAGAGTTCTTTTATGCTCAATAAACAGTACAGCCAAAACAACAGAACACCTTTCTGGATATTTTTGTGACTCGCCCATGTATAAATATCATTATAGCATTTTAAAGCAGATGTAGTAAACGGTCTCATTCAGTTCCCAGATATGCTTGACACCTGGTGAATAAATTACTAAAAACTCCATGAATTTGTCTGCAAACTGCTAGTAACACATGCAAGATAATTTCTCGAAGTTAATCCTGCCTGTGTGTGTGTGTGTGTGTGCGTGTGTGTATTCACATGCATGTGTGTGTGTTTCCATATACACTGCCTTTCAAACTCAGCAGTACACCACTGTTCAGATGAGGAGGACGGCACATCTTGAATGTGCTCTGTCAAACACCTGAACACCAGTCAGAAATCTATTCTACGTATGTAATTATGACTTACCAGCGTCAGTACAGTTTCTGCCAGATGCCTCAAGGTGCAGACCAGGGGGGCACACGCACACGAATGTCATCTTTTTCCGATAGTCAAACACACAATCATGCGAACAATCCCCGTTGTTGAACTGACATGCATCCAGTAAACCTGTTCACAATACAGGAGCCGTGTGAATGGTAGGCTGTTCACAGCGTCCCCGTGTAGTACATACATAAAGGCCGACCAACTGTTGTGTGTTGTGTCCCACAGCACAGCAGAGGCTTATTGTTCGCCATCTCCATGTTTCCTGATCACCAGTACTAATACAAATATTTTGACCCTTTGTAACTATTTACAACAAGACTGGAAGAGATAATGTGGCTGGGAAGTTGGCTTCCCCAATCTCCCACTATTAAGCAAACCACACTCATCTTGTCAACATCTGTCTTTCATTAACCCTTTAAAGACGAAGCGTATCTGTTTTATATAAGGACTCAGTGCGTACCGCGCTGTAAACACTCTCCACTTCGGTTATAAAAACCAATCTCTTAATGTTTTATAAGGCAACAGTTGCTGTTTGTTCTGAGATCCGTACAAAACACATAAACGCAATGTGGGCACCACGTAGAATTTTTTAATGTTAAACCTGATGGCACGTAAAGCTACCGCTAGGCTTTAAAAGGTTAAGTGAAGTTGATCATTTTGTTCTTTATGGAATGAGACCATCCTTCAGTCATTTAGTGTGGTTTCTGCTAACAGAAACTGTTGATATTTTATTAAGATTACACTTTCTTGTTTTTATACTTACTGCAGTACTTTTAGTTTTATTACAGGTATTTCATAACCTCTTGGAACAAAAAAAACATGTCAAATTTAAAATGTATTTTGATGTTTACGGCAATTTTGTCAGTCCCAATTAAAGACAAGTGACAAGACTGTACCATATTCTTGCAATTACGTATCACTATGTACAATTAACAAAAGCAAGAAGTGTGCAAATATGAAAACACAAAATAAAAGAGCAGAACATACACTTGTTTCTAACTGCCTGTCAGTTGGTGCAGACATTTTTGGCAGGTGGCTCTCCACATCGCAGTAACTTGTCATTTACAGTCTGGCGATATACGAACAAAAATTACAATGAATTAGCTCCACCTTTCAACCCTTTACTCTATAGTGTTAATGATATACACCACCTGACTCAAAACACACAACTGCATGTTGTCCACCCAGGGGTTTTGTGTGTTTCCACATGCTACTTACAATAACAGGCTATTATTTCCCTGTACAAACTGAAAAGATGGTCTTTGTAACAGAGGCTACCAACATTTTCATAAATCTAATGCTGCACAGAACATATCTGAGACACAGTGTCATTAAAACAGAGACAGAGCTTAGTGACCTAAGATAATGTGTATATGCATACTAACGGTTGGCCCGTATAGAACCCCTTGGAATGTGGTATGAGCCCAGTACGCCTCCGTTCAAATTAAGTTGCCTTTCCAACCGTTGCCGAACTGTGTCCTTATCTATTGGGTCAGGTGCCTTCCTGATTCCTTCCTTGAACTCCCAGCCAATACGGAACTTAACCACCACACTGCCAGGCCTGTTGGAGAGAAATGCAGACTCATGAATGGACATCAACTCTGCAGTTGGATGCCATCAAGACACCCGGCTTAGTTAAGCCCTCAGAAGGAAGTCCCATGAATGGTGCACCCTCCTCTCTGCCTGCTGCTCTGTTCACCTCCAGGCCTCTCTGGCCTAAGTCAACCAGCCCAAAGTGTTTTTGATAACAAAACTATCTACTGAAATTCACGTAAAGATAATGACTGCATACATAAATGGTGGGGAATATGAGAAGGAACAGTGTGAGGAGATAACATGGAATGATCCATGTGTTTTCTTAACATGGCCTCAGTAGAGTCACAACTAACTTCTTGCAACAGAGACTGTTATGAGAAGCTAGTAGTTCCTCAGCTAGTCAAGAAAATGAGGTGTTTTACGAAACTCTGAAGTCCATTACTGTGTTCACAGCAGCCCAAAACTTATCCCCACTTTCAGACAGTTGAACTCAGCACATGCCTCCCAACCTGTTTCTCTAAATTCCATTTTAATACTATTCTCTCACCTGTGCCAAGACGTTTGAAGTTTTCTCCTTACTTTGTTTTTCCACACCACAACCCTGTATGCATTCCTGTTCTCCCCACACAGGCTGCATGCCCCACCCATCCCATTCTTTTCTTGATCTGATCACCCTTATAATATTTGTTGAGCAGTACAGGTCATGAAGCTGCCCTGTGCATGATACGGATTGTAACGATTAATGTTATGGCTGTGTCCAACAGGAAACATGGTGTTAGCAGCAGGGCTGTGAAGTCGGTACACAAAACCTCTGACTCTGACTCCTCAATTTTTAAAACTCTGACTCCAACTCCTTCATGAAAGTTCAATATGTATTAATAACGGTAAACCTATAAGTCATTTCATCACCACCACCTGAACCATCAGGCTACTGTTTAGACTTGTAACCTATATTTAAATATAATTCTAATGGTTACTGTAGCTACCGCGGTTCTAGAGTTGAAGTATCTAGATAAGATTTTAGATTGAGGTCAGAGTCAGAGTCAGTACATTTTTAATGACTTCGAATCTGACTCCACCTAAAATTCCTTCCGACTCCGACTCCGACTCCGACTCCAACTCCACTGCGCTGGTTAGCAGCAGCAAATTGTAATGATCATCATCAACACCACCACCACCATCACAACTTCAACCTTAAAGACGGTGTGAGTATATCTTTCCAAAAGTTGGTATTCACTGACAAGACAAGTAGAGCCATAGCCCAAGTGACCACAGAATGAACGTCAATGACATTCACAGCCTGGACAAAAAGTTTTGCAACATAGTGTACCTTAACACAACATGTAACATGTTGAAACCTTAAAGTAACAACATGGCAACTGTGTACAATACTGACATGATACCTTACAATGGTATGTTGTAATGGTGCATCATTACAATATAGCATTACAACATGTGCGCAATACAGACACACCGGTCAGTACAAGGACCATCACGGTCTCACTGATATGTTGCACAGTAAATGACAGTGCCTGTAGTGCTTTTCTATGTAAATGTCACTTTTACTTACGAAAATCCCACAACTTTGACGAAAATATCTGCAGCGCCATAGTTCAGAGTTTGGACATCAAACAGAGCTGACCGCAACTGAAATCAGCAAGTCATTCCTGTTAGCCATCAAACAACAACAACAACAACAACAACAGCAGCAGCAGCAGCAGCAGCAGCAGCAGCAGCAGCAGCAACAACAACAACAACAACAACAACAACAACAACAATACATGGGATTTATCACCATTCAATGCTCACTTGTCTCAGCAAACAGTCCTCTCCATACTCGATGCTATTATTTTCACATTCTGCATTACTTTGTTACTTACACCTCACTTAGCCCAAATGACTTCATAAATTCTGTCTTGTAAAGGTTACTATTTCCTGTACTCCTAATTCTGCATGCTATATCTAACCATTTTTACAGAAAATTCTACATTCAATATATTCTTCCCCACCGCTCTATATTTTATGTCATAACAGAACACTAACACATTCTTTTCAAATAATTTGAGACTATTATGTTCATAGGACTTAAAACATAAAGGAGGAAGAATTGTGGGATGACGCTGAAGAAGATATTTCAGCCATGACTGCTGTGTACCAGCAGATATCAAGATGAGAGAAAAGCTGGCAAGAAATTGAAAAGGAAAGGCTGTGGAAAGACAGAAGGGGTTGGAGACTTCTCAGGCAATGAGCCCCACGGAATGGAAACGACAATAAACATGGAGGAGGAGGAGGAAGAGGAGGAAAATGAGGAGGGAGAGAGACATAGCACACAAAAGTGGAGAAAAGTAAGTGAACAAATGAGCAGTTTGCCACAAACGTCCTATGTCCTGTTTTCTGGAGTGTTGGGTCAAGAAAGAAAATACGTATCTCATGAACTAGCTAAAATGTGGCTTCTCTGCCTGGATTCCTCAAGGCAACCAAATGGGCTATTTCTTATTTCACAGACTCAGTCAATGCTTGAGACAAGTGCTGTCTGCATAAGCAGCGAGTGTTCAATATCTGCTACACAGTGGAGACTTTGTGATGTTTAGTTGTCATGAACATCCCAAGCCTTAAGTCATGTACTCACTTCTTCCTCCAGAGAATTTGTCAGATTCTGGAACTCTTCAGACCCAGCTACCGATAGCTGAGGGTTGAATTCCACATTGTCAATCACAAGCTCACTGTCCAACACTCGAGGAACTGCAACAGTATGTTACATCTGACATCACTTCTTCCAGTACCGACACCCACTTCCCATTGTGTTAGTGTAACATGTGTAAGGCTGTGTGCAGAACCAACAGGATTAGCAGCACAATGGCTAGAGCGTGAGGGCTTGTGAACTGGTCTGCTGGGTTGTGATATGTAGTGCAGCAGGGCTGCTAACTTCTCATAAGAAGAAACAAGTGGAAAAACTGAAGGAAGAAAGGGGAAGTTTCAGTCAAATTATTGAGTGCATGGCTGCAACTATGTTACATGTATCTTTTACTGCACTGAAATTTTCTGAACATACACTCTTGCAGAACAGAGCTGCCAAGCTGGGCTGGTTCAAATTGCGTAAGTGTTCTTCACAGAATGATGTGTTAAGGAAATGCTGGAATTGAATCATTTTAATGTCAGAACAGGTTCTCTCGCAGTATGTCATTGGACTGTTGTTCAGGGGGTTCTGAGTTCACCACTTTGTTTATCAGGACAATAAAAATCTTCAAGAATGGTGTCACATGCCAGGTATCACTGACGTGTTTTCAGACTATCTCCATTGCGACAGTTCACTCAGACACCATGTTTCAAAAACAAATTCCTGGTCATCATCAGGTGTACACTTGATGATGACAAAGAGTTTGTTTTTAAAACGTAGTGTCTGAGCGAAATGCGGCAACGGAAATAGTCCTAAAACACATTCGTGATATCTCAACCCTTTGCGTTCACAGATTCAAATATTTACCTGTGCAAAATATAAAAACTTTGAGAACATCAATTTCACAAGGCCGATGTCCCCATATGCTTCAGAGCCTTTCCAAACTTGCTGGCCCCTCCATAACCCATCAACCCCATGATCAATTTCCAACAGATCTGCCATATGGATACTCTCATACCAGAAATAATATCTAGACCCTTGCATAGGTGGGGAGAGAGCACAGCGGTCAAACTAACCTTATCCGGGGGCACTGTAATCATGGCAGTGACCACAATCTGCATCACGAGGTGCACTCACCATACAGTAGAGACATGTCAGTAGTCGGCATAGCTGGGATGCCAGTCAGTATTGACGGTGGTGGGGTGACTGACGATGCTTCCGAGGGGGGTGGTTCACTTCTGCCTCCTGCTTTTTCCAAACTGGCACCAGCCTGTGGATTGTCATCACCACTGCCAAGATGACGGCTCGTTTCAGTCTTCTCTGTGACAAGCGTTTGACTTTCTTGCGACAGGATCACTCCAGCTGCAACATCAGAACTTTATGTTTAAACAGACGTGACTAAAATATGTTTATTTTATCATGTTTGTAGTGAGTGTATGTGCCCCACTACACTCTGTGTTACTTCGCCAATTGCTGTAAAGCTGAACAAGCTGTTCTCAGCATGATGAACAAACATGCCTATTAAACAGACTCCTAGTTCTGCAGATTCATTACAGAGTCAGGGTAGCTCAGTCAGTGTAGTGACTAGGCTATGGGCTTCATGATCCATGATTCAATTCCTGATGAGTGCAAGAAATGGTTATCCAAATGAACATCAATTTATCATTGCTTGTGTATCTTCCATGCTACCTGGGGTCTGCCATTAAAAATGCAGTAGGTAGCTTGTGCTATGTAATGTCCAATGGTAGGATAATCAGGGCAATAATAAACTGGCAAGAATGTGAAACAGAACAGTTGTGGACTCTGGAATGACACAAAAAACAGCCAAGACAGCCTGGGTTCCAGGGTAGGACCTTCTGAATGCACAGGAAGGGTACTGTGGACTCGAACACAATTGCTCACTCCATGCATTAATTTATGAATCTGCCTGTCAACAAAATCTGTGTAGGTGATAGGCCATGTCATGGCTCAGCAGTTAGCTGCCAGCCTGTCAATGTGGAAGCCTGGGTTCAATCCCAGGTCAGTCCATGTGCTTATTGTGGTGGACATTGTGGCAGTGGAAAGGTTTTTCTCTGAGCACTTGGGTTTTGCCTGTCAGTATCATTCCACCTGCGCGCCATACTCATTCATTCATTTATCCATCCATCACTGATGCTATACAATCCTAGCAGCTGACAGCACCATAAAATAACTCCCATGAAGAATGCTACGTGTGACTTGCATGTACTCACTTCCTGCTAACACGGCTATCAAGATGGCTACTGAAAGCAGAACAAGTCCGCAGCCCCAACAGATGCAGCGCCTCCAAGACTGCGACTGCCTCTTGTCCTTCGTGACGTAGAGCTTCTCTCCCCTGCAGACACAACAGCAGCAGTAAATACTAACGATACGGTCTGATAGACAGCCGCCTGCCACCACCTTCACAGCAAAAGAACATGGAGTACATACATACCGAGTAGCCTGTACTCTACACTGCGTAGTGCCACAGTTTACCAGTCACATTAAACCTGCTGAGTACTGAAACTGGCTTAAGTAACATAGAAAAAGTCAGTTTGTGGCCCCCATAAAACATAACACATCTCCATAAAACAGAAAATGCTGCTTAGTGCAACAAACCCTGTGTGGGCAGAATGCCAGGATTTTGGAATCTTGAAGTAGGCAGTGCCTATAGTTACCACTGAGCCTTAAAGCGTCACATAGATATTGCTGTTAATCAGGACTTTGATAAAACAGCATATACATATGTGTAGGCATATGGTCAAAATATAGCCACTGACTGGGCTAATTAACAACAAAAATTCAGTCAACATGTTGGGCACAATAGAGTTCTCCAGATAGTTCCACATCTCTCTTTCTTGCCAGATATGGACGTATGTCAAGCACAACACTTTTTGAACTAACGCACTGTTTTTAATGTCTATACATTAAAACACTTGTAATATTTTCACATCTTAGTCCAACTTGTTTCAATCGTACAGAATCATCATCAGGGGCTCGCTTGAAGTTAAAAACTACACATTGTAGGAAATATTTTGGAATCAGTGTGACATTAGTCATTACACAATTCAAAAATAAGCACAATTATAATAAGGTGGCAACAGCACTCTGGGAATGTACAAGAAGATTTCATGTTGTTTCCCTGACTGAGGGCTGACATACTTCGTGTGTAACCATGTCTGAGTTGCAAGAGGGGGCTAACTAATCAACTGAACTGAATTGAACTGAACTGAACTGAATTCAACTGAACTGAACTCAACTGAACTGAACTGAACTCAACTCAACTCAACTCAACTCAAGGATTCAGTACTAACCACATCATACCTCAGGCATCTTCACATCCTCACAATGTCCTTTCCCGAAACACAATTTACAAATTATCATTCCATCTTCTTTACTTTCAAGTGGCTGATTTGCTTCTTTGTTCCTGCCACCTGAGCTACACATCCAGCCCATTGTTGCTGCATCTAACTATCCTACCACTACGAGCCTCTGTGTACTGTCCCTCAAATACCGGCCAACTCAGCACATATGGCCATGCTTTGAAAAATAAGTCACATCTGGCAAACCTATTCTGTACCAATCACAATATCACAGTAAGTTGCCAATATACATGTCATGATATCAGGCCTTACACAACCTTACATTGTCTAAGGCTGCACAACAGAAACAGAGTTCATAAGCAAAATACCACATGCATGTGTTAGTGTCTGATTGTCACGCAGAGCACGCACCCATGCACTCAAAAAGATGAGCAACAAAGGAAGCCATGTTTCATCTCAACACCGATTGGAATCCATTTTGTCGCCTGAATGTGAGATGGATAATTATCTGTCAAGATCTTGTGACAGTGTGTAAGGGTGTTTTTTAAAAGAAGTGATTCACAAACGCCACTCTGCATGCTACCAAGTATCACTGGTAACAATGTGAATCTTGTTACAATGTACAAGAGTGTAGCAACTACACAGAAGGCAGTATCTACAACGACTTTATTGTGCATAAATTATAGTGTTGTTTCAAAGTAACCAGAACTGAAATTATCTGCAAGTAATTGATATTACTAGAGAACAACACAGTTTGTGGCACGGAACTACAAACCGATACAAAGATAACTTACAGGTTATCAACTGCAATCATGTTGACATCTGCTCTGTGAGGCCTACTCAGCCATCCTGGAGATTGGGGCAGTACATTCCGCCGAAACGTCGGTAAACTGACGCCACACTACACGGCGTCACATCCCATAGTGACCGTCGTGACGCCATCATTCTCATGTTAACAGTTAACCGTGCTTTGCTTGCAGCTGCCACAGCTACAGGTGAAACCGACAGACGATTGGACGCACACAAGATCTTGAACAGGACTGAGGATGTGGGCCTCCCGGGATGTGACGCCGTGTCGTTGGATGAGTGGTTCCTGAGGTTCGGGAGGATCGAAGTGCCTCCGTCTTCAGGGGTGGAGGGGTCCAAGAAGGTAACACAGCGTCAGATCCCAGAAACCCCAGACTCTCAACAACACCGCCTGGACAACCCCAAATGTCGCCCGCAGGCAGGATAGGACTGGCAGTGACCCACTCGCCACAAGCGGAACCGAGGCGCCCCTCTCCCACTACCACCGTGCAGTTACATTTTGCATGATATAAAGCCTGTCTAACCTCACTGCCAACTGCATCCAATCACAGTAATTGACGAGCCCTTCCAGGGGTGGGCTCACGGACAGCCCCGAGCTGTCGACCCCAGAACTTGACGCTCCTTTGCCTTCCGCAGGGAGGACGAACGTTATAGACCGTGGAGGCCGTGATGTCACTGGGGATTCGGCATCAGAGACAAGCTGGGGGTCGCTGTGGACAAGAGTGCGTGTTTGTGCAAGGTGGAGGGCACTGGCATGGCGCAGATTCTGAGGAGCAGGGCGCCTTGGGGCTCACAGCAACACCAACCTCCCCCCCCCCGGCTATGTTACCCCACACTCCTAGTGCTCAGAATTATGTTATGACTAAGTCACGTTAAAAACATTTTCAGCCATTTAATTCAACTCTTAAGGATGAAAATTAACCCAGTTATAGTTAAAGATACAATTCGTACCGCGCAGTAAACACACTCCGTCTCGGTTATAAAAACCAGTCAGTTAATGCCGTATAGGGAAATAATCGCAGTTTGTTCTGAGATCCACACAAAACACATAAACACACTGTGTGGGCAGAACGTAGAATTGTTGAGTGTTAAACTGGCGGTACACACAGTGACCACTGGGCTTTGACGTATTCAGTAAGAGTCTAGTTTTGCAGTTTGGAACACAGTAACGCAGTAATATAATTACAGAAAGCAGCAGCAAGGTAATGAAAGTGCAGAACTTCGCCAAGCGCAAATCTGTTATTTAACGACGCTGTCCGTTTCTGATTTTACACAGCGTCGGTGACGAAAGAATGAGTGGAGCACTGGTGGAATAACAGTGATACGGGAAAACAGAAGCACTGGGAGAAAATCTGCAACAGTGCCACTTTGTGTACCACAAATCTCGCACAGGCTGGCGCAGGGTTGAATCTCGCCCTCCGCAGCGACAAGCCGCAGACTAAACACCCGAGCCACGGTCCAGCCGTTCGTTAAGCAGCTGCTGCCTCTAATCTGGCAGTAGGCTGTGCCTGCTGGGTGCTGGTCAGTACACGGGCAGGGTAGCTCGGCTGTTACAGTGACTAAGTCGTGGCCCGGACGACTAGGCGCTCGCCTCCAGGAAGGGGAAAGAGACGCTTCCTCTCCGAAACGTCCCGACAGGCTCTGGGGCCCACCCAACACACTACTGTTGTTTTTCCGGGGTTAAAGCGGCCGGCGCCTAAAGCTGCCCACTCGCCTCAATCCAGTCCCTCCCTGCATACGACTACTTGGCGCGAATAAAGGCAATTTCAGACTTTTACTTGTGCAAGAACGGTAGGCATGGCGGCGTGACCCAGCCGTATCCTGGCGACGACAGGTATATGACGTTAGCCTGTGTGTGCGTGTGCGTGTGCGTGTGCGTGCGCGCGCGTGTGTGTGTAAATTTGGAATCGACCGGGGGCAAGGAAGTCACCCAAGAGCAAAGCCGCGTCCCGTTGGTGGCCAGCCACCTGCTGACCCAGATTGGGAAGGAGGTCGTCGCTAGCCGACGAGGAGGCCCGAAGAAGGCATGACACCGCGCGGTGTTTCCACACATGCAGTGCCAAGCACAGCAGCACACAGTCAGCAGTGCTAGCGTCAGGCGCTGATTAACCGCGCCATACCGCGCGCCCCCTGGTTTCCAGCACCGGGCCGGATGACTGGGAACATTTCGTGGTCCTGCTTTGTGTTTAACCCAAATACCGGTAAGCAAAGGCAAAGCAGTCCCGTTACAGGCCTGGACAGGCCCTGAGGGTTCCAGGAGGTCGAGGCTCCCAGATTTCTAGACAATCGGCACATGAAGGTGGTAAGGATGTCAGCCATACGCACCGGCCGCCTTTACCCCTCAGGAAGTACTCGTGGTACTCATTTCTGTTAGAGGCTGAGTCGACCCCAGGGCCATAGCGAGGCCCCGAAGATTATGTCATCGGGAATCGAACCCGCGACCTTCCGGTTAGTAACGCAGTGCCTCAACCAACTGCGCCACCGCGTGCTCTAGCCCAAATACTGGACAGTATCTGAAACAGGCCACGACAACTTCTGTCCCCATCCTGTACAATTCATTATTCACTAGTAACAATATTCTATGGCCCGCGCTACCGAGACCGTGTCTTCATACGCCATACGTAAGCGGAAACCATCAAATACACGACCTCGTTTAGGTGGGGCTGCCTTCTTCCGCGCCATTGCACTGATCCTTCACACACTGGCAGTCCGTGTGACAATACTCAACCAACTGCAGCGTGTAAACTCGGTCTCAAAACTCCGATTGCTTCTCAGGTGGCCAAAGAATTTGGCCAACTTTTTTGAACTCGAATTTACATTACCGCGTTCATAATAATCCATTACTGGCCCATATCTTGAGCCAGACGAATCCAGTTCCAGCCCTCCTACACTATTTCTGTAAGATCCACTGTAATATTATGCCTCAATCGACGTCTATCGCTCTACGCTTGCTACTCGCCCGCCCTGTGACCACTCTAATAATATCTGGTCAACGCACATATAATGAAGCCTCTAACTAGACAATCCTCTCCATCCTCCTGCCACTGCCTCCCTCTAAGCGCCACCTTCTCCTCTCAGCACACTGTTCTCCAACACCCTCAGTCCGTGTTCTTTCTTTGAGGTCAAAGATTACGTTTCACGTCCATGACAAAAACACGTAAAATTAAAGGCCCGTTTATTTTAAACAGTGTACTGTCACAGAGCAGACTACAAGCCACCAGGTGCAGAACTGCCGCTGGGTCACTGCAGTGTCTTTGTAGTTGCTTCTGCTTGCGAATTAGACAGCACAGACGACTAAAAATCATATATCCAGATCGCCCTGACCAGTCAACATGTAGGTACCTGGCAAATGGCCGTGTGGCTGTGTAAAGGCAGTTGGTCAGCTTCGTTCTTATGCTGAAGATGCAGTGTGTTTACTGTGAGGTACGAACTGCATCTTTAACTGCTGTTCAGACGAACGTCAGGCCAGACAGTCCGCCCCATGGCTCGCTCCGGCGGTTGGTAGCCGGCCTCTCACTGCGCGGGTCAGTCCTTGTGAAGATTGTGGCAGACAGAGTGGCACTGTGGTAGGTTTTGCTGGGGGTCCTTGCGTGTATCCAGCCCACACCCTCTGGCCATATTCCTTTAACCCCACTTTACATCAACTTCCGATCTGCTCCCAGACCTTTCTAATGCCGCATTTCTTTCATATTTCCCCATCAAAAATCAGTACGCATGTCGTAGCTCCCCTACGTGCAACGTGTGCTGTCCATCCGAACTCCCTATTGACATCTGGTGCCGAAGTCTGACCCTAAAGCTGAGCGTCCCCACCTGTTCCCAGAACCAGGCGCTTCCCTTTGCTGTGGTCAGGCCGCCTGATATTTCCATGCATGTCCCGCACTCAAAATAAACTCCTACTGCCCACAAACAGCCCGCATAATTTTCTCTAACTTGTGTTTCCTGGAACGTTGCTGCTTCCTAAAGAGGCCTGGGTTGGATCCTCGGTCAAGGCACTGCCTTCACCAATACGTGTGTGTGTTCCGTGCCGCACACTCAGCAACGGAAACTCCCTTGCGCATATTTCCCACTTCATTTCCCACCAATCGTCCTCTCAGTCGGCTTTATACAGAGACATTATTTTATCTGACAAAGGCACATGGTCACTCACCCCCTCTACCACACCGCATGGGACCGTTCGGCCGACTGGTCTACGTAAATACGACAAACGAGGGAACAGGACAGTTGTCAGACAGAGTAGTGACCCTGTTCCATGCAACTACAGTACGTGTCTGGCTGTTACCTCATGTACTTGCGAACTACAGTACGTGTCTGGCTGTTACCTCATGTACTTGCGAACTACAGTACGTGTCTGGCTGTTGCCTCATGTACTTGCGAACTATAGTACGTGTCTGGCTGTTACCTCATGTACTTGCGAACTACAGTACGTGTCTGGCTGTTACCTCATGTACTTGCGAACTACAGTACGTGTCTGGCTGTTACCTCATGTACTTGCGGTGCTCGTTGACAGGCACGAAATACTCGTCATAGGGGTCAGCATACCCGTCCCCAAGGGCCGTCTGCTCGCCGTCCTTCTTCACTGGGATCCCGTTGACGCCGTTCGTCTCTAACGTCGCAGAGAAAGGGTTCATGCTCACCAATTCAAGGTTCACCGCTTCCGCGACCCGTTTGTCCTTCTTCGTGTCGCATTCCTTCATCTCCTTCAACATACTCGTGTCGACCCCTGAAGAATTCAAGAATGAGGCGTTTCCATTCGAAGGCGTCGTAACGGAGATAAACACGCTGTCTCCATTACCGACCGTCGCAGGCAGCTCGTCTTCTTCGAACCCCGGGTTGTCGATCCCTCTCTTCTTATCCTGGAGAGGTATGATCGCCACGGCGCTGTCCCTCCTGTCGGCCACTGACGGTGCTTCTTGTGACTGGTGACTACGGTGGAGATTTTGCGGGCTGTTGTCTGTTTCATCGCCCTGAATGTCGTGTGGCCTTTCCTTCTGGGGGCTGTCCTGTGACGGTGTCGGAGGCGGCGGTTCCTGAGGCCTCACTATGTTTGTGGTGACGGTGTTAGTGCCATTTGTTACCGAGATGGTTGTGCCACTGCTGCCCCCACTGGAGGCACTCATATTTTCTTCGTTTGTATCCAGGATGACGACTGAAAATGACCGTGGCAAATTTAACTGCAGTAAAGTTGCCTGTGTAGTCCTTATTGGTGCAGGCTGGCAGTCATGTAGGAGAGATGCAGAGCTGAATCATTGGCGATGGCTGTTTGTTGTGCCTTGTGCAGTTCCTGCAAAGAAACGTAATTGAACATGAGACAAACTTCCGGTAAACGTAGGGTTATCTCTGTGTCAAGCCAACGAATACGAAATTAAAGGATTTCCGCAATGAAACATGAATTACATTTACAAACTCAGCCCGTACCGCGCAGTAAACACACTCCGTCTCGGTTATACAAACCAGTCAGTTAATGCTGTATAGGGAAATAATCGCTGTTTGTTCTGAGATCCACACAAAACACATAAACACACTGTGTGGGCAGAACGTAGAATTGCTGAATGTTAAACTGGCGGTACGTACAGTGACCGCTGGGCTTTAGAGGGGATAGTTAAAGACTCAGTCCGTACCGCGCAGTAAACACACTCCGTCTCGGTTATACAAACCAGCCAGTTAATGCTGTGTAGGGAAATAATGGCTTTTTTTTCTGAGATCCACACAAAACACATAAACACACTGTGTGGGCAGAACGTAGAATTGTTGAGTGTTAAACTGGCGGTACACAAATTGAGCACTGGGCTTTAAGTATTTACTCGTTAGAAGATGCGATCATCACAATGGCTTAAGCATGTAGTCAGAAAAGACGGAATTGAGTACCCAAAATTCAAAATTAAAAGAAAGATATTCATGACGCAACGTGCAGCAGGTTGGTACTGGAACACGTGAAGGTATGAAAGCGCTGGAGTAATAAATCGCAAAGTGAAGAAGAACAGAAGATAAAGCACGAAAGTAAATTTATCCCCGTGCAGGCCACGAGTCACATGGGAGGTAAAGGTATATCTCCACTCTATTTGACCTTCGTACTAGATGGAAGTGGTTGAGGCACTGCGCTACAAACTGGAAGGTCGCGGGTTCGATTCCCGATGGTGTCACTGGAATTTTTCATTGGCATAATCCTTTCGGTCGCACTATGGCCCTGGGTTCGACTCAGCCTCTAACAGAAATGAGGAGGCCTCCTGGGGAGGTAAAGGCGGCCGGTGCGTAAGGCTGACAACCTTACCACCTTCATGTGCCGATTGTCTGGAAATCTGGGAGCCTGAACCTCCTGGAACCCTCTGGGCCTGTCCAGGCTTGTAATGGGACTGCTTTACATTAGTAGATGGAAGTCAGCGGTCAGCTTCACAACCTGGCCTGCAACCTCAGGCGAACAGGAAGCTTAGCAGACACCAGTGCCAATCCAGTGCCAATCCACAAGACACGGGGAGGTGAAATTCTCTCGGTCTTCGAGGCCGTGACCTCCCAGCTGTAAGCCGTTCGGTTCGGTTTTTGGACCTACGTACATATGTGTTTAAAGCGGCGAGGGTGAGACCCACAGTGTACGTTGCAGAGCGACACACCGCTTCCATCTACAGCTTGCGTGTCCAGCCTTTAATGGCAAAAGCCCACACCCGCTGTTGTGGGCTGGTCCGCGGGCCGCACGTGTACAAATAGCAGTAAATGTTATACCTAACAGGCTTCATTATTGCGTAATATTTACACTATATACATGATTTACAAATTTGGTCGCGGGTCGCACAATACAACCGGGCGGGCCACATGAGGCACGCGGGCGGCAGGTTGGATACCCGTGATCTGCAGCATACAGCATACAACATCGTTAGTGAACGTGGTCATAACCCAGCAAACTACTGCACGGAACTTGACTAACACAAACCCCCAACCCTTCGCTAGATGTTGCTTCATTTAAGTTTCAGGGAAAAAAAAACGATTATTTCCCTATACAGCATTAACTGACTGGTTTTTGTAACCGAGACGGAGTGTGTTTACTGCGCGGTACGGACTGAGTCTTTAACTATCCCCTCTAAAGCCCAGCGGTCACTGTACGTACCGCCAGTTTAACATTCAGCAATTCTACGTTCTGCCCACACAGTGTATTTATGTGTTTTGTGTGGATCTCAGAACAAACTGCGATTATTTCCCTATACAGCATTAACTGACTGGTTTTTATAACCGAGACGGAGTGTGTTTACCGCGCGATATGGACTGGGTCTTTAAGTATAATTCAGGTTAATATTGATCTTCATAGGTTTTAAATTAATGAGAGTCAGTGTCACGTCGCAAGGGTTTATTTGGTCGTTACAAGTAGCACAGTGTTGTGTTAATAACATCGGCCTCGTTTATGTTTCTCCGAATTATACCCACCGTCATAATATTACTGCCGTGACTGTACAGCTTCATCGGACGTGGCTACATGACAGCCAAAAAACGCGGATTTGCATTGTGATGTGTAACGGAACTCGCCCTGCTTCCGGTCATACATTAACACAAGAGATGGCACAGTGAGCAAGTGAAGGCCGGCTGGATGTACGAATGAAACACTTTGTCTGGATGTATAGGGTTGGTTCGGGGGGCATTGTTAGGTGAGGAGACACAGCACTAGCTGTTCATGCCTGCACGGCTCTGGAGAAGGGGACTGCTTGCTGAGTGTACTGACATCATGACAACAGGACGGACTGCTTCCTGAGTGTACTGACATCATGACAACAGGACGGACTGCTTCCTGAGTGTACTGACATCATGACTACAGGACGGACTGCTTCCTGAGTGTACTGACATCATGACGACAGGACAGACTGCTTCCTGAGTGTACTGACATCATGACTAAAGGACGGACTGCTTCCTCAGTGTACTGACATCATGACTACAGGACAGACTGCTTCCTGAGTGTACTGACATCATTACGACAGGATGGACTGCTTCCTGAGTGTACTGACATCATGACAACAGGACGGACTGTTTCCTGAGTGTACTGACATCATGACTACAGGACAGACTGCTTCCTGAGTGTACTGACATCATGACTACAGGACAGACTGCTTCCTGAGTGTACTGACATCATGACGACAGGACAAACTGCTTGCTGAGTGTACTGACATCATGACGACAGGACAGATTGCTTGCTGAGTGTACTGACATCATGACGACAGGAATGACTGCTTGCTGAGTGTACTGACATCATGATGACAGGACGGACTGCTCGCTGAGTGTACTGACATCACAAAAACAGACAGCTAATATTTGTTCTTTTACATTAACTGGCATTTAATCTCTTTGTTTAAAGAACAGCCGGTTCCAACAAGAGCGCTAAACGACTCTGCGAGCGGGCTGCCCCACATGAACTCATGCAGCCATTGTATCTCCTTCAAGATTAAAACGCCTGCGGAACTCATTTATGCTGTCCCGCTTAACACCGGTGCCGAAGAAGTTGCCGCACCGTCACGGCGATTAGTTGCTCATTGTCCTGCACGCGGTAGAGCGTCCTGGTGATAGCACACTTCGATAACTACAGCCTTCAGACGGGATGTGGCATACAGCAGGGTTCCCACTGCAAACCATTGTGCGTGCTCAGAACATCGCCCTGCAAGTGAAACTCCAGCAGCTGCCGTGCTCTTAGTAACAGCCAGATTTCCCACAACAGGAAGCTGCAAACGCTGGGGTTTATTGTGACGCTGGCTTTCACACCGCTCATTGTAACAATGAAATTAGCCTGAATTACACTTAAAGGCTCAGCTCGTACCGCGCAGTAAACACATACAGTATTAACCACGCTGTCTTCCGGATTCATATCTTTTGCGTCACCTCATCTGATAGAACATAAAGGTTGTATTATTATTATTATTATTAGTAGTAGTAGTAGTAGTAGTAGTAGTAGTAGTATCAGTAGTAGTAGTAGTCCGATTGTTATTATTGCCGTACGTAATTCACAAGATACAAGGTACCGATTTTACGCTTCTTGTGTCACACACGTTTTCAGGGAACGAAACAGTCCCCCTTCTCCCTTTGACAGTCAGTTCTCAGCTCCAGAGTGCCATCTCGTAATGTCAGCAACTTCGCTGTTTCTTGTACCCCACAACAATATCCCATCCCCTAAACATGTAACAGCTACAAGTGCGGTACGCCGTACTGTAGACGTATCAGTCTAACCATTTATTTATTAAGGCTTGGTGTGAAAAACGGCTTTAGCTGGCCCATGTAACGTGTAATGCAGCCGGTTACATTCCGCAGCATTCCTGCTCCTGTCCGAAAAATGCCGCTTGCACGGCACGTATCTGAATGTGAACTGCACCACTTAATTCGGCTGATGGGTCAGCTGTAAATGCAAAATATTGCTTTTACGTTGTGTCTTCTGTGTGTTTATTTATGGGCTAATGTGTTACATATTTGGCACTAATTTCACAGTTGGCCATTGTGCTTCTAAACTAACACGTAGACACATGAGCATCGAACTGGGTGTTTATTATTTCTATTGTCATTGTTGTCATAATCATCACAAATCATTTGATTGGAGAACTCAAGGAGGGCATGCAGCAGCCTGTAAGTTACACAACAAGTCCACTGATTTCATCACAGAGTGCAATAACCACCCTGTAGAGATCCAGTTACACGCTGGCAAAAACTGCACGCAAGCAAGACCGAACTTTCACTAGCCCCGTCAAAAAGCATTTCATTGGCTTCGAACCCAGGTCTGCTTTGGATTTTCTAAAGGCCTAACAAGTTTCACTTCTGCCTCTTCAGGTTTGCTGGTTCCTTTCACCCCTCCGCGCAGGAATGCGAGCTTGACAGCCCCGCCCCTTAGAAACACGTGACAGTCGGACACACAGGGCGAGGAGAAAATCTTAATGACTGTCAGTGACTCTTGATGACTGTCAATATCTTACGTAAAACTTGAGATCTTTACGACTGTAAAGGTCCATACCGTAATGTTCTGAGATATGACACCGTGCAGTCTGGCAGACTGGTACCATCTGTTCAAATGCTTACAGAGGCTCCTGCAGGCGAGATGTCCACAGCGTCACCTGCCATGTATTTCAGGTTACGTAGTAAATTCTTCTGCTACGTGGCGCTGTGTCAGCCAGCGACCGCTTTCCGGAGGTTAGAAAACCCTTAGCCCCTTCAATTTCAGGGTCAAGCAGCGTCACCTTTACTCTACTTCTGAAGGCAAACACTGCACTGGTTTGACTCTCTGTTTGCGAACTGACGAGGTGGAAATGCAGACTCCACTTTCAGACAGACATAACTTCTTCTAAATGAACCCTCTACTTTTGTACAGCCATTGTTTTCACTTACCGCAGAAAACTCTTGATGGCAGCGCTAATTAACTGTACACACCTAACAACGTAGCTAATTAATGGCAGGGGGCAGAATCCGTATACAGACGCTGCGACATTCTCAGCCCTTCGTAAAACCAAACGTCGCTGCTGCAGTCACACAATGAAGGACCCAGGTGTTTAGGGACGTAACTTTGTGTTGCTGGGTTAGTTCTTCCGGACGTTTCGAAAAGACCGTAGTGACTTTATCTTCAAGGACTGATGGATCCAAAAAATATCAAAATCGGGCTGTTGCGCCTCTTATTGAAGGCTAGGAAAAATGGGGAGCCAGTCGGTTGAGGTATGGGCGGGGTTTGCTGTGTGTGAGGGGACCTGAAAAGGGCAGAAATTAGCTGTGCGATGAAGAGTTCATCTCCGAGAGGGACCTGCCCTTTGCCGACTGGACCAACAGACACGCACAGCTGCGTCTGTCTCCTGCCTTTGGCATTCTTCGCGTACTCCTTGATCATTGAATGTAATGAGACAACCTTCCTTCAATGCGTCGGTAAACACTAGCTCAGTGACACTGTGTAGCATTCCAGAAGGAAAAAGTCTTCAACAAAACACCCGTGGAAAACTTATATATAGCAAATGAGGTAAGAGGTCCAGAGGCGAACAACTGCGCTACAATTCTGACACGGTTCTGACATTTACAATGGAATAAAGGGTGCCTAGCATGGAAAGTGTTTCTTTGTTCTCTACATGATCTGTTCTAAACATTCATCCAATTACATCCCAGATGCTCTCGACAACCCGTGCATGTCTACGTGTAAACTGTCCGACATATTTGTCCAGTTTTTAGCCAGATTTTGAAAATCAGTTCGTGATTTTAAAGTAGTTACATGCTAACAGACAGACAGATATATATAGAAGGTTTCAAACATATCTTTGCATCTTCGCCTTGCCCATGCGGTATTCCGCTAAGCACCCCATCTACCTGTTATTCGATTAGAGTAACCATGGCCAGCAAGTACAGGCGGAATGATTTAACTCGGTTTCATGGCTGTAGCCTAACCTTGTCGTGTTCTGTCAACTAGGACACCCACCAACCACGCCCAGCTTTAATACTGGCTGCCTGAAAAGTGTTGCAATATCATGAAAACGTGTGGAGGAATGAGGTGCAGCTGTACGCATTATTAACCTTGGAACCAGCTGGTAGGCGCCAAAGCCCATGTGAGAGATTTAGCGGGGGGAAAAGCAATTTGCTCCGCCGGAATTTAAACCTCTTTCAGAATAAACACCTCACCATACCGATCAGACGTCTACACAGGAGATGTACGAACATCTGCCTTATTTCAGAACTGTGCCTACATAAGCCCGCAGGCTGCGTCTCAGTCAGGGGGCACAAATGGTTGGCTTTACAGAGTTACTGCTTGCTTCGCCTTTATTCATTCTGGACAGCAATCAGCTGAATTGCCCCACGTTACTGCGAATAGAATAACAGCATGAGAGAAGTGACTTAGAAGTGATGTGGACAGGAAGGTCGCGGTCTCTCTGAGGCAGACTGCCGCATCGGCGGTTTACTGGGACCTAAACCACACAGCAAAGCTTCAGAACAGCCAATCTGCGAGCCGCGATGTACATTCCGAACCTCCACGTCACAAAACAGAGCTGTTTTCCAACAGATCGAGATACTCTGTCTCAGATTTAATGCCGTCTAGGGTCCAAGGGACTTCAGCTATGTTCTCCAAGGTGCTCCATCAAACAGAAAGTAACCAAAGAATAATAGCACTCATGGAAATCACTGAATCTCAACGAGCAATCCTAGCAGCTGCAGAATAAGACCTGCCTTACATGCAGATGAAGGCAGAACAGTCACGCAGAACTTCGGCGTGTGTGCAGCAGGCGGTGAGGCCAACGTTACAGACGACTCGGTTCTTCAGCGGTGTTATTTGTAACTTCCTCGAAATGCGGTGGCATCAGAAGCCGGCTGTGACACACACGACAACACAGTGACAAACTGACCACAAGCTGTGCAATCTTACAGCAGGCTCAGTCCTTCTGTTCATCTGCCGTTAGTCTTCCTCCTACTTGGCGCTGCCCTTCAAATTCGATAGCTTACCCTTCTAGACCAGCATTGAAGTCTCCATGACATCATTCGCTAACATTCCTGTACAGCTCGTCATTCTAGAAGCTGTTACTTCACACGGCATAAAAGACTGGCCGTACACGCAACAGTCAAATATTCCACGTACACCACGAGAAACAGAGAGAAGAGAACGTTACCCCGCAGCTGGCACCCATCACAAGGTCGACAACATCCTTACTGCTTTTATTTCGCCTTTATGCGTCTGGCTGAGGCGACTAGCTTCCTTTCGGTGCTGGGCCAGTAGAAATTCTTTACAACGGCTATGCCCGTTAGTGAACACGGGGACCTTCCTCCAGTACGATGAGCAAAGAGAAGGGCAGTACATTAGCTTCATTGCACAAAGCTGCGATGTTTATTTGTGCTCGCTGATAAGACATGAACTAGCTTTACCTTTATTTAAAGGCAGTGTCACATGTTCGGGCGTGCAACATAACACATACATAGCTAGCAACACATCCAAGCAGTAAAAGCATTAGGTTCATTCTTCAGTGACTTACACTGGCTAGGTTTCTTAAGAATTCCCCTCCTTTTATGAAACCAAAATTGCCATGACCATGCTCTGAACAGCACCCTGCTAGATAGACGTCTATCCACACCCACATACCCCATAAAATCCATTTTAATATTATCTTACCGCCTATGCCTCTATCTTCTGTACGGCCCCTTTCCCTTGCAACTGTTTCACCAAAACTCTGTACACACTTCGCACCCCTGACAACCAAACATTCAACACCCCCAGCGTCTGTTCTTTCCTTCACGTGACAGACTAAATTTCGCACCTAAAAAGAAGAGTCAGACTTAATTAGAACAAACCAACGACTACGTACTGGTGCATAACTGTTGGTTTGTTCTAACCAACTTGTAATACGCACGGTGTACAGCATATTGAACAATCAGACTTGTTTGTACACTCGACTGTCCCTACCCAGAGAATTTGTCTCCGGTTCCTCAGTTTGGGCATGCGCATTCAGAGGGACTGTATCGCACCCGCGACCTCCCAGCACCATGTCCGTCATCACCCTACTGCCCTAACTGCTGACGTGTTACTCTTGTGTTCAGCAGGTGTTCTTCCCACTTGATGATTTTCATTCACCTTGCCATGTACGCAGTACAATGCTCTGCTCCTTCACTGACTCCCTTCTCCTGTCCAACCTCCTGCACTGCTACTAAACCTGATCTCCACTTCGCCAATTATCTTGCAGCCTTCTCCAATAAATATGACCCACAGGCGATCTCCACAGCCAAAGCCCCAGATCCCATCTGCCGATTATATGACGCTTACAAAGAATCCGCCAGTGTGCAAAGCCCCATACAAATGTCTTACAGTTCAACATATTGCAGGTGGTAAAAGAGGGCAAAGTTATTAGCACTTTCAAGTGACGGAGGGTGGTAGTATGCGCTGGGCATGTAGCACGTATGGGAGAGCAAACAAATAACGAAACTTCGGGTTCCATAAAATCCGGGAGTTCGACCTTCCGAGCAACTATCAGCTACTCAGAACGGACTCACGTGTCTCAAACCAGCAAAGGCTTTTCCACTGTCTCCTGTCCAAAAGAGACAGAACCTTTCACGACTGGATCTGCTCCCTTCCTTTGGTGAAAGGCAGATAAATCACTGATCCAGTGACTCTCTTCTCGTTGAACCCAACCAACACAGTAGGCGCCTGCCCACCCTTTCGCCTGAGGACGGCAACGGATCCAGTTTCGAGAAGTTGCGCAGTTCTGAACCCTACAGGGCGGCCGAACTGCAGGAACTCAGCAATCCTCAACGCAAAGCACTTGCTTGCCACGGTTAGAACACTTCGCAACTGTGTTAGAAAAACGCGTCTAGCAACATCCTGCACGCAAAAGTGGAACGCAACTTTCCTGACAGCTTCCAGTCTCCTTCACTAATTATAATACGACTGGCCACGCGGCATCAAGTGACGGGCTTGGCTCAATATTCACGCGCTGCTCCACCCACGCTACAGCTATAATTTCGGCAGGCAGCCCTTCGTATTATCCCTTCGTATACAGTGCTGCAAGGAGCCGGGGTAGGGTAGTCGGTATAGCGACAGTACTGGACAGGACAAGACAGGGTTCGAATTCCGGCGCGGTTAAAAGTTGTCTCTTCTCCAAGTCGTTCAGACCGGTTCCGGGGCCCACGCAGCAGCCTGTCCAATGTGTGCCCGGCTTATTTCCCGAGAGTAAAGCGGCCGGATCCTGATGTTCACACTACTAACTAGCGGCGAGGTTAAGAACGAGTGGAGCTATTCCTCTACTTTCGCTACATTCCATGGCATTATGTTATTCCCTGGAGGGGTGTTACAGAACCACAGGTTCACTGAACATTCTAGCCACGGATTTGGAAAGCTGAGTCCTACATTCTTCCGAGATGTTGCGCTGCCCCTTTGAGTGACGTGTGCAAACAGTTTCGCGACGCAAGAGTGGTCCTAATACGCCGGACACCAACCAATCACCCAGTGGCGTACATAAGTGCCCCAGAAGAAGTCAGTATGTTCCCAATCCCTCCTGGGATCCACCCAGCGTTCTCTGGGATAAAAGAACCGGGTCGCGGGACTGAGAATTCACCTCCCAATGTAACTCCACTCTGCCGGTGCGTTGCATGGAGCAACATGGCTATGTAACAACTTTCGATGGCAACTTGGCACGCCGATATGGTGGCCTAGTAATTGTAGTTATGAAACTGGCTGTCAAGCGTGATACGAGTCCTCGCACGTTTGCGCTTTTACTTTGTACAGGATGTACCAAAATATCGTTCATTACAGAAAAAACAAAATCACTATCTTCGAAAACAGAGGATAAGATTAGAGGTTTAGATAGTTGTAGGATTGCCAGGACAGCATACAGTTTCGGAATACTGTTCTGTCTCTATCTTCAGGAAGAAACGGGGCACATATTTTAAACTTCTTAGCAACCACGTAAAACTACACGATCCCATTACCCAATCTTGAATGTCCACTGCACATGTAGTCACACAAGTGTCTAAACAAAGGAGGCGTTTGTGCGTGAAAAACATGGTGGCTAGGCGAAATGCCTTTACGCAAAACGTTTGAAATGCAATGCCTATATTTCACGCGTTGACCCTATCTGTACCGCACTCTGAAGTGTTTACAGAACTGTGTTCTTCTGCCACACACTGCCGTTATATATTTATTATAATGAAAACACGGCGCGTTTCTTGTTAATTTTTAAATAATACTGCCATTCGAAAGCCCAGCGCTAAGTAACGCACCTTCTGTTGTACTGCTGGCACTGTAATGTTCAGTGGGTATTAGGCATACCGCCAAGTTTAATTCAGAAACTCTACATTCTACGCACAGAGCGCATGTCTGCGTTTTGTGTGGATTTCGGAACATGCAACCGATCCCTGCCTGTACCGGTCCCTGACTTGAAGTTTACACAAACGCCCGCCCTCCAGCTCTTCAGTACGCAGTCCGTACTTCGCATCCTCTTGTCTTAACGTGCCACTTCAGTTTACCCTCCCTCTTATACCTACCTCTTCTAAGTATTTCTTTCTGGTGCTGTATCACCTTCCTTGCATCTTCTAATGCTAAAACCGTCTCTCGTGTATTACACTTGGGGTAAATCAGAAATTTGTCACATTTGAAGCCCTGTGACCGCGCTGTACAAGAAGTGTTCAGTGTGTAGGCTCCCCTGTGTCGCAGAAACTTTGCGAGTGGTTACTGCAAAGTTAATGTGCTGTGGCGTGCTTGTTTTCAACACAGTCCCCGACAACAATAATGCATATTTCACAAAAATGAGGAATTGGAAAAGGCTGTTAGTGAAGGGTTGCGAAAAAAAGAGCCCGAATTCTATCAGAAGGGCATTTCTAAACTCTTGCAAATGTGGGAAAAATTGATGAACGTGTCGGCGCATTTTGTTGTAAAATGGTGGTACTTCGATGGAACAGGTGAGCTGTATACAATTACTTATAAAGACCTGTCATTTAATTCTGATGACACAGGGAGAATTACTTATTGAAAAAAACGTGGATCATGCTGGAAAGGAGAACTGTCATCAGCATGGGCACTGAAGGCGTCCGTCCTTACAGTCAGTACAGCTTATCTTCGCTGTATTAATCAGCAGCTATCCACAGAGCACAAACGCACTGACTGGTGTGTGTGCAGAAGGCTGACTGCAGTTCTGGATCGCCCTGTGCCGCCCGCCCCAGTCACGAAGCTGCCTTCACAGTTCATCTTCCTTCTGCCCACCACCAGTGATCATCTCGACTGCAGCTATCAACTTTTCAAGGATACAGCCCAACAGAAATGCTGGCCGCACGAACAACGAACGTCGCAGACAGGCGCTGCTGCACGATGCTTCATACAGGCCTCGTCATTGTGAATTCTGTGGTCTTTCTTTCGCTTAAACATTTGAACCCCAGCGGTCGCTGTACAGTACGTACCGCCAGTTGCTGTAACATGCAGCAGTTCTACGTGCTGCCCACACAGTGTGTTTATGTGTTTTGTGTGGATCTCAGAACAAACAGCGATTGTTTCCCTATACAGCATTAACTGGCTGGTTTTATAGCCCAGACGGAGTGTGTTTACTGCGCGGTACGGACTGAGTCTTTAACTATCCCCTCTAAAGCCCAGCGGTCACTGTACGTACCGCCAGGTTAACATGCAACAATTCTACGTTCTGCCCACGCAGTGCGTTTATGTGTTTTGTGTGGATCTCAGAACAAACAGCGATTGTTTCCCTATACAGCATTAACTGGCTGGTTTTTATAACCGAGACGGAGTGTGTTTACTGCGCGGTACGGACTGACAGTATATAATTCAAGTTAATCTTAGTCCTTAAATGTTCACTGCAGTCACTACATGACAAGACCACATCTACTACATACGAAAGACCGGGGGCACATCACAGTATAGAGTCACGTGGTCCTCTGGGTTAAGACTGCTTGTGGCTTCATACTTGACGCCAACGTCTCAGAGATATATGCTGCCCCATTTCGAAAGCCAAAGTGTGGGTACACCGCAGTGTAAAAGTGCACAGACAGACAGACAGACAGACAGGCAGGCAGGCAGGCAGGCAGGCAGGCAGGCAGGCAGGCAGGCAGGCAGGCAGACAGACAGAGACAGAAGGACATTCTAGTGACTTCAGGCCGTTGGCGATAACTCAGCAGGCTGTATTATCCACACTGGAACAGTCGCAGGCCTAACTAACATTGCGAACGGTTGAACGAGCAACAAACATGTGGTGGGCTGGGAACTCCAACGGTGGTACACGACAGTAACATTTGTGTTATCGGCTACGTACCGCAATGTCGAATTGTGAGAAAGCAGCACACAGCGTGCTTCAGTCTAGATAGCTGCACCGCTTAGTGCCTACTGACCTTCCAACAATCTGAGTAGATTTATACACACAGACAGCGAAAGAGTGCACTGAGCATGTGACCCAGCTGTAACACTTGTGCACGGCACCGCCGAATCAGAACTGCGTGCATGGGCAAACTAACAGGAGGCTAAGTTCAGGGAATGTCTGCTGCCTTTCAGTTTAGACTCTCTTGTGTTCAATAATCTTTGGTATGCAGAAGTACGGAAATTGAAATGTACACACTTCTAACATCGTTTCCTGTTTTTGTACGGGTGTGAAACTTGGTACGTGATAATGAGTGGACAACTGAGTGTGTTCGAGAATAGGGTGCTGAGGAAGCCCTTCGCACGTAAGGAGTAGAAACTAGAAAAGGGCTGGGCATAAGAGCATGATGGGAAGTTTCATGGTTTGCACGCCTTCCAAAGTATCATTAGAAGATCAGATTAAAGAGGACAAATGCGAGGGACCTGTGGCACGTGTGGGGGGAAAAGAGAAGAGTGCATTGGGTTTTGGTGGGGAAACATGAAGGAATGAGGCCGCTTAAAAGAACCAGTTGCAAACGGGAGGTTAATATTACAACGACTGTTGCAGGAACTGAGTAGGAAAGCGTGGCTGGCTTCAGCCTGTTCCGCGGAGGGACACGAGGCTGACGGTTCTGCAGATGGTAATTAATATTTGGGTTCCATAAATTGCGGCTAAGTTCTTGACTGGATGCAAACCCTAATTTTTTTAAAGAGTTTATGTGCTCCAATAAGTTGGTTGGTTGGTTGGTTGGTTGGTTGGTTGGTTGGTTGGTTGGTTGGTTGGTTAGTTAGTTTGTTAGTCAGTCAGTCAGTCAGTCAGTCAGTTAGTTAGTTAGTTAGTTAGTTAGTTGGTCAGTCAGTGTTTTGTTGTAAATATAGCTGTCGTTCCTGGATTTCTTTGCTTATTGAGGTTATGTTCTACTGCCAATCTTTGTTACAAGCCGGCCGAAAATTGGCACATCTACAGGAAGTTACTCCACATATCTTATGTGTCAGTTTCCAGTACATTGCTGACAAGGACACAAGTGTCCGGTCGCCAGTTCAACATTCTGTCCACCGGTTTCTTGTGTGTGTGTGTGTGAGTGTGTGTGTGTGTACGCAGACACATCCACATACGATTAACTGACACACAACACAGAAATTATCTTTGTCTTCGGCTGTTTAAGCGTGTCCATCCTACTTGACGGAATGCGAAGCGGCCACGTGGGACCGACACCCATTTCACTTAACCACGCGTGAGGCCATTACACCCACGGTAAGGATGTGCATGCAAATCGCACAGGTAAGCTGGGCGCCTATGCACTTCCTTACCCGCGGTTTGCACAAGCACTTATGAGTTCCAAACTCGAGGGAATTCTTGTCGTGTGTGCGAAGTGGTGGCACGACTGACATAGCCGTCAGCAGCATCGTGACGTGTAGGAGAGTCTGACGTGATCAGCAGACAGCTGGAGAAACACAGGCAGGCAGGCATGGCCTCTCACGGCCGAACTGGGCAATAGCATGGATCTTGTGTTTAGGTAATCTAACAAAATGAAACTCTTCTGGCACCCACACACTTTTGTATATAATTTTCTTACGAAGGTGTCGGTACATCAGGCTACACGGTGCTTTCATGTGTGTTAGAACGCAGCGGTCACCGTGCGTACCGCCAGTTTAACATGCAACAATTCTACGTTCTGCCCACACAGTGTGTTTATGTGTTTTGTGTGGATCTCAGAACAAACAGCGATTATTTCCCTATACAGCATTAACTGACTGGTTTTTATAACCGAGACGGAGTGTTTACTGCGCGGTACGGGCTGAGTATGTATATAATTAAGGTTAATTTTTGTCTGCAACCCTCTAAAGCCCAGCGGTCACTGTACGTACCGCCAGTTTAACATTCAACAATTCTACGTTCTGCCCACACAGTGTGTTTATGTGTTTTGTGTGGATCTCAGAACAAACAGCAATTAGCACTAACTGGTTCATTTGTATAACCGAAATATGGAGTGACTAACGCCAGGCAAGCAGTGCATACGTAAAATGACTTTATATCTTGTCTAGTATGTCTGTGAGCGGCCCCTGCTGTGTACCGGACCGTAAGTATGCACGTACCCACCGTCAGCCACACACACGACATCACAACTTTGGATTTACTTCCGGCTGTGATTGCGAGCCATCATCAGGCCTTGACAAAGAACCAAGAGAAAAAAAACTTGACAACTGCAATTTAGGTTGGAGATTTACACTTTACGTTAAAGTGCACATAAATATGTAGAGGGCTTCAGGTACAAGAAGCCTATATAAAAGTATATATATATATATATGAATGAAGAAGCTGTATAGATCTAAAATTAAAAATTAAAAATGTTCAATTGTAAGAATATAAAATGTGGAATGATTAAAGGTGTACACTGTGTATTTGTGTGTGTATGTGTGTGTGTTTGTGTGTGTATGTGTGTGTGTTTGTGTGTGTGCTTGTGTGTGTGTTTGTGTGTGTATGTGTGTGTGTTTGTGTGTGTATGTGTGTGTGTGTTTGTGTGTGTATG
>BLKM01000721.1:0-15715 GCA_013340265.1 Coptotermes formosanus
AAGGCACACACACATAAAAAGTACAACTTAATTTGTTTTCATGAGATACAAAAAATTACAATTACTTAATACCCATCTTCATTGAGTCAGTTAGTAACTGTTATTTATATAGAACCATCTTATTTTTAAAAACAATATGTATAAAATTTTATGTCTGGTATTTTAATATTTATCTTAAATTCAAAAGTACATTCAAATTTTCTCTACGTCAAGGTCTACTTTACTCTGCTTCAGTCTTCTAATTCTTGTTATAAGGTTGCATGGCAAAGGTCGAGTTCACACGGGCTATATAATCTTTTGTTACTGACTTTCTGTATGCCATATCATCCTAATATTTTCCTTCCTTTTATTTTCCGGATTCTGTTTTTTATTGGTCAAACTTACTTTTGATGTGGACTGCTCTTTCTTATTTACCTCCAGCCACTGTCACACAAAATGACCTCAAACCCTTTTTAAAAGACTTTTTTACTTGGCAGCCCCATGATGGTTCTTTAGTGGACTGAAACATGCAGCTGTGTTCCAATAAAAGTGAACAGCTGTGTTAGATGAGGAGTCTGTGTACTTACTTTGGCTCAGAATGTAGCTTGGTTTACACTGTTAAGAACTTCACATAACCTTCTTTACAATTTTGGCCTTCTGGGATGTGATCCTGTGTCCCTGGGTGAATGGCTCCCAACACTTTGAAGGATACAATACAAGAAAGGCGGGCATCAGTGTCCCATGCACGTGGATCATACTTGATCCTTTGCGCAGCCCTTATATTCATGCACTTAGCAACCCTGCACTTTGAAGAAAGTGCAGTATCCTACTGACACAGATGTCCTTAAAGTCCCCTGGTTTCACAAAATGATGACCCAGGTACCCGAATGTTATGTGGCCAAAGCCTCACAGTCACAAAGGTGCAACTCACATGCCCCTTTGCATCTGTCACACTTGGGACTGTGTACCAGCCGCAGTTTACATCAGTGTCCTTTTAAATTAGTGTCCTGTTAGCAGCTCTGTCCATCCTCTTAGCTGGTTTCTACTCAAGCTGAGTAATTCTCCAGCTCTTTTAGCAGGAGGGATTTTAAGAAAGCCCTTAGCTCGCCTTTGTCCATGAATGGACTGCCATTGCTTTGCACTTCTCCTGTTCATCAATCCCCTGATCACCTCCCTGCCAACCATGGTAGATATGCCCAGGGCAGGCTCAGGTCCTGTAAGTGGACATGAGGAGCCCTGTCTAGCTAGTTGACTAGCCAAACAGTTTGAAGGATTATACTGCCTTCAGCTTCCCTTGAAGATGAAGGCAATACAATCCTTTGGAAATTTCAGGATCACTCATCCAGCAACATGGCATCATATCCCAGAGGAACCGGATCTTCAGCATCACTGCTGTGAGAACCTCCAGTTTGGCATGATGTTATTAGTGTGGCAGCATACAACACATATCACATTTCTGTACATTGGTGCTTGTAACTGGTTATGCATGAGTGAATGTACAGTGTGATTCATGTAGAGTGCCTGGGTCGTTCCTGCCTGTGATTCTGGAAAGAATGACTGGAAGGAGACGGAATGCTTCAGAAGCACTGTCTGGTCATGCTGGTATTGTGCACAAGTAATCTCCCACAGCCTCAACAGATGGCGATGTGCGCAAGTGTTAAAAAATTATAGGCCTCAGCGACCCGGGCGTTCTATATGAATTGCTCTGTACTCTTATATAGACTGTCCTATGAGATAGTAAATGAACAGCTGCTACGGGAATTGTTCTCATTTACTCTACCAAGACTGACACCCAGCTGACTGATCTTTGTTTCCTGCAGTTGGGGTTGCTGCTACCACTGTGGGATTTCCAACAATCTTGCACACACGAACCTTGTTGGGTTTATGTGGGGAGGTGACAACACTCATTGGCCAAAACTACTCGAGACGTCGTAATTAGAACATAACTAACTGGGAACTGAACCCTGGCTGCCTACACCATGCTTCACCTTGTTACCAACCATGCTAGCATGTGAACAACTGAACTCAACTTCTGTTTATAAGACATAGAAAGGAACAATGAACAACATGGAAATTAATATGGGGATAAACAGTGGCATGTCAACTACTATTTTGGGGCAGGGTCCACTACCACACTTCAAAGCATGAATGACACTGGACAGCTTCAATTAATCAGCACCCCTTGTAAGTGTCATGAAGGTGTCTTAGCTGATTCGTAACACTGTTGGGGAGAACAATTACACGGATATGATAAAACCCCAAGATGTGAAGAGCAACACAGAAAGTCGTGTTACCTACGGTATACTGCTGGGTGCCAACTTATATCTAATACCATACACAGCCCATGAGACAATGTTTGGTGTTCTATTCTTGAGATGACTGGCTGATACAAATGCAAGAGCACAGAGGAACTCATTTCAGGCAGGTTGTTCTACTTTGAATACAAACTCTGGGTACTCTATGGTATGACAAACAATTACTCAAGTGGTCAGCTTCATGCTACGGCCAATTTACCCTATACAAAAGAGACCCACTCTCTAGTTGCACAGTAACCTACATGGGCCACAGGGCCAGTCCACATGTGGCAAAGGGGAAAAAATACTTTGGCCTGCCAGGGCCATTGAGCTGGCATGCAACCACTCTACTTCCTAAACCATTCTGTAACTTGTTGGTATGCACCAAAATTAAACTGACCCTGCAACTGTTAGTGTGGACCCGGACCATCAAATTTGATCATGCGCTATCGCAGTGTGCTCAGTTTAAACAATTTAGACAGACAATATATGAACGTCAGCATGTAGTAACAGGAAGTTCATGATTAAAGTTGCCGTGTCAGTACAATTGTACTCCACTGTCAAACTGATGTAGGTGAGGTATGTGTTCCTAGACCCAAACTGCAGTGTTCATTACACATCATACATAAGATCCAGCTTATCAGATCACCCTTATTTTGTAAAAAGGGGACAACCCACAAAATACCAATTTTACAGCAGAAGCAAGAAGGTGGCTCTGTTTTACATATGACAAATGCTTTCAGAGGGACAAAATCCCCCACGTATCTTGCTTATGCTTGAAGATGGAACTGTCATCTTTTTGCATACCATACAGCAGTGGTTCCCAACCTTTTACGTGTGTGACGATAAAGCAGCAAATGGTATGTGATCCTCAACCCTACCACGGGAATGGCAAGAGTCAGTGACATTTACTATAAATGAACTAATACTGATGCCTTTTTTGAACACTATATAACATTGCCACTTATTAAAAAATATTAAATTTTTAATGTTACTTGTCAAATCCAATATTTTTTGGACAATATTAAATATACAAAATGTGCAAGAAAGAAGTCTTTATTTAAACAACTCATACATGTGCTGGTTCGACAAATCATTTCCTTCTAAACAAAAACTTGTGAAGTACTGATAATACGGAATGTTACACAAAATGAACACAACAATAATGTCAAAGATTTAGTGAGTGAAAAATTTAATACATGTGTTACTTCTTTTAAATAAAGGTTATTACCCTCTTGCGACCCTGCATCAGACCCCGCACGACCTGAGGTTGGGAGCCACTGCCATAGAGGACGATTAGCTGAATGATCCACTACACGTACCTCAGGTTAGCTTAGTGGCACTTTGCCGCTTTTTACAAAACAGGGTTGAAATCAAATAGAACAGCCCAGTGGTAATGGTGCAGACAATCTGATGTGTTACGTACCTTTGGTACTGGCTCCACGTAGCTGTCTACAGTTGACAGGAATGGACCCTTGGCATAGGCCTGGGACATCACTTTGGGGATGGGAGGGAGAAAGGGGTAAAAGCTCAAAGCATTTTTTTTGCTTAACCAATCATACACTTATTGTGCAAAGGCGACTAATTTGTGAATGTTCACAAAATTATGCAACCTGTCAGGTGTGAACTGTGTATCAAAACCGAAATAAAACACGTTAGAATTTAGACAGCCACAGTAAGTTCAACTGCTCAAGAAAGCAAATAGGTAGAAAACCTGCCTTGTTAGAACCGGATATTATGTTCAAACAGTAATGTAATTTAAAGGTTTCTTCATTAATTTAAACATGTTATCATTTATTTGTTGTGGTCACCACCCTCAGGCTATATAAAATTTATGCTGGATTGTAAAAATTATGTTACAAAAATCATGTTCTAAGTATAACATAATACTGTCTGCAACTGCATTTATATACAAACAAATAAAACTACATGTTCCACAACTCAATGTCAGTGTCCTATATTGTTTTTTTTTTAATTTCATAAATTTATTTTTCAAAATCCTAATGTACTAGTCATCTGCTGATTTCAGTGGCTGATTTTGGCTGCCGGTGAAATCATGCCCAGCTTTTGAAATCAAAATACACACAAAACCTGTGCTTTTTAAATTTTGGTTTTGGGGGGGGGGGGGAGGGACTGGAGCCCAGCAGCCCCCTTGGGTGCGCCCCTGATTATCACCGATATATTCGTTGACATCAGTCTCCATCACCATCATCATCATTATTCTGCAGCTTAAGTCTCCCCTTTTCCTTCTTCAATTATTTGCTTAATGCAATGACAATATTTAATATTTTTAATACATTAGGTGGTTGTAAAGCGAATTTCCTCTCCTTTTCTTGATGTACCTCACAAGTCTGATGTAATGTAGTCAACATAAAAGTGTGTGTGTGTGTGTGTGTGTGTGTGTGTGTGTGTGTGTGTGTGTGAACCATTTATGAGTGGTGAGATTTTATGTTGTACTGCCAGGATTTCCACTTGCTCAAGTACTTTCTAAGTCACAAAAATTTGTGATGACACAAATGTTAATGAAGTCAAACTGGTCATATTTTGGTTCATCTGCTTAGTAACGTTTATGATCTTGAGGCACAAAGGGAAAACTATGTCAGCTACTCTCAAGTAGAACACCATGGAAGGAAAGAAAAATTTAGCCCTTTGTGAAAGGTTTTCTCAACACTGTACTGTTCGACATTCCTCTATCTCAGCCAATCTTTTCCACTTTCCCACCTACACTATTCATGGTGGGTAGTTCTCAGTATAAAGCTTGTAAACTTGCTAAATGTAGCAGGTAAGTTCTATGTACACGATCAACTTCATCTTTTATTCCCATTATTTTCATGCTTCTGAACCCATTCAGTAGCACAGGGCTGCTTTTCGTTTCCCAAGTCAACACTTTGTGAATGTATCACGTGGAAAGAACACGATGTGAAGAGTGTAATAAGAAACAAAAACTTGTCTGGTATTAGCCATTTTGGACCGTTGATATTTAATGGAGTTCAACAAAAGTATGTTACAATCACACAGATTTCTAGTCCTAAATACTATCTGCGAGTATTTGTTCTACTACTGTCGTGTTTATTTTTGTGAACTGGTCTCTCAGGTATGGAGCTATACACATTCAGTTTTCTTCACTACTGGCAAACCACTGTGCTGCATAATGGAATTCCAATTGAAAACACTGGGCTTTATCCTGCCAGTACAAGAAGGTAAGGTAAGGTGAGGTTATGTAACCTAATATACCGTATTATATGTTGTAATGTGTGGTGCAAAACCTGTGTCTTTGGCACTAATGGCTGTAGCAGCTGAAGTGTCTAAGCTGTTTAAAGAAAAGAAAAATGCTTGCATATCTGAGTAAGAGCCATGTAATCCAAACCACTGGAAGTCTCGGTGGGGGGGATTTGCTGTGCCTTACCTTATAGAAGGGTCTCAAAGTGCTGAACTGAAGTCTGAAGTATGATGGCTTCTCACAGGTGTCGTGCTTTCAGGAAGGCTGTTCTGTGTGCTTGCATAACACAGTGTCAACATAGTGTGATTCCTGATGTCTTTGATCCTGAACAGCAATGATGGATGGACCCTCCCACAGATCACTGATCTCTGCCATTCCAACACAGTACCACATCTGAACACCCTACACGGAACATGAAGTCTGCAGCCTGAAGTACAGCAACATGTGCGGCAGCCCTTCCTCAGCCCAGCAATGTGACGTCCTTTGTTAACTCAGACGGTACCACTTCATGGAGATCCTTCGAAACCTGCCACCAAACATGAACATTTGTAAGGATCCTCACATATCTGCATATTATAATCAGTGTGGCCTGATCCTGCTCAGTGCTCTACTGCTTGCAAGCATCAGTCAGCACTTCTCACAAACTCAGACCACAGTCTTTGTGCGCCCAACAACCCATCTGAGCCACACTTACTTCATCGCACCAATCTCTGGCTCCTTTGCCCAGAAGCTCCCCTCCCCCCCCACCTTGCAAATGTACGCTGTACAGGATAATGTGGTGTCCTGGACAGCTTAATCCATGTAGCACCCCATACAGGCTGGACAGTCTGGGGTTCAAAACCAAGTGAGGAAGAGATCTTCCATACCCACCCAAACTGCCCCAGAGGCCCACCCAGTTTCCTGTATAATGGGGGGGGGGGGGCTAGGCAGTCAGGGCATGGTGGTGACCACTCTCACCCATCTAGTGCGATGGTTAAAGAAAGGGTGCAGCTATACTTCTATGCCCCCTCTGTGCCTACATGGCAAGTTACAAGATGAACTTTACATTTTTACAGGACACTGTACTACCAATGCTGCCATGTTCAGCTGCTGCCTGAACCCTCACTGAACAGCACAACCCAGCCAAGGCATGCTGCCTAAATTTTTGCACGTGCATTATGAAAGACATGAACATTATTTCAGCAGAAAAAGATCGAATTATGAACTGAACTGTATCCTGTGGAAACAACAAGATACTTGGCACTATATTTTAAACTGTGTTAAATATTCTTGTTGTCTAAATATATGCAATAATTCTGTATGTATGTTACCATGTTTATGTCTGAAATATAAAATGTTCGTAGGACAAAGGTGGTGAATGGCTTTGACTTCTGCTTGGGGCACTAGGTATGATATCCTACCTGTACCCTTCCCAGGTGTCTTAATACGATTATATCCTACTTGCACCCCTCCCAGGTGTCTTAATACGATTACATCCTACCTGCACCCCTCCCAGATGTTTTAATAAGGGGGTGTCACTGCAATGGTGAGAACTACCCATGTCATACATACCTTTATCGCTGGGACTCACTGAAGACTGATGCTGCACAGGTGAAGATGGACAGAGAGGAGGGTACTGTGTAGTCCTTGTTCACTGAAATGCCCCACTAACATCCTTCACCACCTTTCTCTGTACTGATGCAACTCAAGCACTGCCAACAAAATAACAATTACATTAGGCTTTAGAAACTGTACATCTTAATCTAAATAAACACATATACGTGTATGTGGGGTTTTTCAAGTGCATTTACCTATACACTTATTAACTGAAGAAAATCCTGACAATGAATTTAGGACACCAAATAACATTAACCTCAACAGTTTGCCCCTTCACAATTTCTGTGCAGTTAACAGAAAGTCCAGAAACATGCTGGTCACTCTAGCACTGCATATGGGTGTCTTGTTGGTGGGATGGAATGCCCTCGATCCTTGTGCACAACTCTTGTGTACAACACCACTCAAAATTACGATAATTACAGGGATCGTTGAGATGCATAAAGTAATCTCACATTACACATTTCTGTGTTGGTTGGGTCTGCACTCTCTTCACGCGTGACTGTCCAGACCTGTCAGCAAACTGTAATAATGACAGGAATGATTGTTCAGCTTCTTTAGTCACTGTGAAAGCATCAAACATTAAGCAGCAAGAATCCTCACATAACTGCATAAAAGTTTGAATTCCGATATCGTCATGTTTCGGCACCAAATTCACTTCCTCAGAACAGCTCATAACACAAATAATTATACAACAGAAATGAATTTCCTTATCATAAATTTTAATTGGGTCCTGTGGGTCCACAGGTAAACAATTCCACACCCCCCCCCCCCCCCCACACACACACACACAGAATGGAACCTCAAGTGATTAACACCATAAAGGGCAAACTGCACAGCAAAGCTATGAGAACAATAAGAGGTGATGATGTTGCTTCTGTGTGGAGCTGTTAGGAACGCTGTCAAGTTCTGAATGTTTGAAAATATTTGGGAACTGACCAGAGTTCAGAAAAGGCACTGCGAACAGCGACTGGTCTGCAAAAGGTGGGAGATCATATAAGTGAATTGGTTCAGAATTGAAAAACGTGTTAACTGTGTATCTTGAGTAAACAAAAAATCATAAACCAAGGAACACTACATGATCATGATCATGATCACCACCACCATCATCATCATCATCATCATCATCATCATTGAACACAATTTCTGACCTTCTTTAAATGCATTAACCCGTACGTTTCCCTAGTTCAAGATACTCTGACTGACTGACTGACTGACTGACCAACTAACTCCATGGAGCAGAGTCTTTCCTCAGAAGCTACCAGGTCCATGGCTAGTCAAGACATTCCTTGCATTTCATGGAACCCAAAGGTTCATTAGCCCATTCAAAAGAGCCTGCCACCTCTCCATAACCTGAGCCAGATCAATCCAGTCCATGCCCACTCATACCACTTCTTGAAGATCCATTTTAATATTATACTCCCATCTATGCCTAGATCTCCCACTTGGTCTTGTTCCCTCAGGTCCTCCTACCAACATCCCATATGCATCTCTCCTCACCCCCATGCAAGAGTCTACAAGACACCCTTACACTGAATTTAACATACCAATGACACTAACCTTCAGCACACTCAATCCTAGCAGTTCATCTCCAACAACTGAGGCTCCAGAAACTCCTTGGTTGCTGTCAGTGTGCGGCTACGGCCCACTAACATGTCATGCTGGGGAGATCGATGTCCTGGGCACGTGTACAACATTCTGGGTACAGCACGATATCAAAATGGCAATGATTACAGACGTGCCATCTTCAGTGCACAGATAATGCAGATTCACACCTTACAATGAGCATGATGTGGGATGAAATCTCGGCTCCTGGTACGACCAGAGGTGCTACTTCCTCAGTTTGACGACAGTCTTGACACTAGCGACTTCCCAGGCCTGTCACCAAAGAGGATCCAGTAAATGACCACTCACATAACTGCGCATTATAAATGAATCTGTTCCCTTCCTTCAAACTCGTGGAAGCGGTACTGGCAGTGTGTGTCTTCCAGCTCTGCCGTCCTGCATGGACCTTTGCCACAGTCTCTGTTCACGTGCCCTGCCCTGCCCAGACCTCCTGATTGGCCAGATTCTGGCCAAGAACTGCTTCCCGCACACACACACAGCACTGAGATGCTCAAAACACCTTCCCTAACCGCAAGCCACAATACAGAAAACATACAGCAGTGCCGGTAAACTGTACGTCCCATCCCCTTGCCTGGTCTCTGGGCACAGGATCTTGCTTAGTTCTAGTGATCTGTTTCAGTCATTTGAATGTTGTTTTCAAAAGTGTACAACCTTCAGTCATTTCAATGTTGTTTTCAAAATTGTGCAATTTTATTAGCTATTTCTTTGTTGCTTTCCTATGATATTTAATTATGTTACTATTTTCCATTTATAAAAAAAATGACAACTAAACACACAAGCGAGATTCACATTAAGCTACTGGCTCTGCTACGTTGCACCAAAGATTTATTTCCTTCAGACCGTTTCATATAATCATACAAAAACGTGTGCCATTCCCATCTCTAACAATAAGTATCAGTACCTGAACTGACACCCACCTTTCTTACTGCGGCCCTCGCAGATGGCATGGCGGAAGACACTGTGTGGTGCTTGCTTGCTCAGGAACTTCACATTGTTCACCATTGGGACGCTGACTGACGCCACTCTGTGACTGCAAAAGAAGAGAAAGGGTTGTATAAAGCATACAATTGTTATAACAAATACAGCACAATACCAACCAACACCAAGAGCATCAGCATGCAGTGTAAGCCACTAAAGATGTATCTGCTCATCACCATTTAAGTTAAATTATGTATCATGAAGGTAAAACTAGTGGCTGTTTCATGGTAAAAAAGAAAAATATCCTGATATACACAAAAAGCTTTCAGCACAGGTATTTGAGATTGGATGCACAGAAACGATCCAAGTGTGGCAATTACAGGCCTTAGGACTTGTGAAACAACATGAAACTCAAGTTCTGAAGCAGCCTCGGAACAAGTGGTGATGTATTTTGCAAGGAATGATTTGTGTATTACATATTATGGACAACAGTGCTTTAATTCTTCAACAACTTCAAATTTTCATACTTAATTTCTTGAAAAATGCAGTGTGCTGCTCATTCAAGGGTAAGAAGCATTCAAGAAGATGTGCTATATAAGTATGGATGTATGCACAAGCTCCTTCATGTGACACATGTCATGTATTGGGATAAATACAATTTTGTAAATGGGGAAAGGATGTAACAAATTTCACTCATGGCAAGTGTTCCAATGTGGCAGAAAACTGTTGCATTAATAGAATAAAGCATCAATTGCTTTTATAAGAATACTATGTTACACACTGTCCATTTGATACACAGAACACTTACGAATGTAGATTGTGCTGCTGTCATGAGGCAAGCCATATCTTAAACCTATACTGTTCAGCCCAATACATTAGGCAAATTCATATCCCTGGAAACAGCGATTTGCTTCAGTTAACAGACCCAACAGAGTATGTTCATGCACACCCTTACACGTTATGTGACAAACCACATTACGAAACCTTCCCAAAAATAACGTAGTCCGATCGATGGAGCACAGTACGGTATCTCTTGAGCAGCTAGCTAACACTCTGTCATACAGTCACTACATTCTCATCATTTGCACACACTGAAGGCTCATTGCGAAGTTCACAAGGGCCAACAACTGGTCCCTCCCCTGAGGTAGACGGACCCAGTACTGTAACATTGCCAAATCTTTCATAATGTTCCAGTACACAAAACACTACAACGATAATATACTTCACTACTATTGCTGTACAATCAACCTCAGTTATAACGGATATATCCCTTCCTTTATGCACCTACTGTATTGTACAACATACTCAAAATTTTTAAATCCCCTCCCATGGCGCAACAGCCCCTCGTGGGCTGGGGCTCCCTCATTACCATGGCTTCACGATCACACTCAGACGCACCACACACTTGTTCGACTACCCTCGACGAGTGATCGGCCCGACGCAAAGACCCCTATCTGACAACACACAACACTCACAAGAGACAGACATCCATGCCCCCGGTGGGATTCAAACTCACAATCCCACCACGTGAACGGCGGCAGGCCCACGCCTTACACCGCACGGCCACTGGGATTGGCCAAAATTTTTAAATACTGTACGTATTCGTGTGGCGCAATTGGTTGAGGCACTGTGCTACAAACCGGAAGGCCTTGGGTTCAATTCCCGATGGTGTCACTGGAATTTTTCATTGACACAATCCTTCTGGCCGCACTGTGGCCCTGGGGTCTACTCGGCCTCTAACAGAGACAGTACCAGGAATATTTCCTGGGGGTAAAGGTGGTCGGTGCTTAGGGCTGACAAGCTTGCCACCTTCATGTGCCGATTGTCTTCAAATCTGGGAGCCTCTACCTCCTGGAACCCTGTGGGCCTGTCCAGGTCTGTAATGGGATAGCTTTACCTTTTTACATATTTGCACCTGTTTGGTTGGCCCATACTGACACATATCACTTCTTTGCCGAAAAATGAATTCTGTGTACGTATGGTAAGTAAAAGTCTTACAAAACTGCTACCTAAAATGCTACAAGCAAATGTACCGAAGTCAAGCCGTAATTGATTTATGACAGGGCACTCTCCACCAAGTGCCATAAAGATGCTCGCATATGACAATTACAATACTTTCTCCCTGCTACATGAATAACAGAAACAGGTAGTGACTGCCCTGGCTTATCCATTATAACCGCTAATGGTTTTAGCTTGTCCTTAGCAAAGCCAAACAAAGTGTAAAGTTTACAAGTCTCCACGGCGTCTCCGGGTACAAAATGCTATCCAATTACATTTGCATTCTTCATGTCGCTCTGACGAGTGAGCACCTTGCGATTGAACACACTGTAACCTTTGTGAAATTGCCAAAAACGGTATAGCGGAGGAAAATCAGATGTTGGGGAATGTCGGAGAAATCTGATGTGACCGAAGATCCGATATATAAGAGGCCGGTGTAACCGACGTAGTTACAATGATAAAGCATAGGGAAACGGCCGGGGAATGGTAAAACGATCAGTTATAACAGAAGTCAGTTATAAGCGAGGTTGACTGTATAACAACGAAAATTACTCGTCGTAAAACATTACCTTTCTTGCATTTCACTGTGTAATGAGTTCGTAATTGAATCTAGTCCAGAGTAGGGCCTTCATCTCTGATGAACAGTTTATAAACTTTTATTCACCAACATTTCCACATGCTATTTACTTATTGTTATCCAAACCAATGTACCAAAATCTAACCTATGTAAATACAATATTCAACACCTTGCCACCTTTCACTACTTTCTCTGTTGCACATGTAACACCGACACACCAGGGCTGCCAATACAGTAATCTCACAAATTCAAGTCGTGGTACCCAAAATATACGAAATATCGAGAAATATTGACACCACCGTTACGCTTCCAGATATGACGACAAGATAAAAAAGTATTAATCCACTTACTTCAGTATTGGGTTTCATCCAGGTGCCAATTTGAGGTTCCTTGTTTCAAAAGAAACTTGCATTCGTTTTGGTAACAAACTTTTGACTTCAGATTTTGAGGACACTTTTTGCCACCCACAGAGGTTAAAGATTAACATTTTGCTTACTTGCAGTTTAATATTTCATGTTTCATTTCAGTCACAACATCCACGTACCAACCACCATTCAGTGTACCACGGGTACGATGCTTTATCATACGCATGCAATGTTGGCAACCCTGAATAGTGCGTAATTTGAAGTCTTTCGTAGTGTCTTTCAGAATACGACGCCGTCATGTCTCAGGGGATTAATCCTCAGCCCTGTACAATATGGCAACGTCAAATTTCATCGTGTCTTCAATGCCGTATAATTCGAAACTTGGTTACATGCACATGACCAGTCCTATTTGTTGCTTGCTATGTAACCCAGTGTGTCGAGTTTTTCGTGCATGTACACCACCACCCAGTTACGCATAACAAGGAAATTTTGTGGGTGCCACAAACGACACTTTCTCAAACAAGAAAAATCCATACCTACTGACGGCCATAACCGCATAAGGGCACATCACTATGACGTACTGATTGAAGCCCGTAACGAATGTAATCACGTTTTATGGTAAATACATCCTAATAGCAATAATTATTAGTCATAAAGTATCATTAATACGGCGATTATTAACCCTAATAACAAACTTATAGTGTTCACGTCATATTAAAGGGTTATAACGTTTCGAATATCAGACGAAACTTCATCCAACTTACTTTCTTCAACGCCGGAAAGAAAAGGAAGTGACCCCGTCTTAAAGAAGGCCGGCGTGCACCATTTACAGGAAGTTATGTCTCCGCGTATGTATATAATTCCTAATTGCGGAAAATTACAAAACGAAATTTCTTCACGCGTACAAAATTAAACTAGGCGAAGTTTTAACCATTAATTATCAGGGTTTTTAACATTTAACTACCGGATAATATTTCCGGAACTCCAAGAGACATCGATACACAACGAGCAGGTCCTTCTGTCTTATCGATCAAATCCAATGATTTTCCTAAGCACAGATAGTACCCTATACAACAAGCAGGGGCTTATTTCCGTGTCACTTCATTATCACGGCCGGCATACCACCTGTTCTGACTTAAAATATTCGTGGGGTTTCTCAGTCTTTCCTGTAAATGCTGGAATGATACTGATACCTCAAATTGCGACAAAACTAATAGGACTGCATTTTGGTGATAAATGTTAAAGGCAAAATTTTTCCTATGCTTAACTAAGCACATTTACATTCACACTACCCTTGAAATATTGAGGCTGATATGATAGACTTTTCTGGATACTACAGAAGCCTTACAGGAAAAAGTCTGGATTGTACAGCGAACGAACGTTCACAAAGTCATCATGAATGCCTCACCACATGTAGTATGGTACTTCCGTATGTGACATGACTACATACTTGAAGTATAAGATACTCATATGTTCAAGAGGATTGTGCTCATATTTTAACTTTTACAATACAACATGCAGGACCCCACAATTACAGCCCACCTTCAACCACACTCAAAATCACAGATAATTCATCTAGTTCGACTTGGATGAGATATAACTTTGGAGTTCTGATTCCTGCTGGAAATCCTTTTACCCATGTTGCACTAGGGTATGATTGGCAAGGGTGGGGGCGGGTGCAGGGGCAGATTTAAACAGACTGGGTTCCAACTGACAGGAACATGGTGCAATTTTCTTCACAATAAAAGAGAACAAGTAATTTGATGGGTTACTGTATTGGCATGTATGGATTTCTCTTGACAGAAACGTACCTGAATCGAAACACATTTATTTTATCAGCATAAAAGTACTCCATCATCTTCATCCACCCTGCTAGGCCTCTCAAACAACCTTCTTCCTTTTCCGCTTCTCTGAGGATTTGCTGTCTTCACGTTGTGACAGTGACACTTCTGATCCTTCCATTTCCTCTTGCACGTTTTCCTCACTTTCTTTCCGTTTCAGTGAGTCCAGTGAAGGAACACTAAGCGCTGGGATCTAAAATAAAAAAAAAAATACATTACACTGTTGTTATTACAACAGTAAAAATTGTGTGTTATAATAAGTACGCTGTCCAAATGTCTGATAGGTGAAGTTCCAAATATATTTCTCGATACCAGTTTTAGTATGTTTTGTTGGTCCAATAGAAAAACACGGCAAAATGTTCTCCCACCTTTATCCCTATTTAGCCTTAGCTTAAACAGTGTCTCACTGGCTAATACACTGTTAAATATCAAACCATCTCTGAATTAAAATGATGTAAGTTCATGGTTAAAGGTCTTCAAGAGTTGACAGTTACTCTGCTGGTCAGGAAATACCCCCTATTTTATCATTACCGCATTCACATGAGCCTGTCAGTGTACAAACTGAATCCAGTTGAACTCTTTGCACCTGTATCTCTAACAAGTACAGGAAAATTCCTTTACTCTGACGTCTGATAATTTGGAAATCCTGATAATCCAGTACTTAAGGACAGTGGTCCCAAAACCAGAAGTTTTCCTTTTCACCAGAAAAAAAGCTTCGTCAATGAAACAGGCAGCTGTCACAGACATGTTCAAAAAGGCCTCAAAGAGTGTCTGTACATCAACCCTTGTGGTATCGCCCGACCCCTCGTCTCCTACACCATGAATTTCTTCCACTATGAAGATGCCAGAAAATGAAGAACAGGACCCTGAAGACCCTGAATCAGCAGAGGAAGGAGATATCCAAATGGAATACTCCTCCGATTAGTTGTATACTAAAGTATAGGAGCAGTAACAAAAATTACCTGTAAGAACTTTGGTCAGTGTAAGTAGCATCTGACAATCTGGAATATCCAATATTTCGGCACCTGTCTGCTGCTGTGCAAGTCGGATAAAAGGAATTTTGCTGTATTTTGATATAGTAGTATCTTTCCATAAATGTCTATGCCTCCAAAGTTCTTTCCTTTTAATATGTTCCAGCTTACTTCTTACTGTGGAATGTGACACCACGTACTTTTGTGAAGAGACACCATTTCAGAGGAACTTCCAGCTTCTATCTTTAGCATCTACTCCTGAAACTGGAGTAGCAAATTCCTCCAAAATGTTGGTAACTATCTTCTGAACTACAAAATATCACTCCCCAGAAG
>BLKM01000721.1:19658-260971 GCA_013340265.1 Coptotermes formosanus
GACACCACGTACTTTTGTGAAGAGACACCATTTCAGAGGAACTTCCAGCTTCTATCTTTAGCATCTACTCCTGAAACTGGAGTAGCAAATTCCTCCAAAATGTTGGTAACTATCTTCTGAACTACAAAATATCACTCCCCAGAAGACAGTACTCTTCAAAGTCACCACCATAAGAACCTCAAATTGTTTCCTTTAATGTTCCCACATTTATATGGCTTGTCTAAAATAAAATATGGCAGCAACACGTGAAGATTTGTCACTCCTAATACAGTGGTGCTTGATTCAAAGTCGAGGGTCAGTGGAAGGGCAAAACGGCACTGTCTAAACTTCTTATGGGAAAAACAGGGTTACTGTAACGCAGAAACTTATGCTGCCCCACCCACCAACATTTACACAGCCATTGGTTACATTATGCCACCAGCTTGCATGGATGTTTGGATAACTTCCCACATTATTCACACACATTTAAAGTTTTACGTGTCTGGCAAATTTGTTTTCCATATGTTTATTTGTTTCCTGTTACATATAGTGAAAACCACGCTGGGCAAGGAGTTAATGGACCAAATTCCATCAACGAATATAATTCTGAGCTAATCTACCAAAATATGAACATTAAAACAAATCTCCTTAAGATGAATTTTAATGCTATCTTCCCATTTCCTTCTCTGTGTTCCATGTAGACACTTTTCAACCAGTTTCTGCGTGAAAATTTCCCATTACCCACATTCTAGTTACATGTTTGGCCAATCATACACTAGACTTCACTATCCTAACACCACTGGATGACCTGTAAAAAGTGGATCTCCTAATTACATCATCCTTAAATGATTCATTTACACCATTATACTCTTGTTCACGCATATTTCTGAACAGTGTACTTCATTTTAGGACAACTCTTATGTTCTCTCAAACAGACCATGCATCACAAGATAATAGTCTTCTGGGATGCGATGTCATGTAGTTCAGCTTGCAGGTACGGACAATTTAGAAGAACTGGCTGTCTCCACAACCAAAGACATGGGCAACAGGTTCTTCAAAATCACTGGTACATGTCAGCCGAAATACAAAGCATCATACCCAGGAAGACAATATCTGACACTCACTGCCACTAGAACCACAAATCTCAAACATTTCACACGCATCCACAAGAGACCTGATCAAAATGCATCTGGACTGGGTTCATTTCTCTATTACATTACATCAAATTAGCACAGGATATTCCTCAGCATGTCTGGACATGTTACTGCATGTCCTCAATCAGTGACACCTCACTACAGCCATTCAGTCTACCATAACAATTGCAAGCAAACAATAATGTTTATGTCATACGCCATATTGATGATGTCCAACAGTATGGAACAACACAAGTATCAAATCTTGTATGAAACTTGGGAAAACAGGAACACAAATTTGAGAAATGGGATGAAGGCACCAGCCATAAATAAGTTTCTGAGAGATTCCACTGCTTTAAAGATGGGCCCACATCTGTAGAAAGTAAGGAGTGTTCTGGACATTCTTCACCAAGCAGAAATTGTGAAGTGATACCAAAAGTGTGTGATATGGTCAGAGGAGATCAAAGACTAACCATCAGGGAAGTACCTGTGGAAATATGGGTTTTTCTGGCTCATGCCAGGCAATTTTAACTAAATATTTGTGCATGAGATGTTTGTCAGCAAACCTTGTTCCAAAGCTGATGACAGCAGAGCAGTAAGAGCACCACCCGTCTGTACCTTCTGATTTGCAGAAACAGACAAAAATTTCTAAACATTGTACCTGGGGATGAAACATGGGTGTACAGGTATGACCCAGAAACTAAACAACAGTCAACACAATGGAAAACATCATCACTACAATCCACCAAGGAATGCTAAGTTGGATGAAACACAAAGGTGATGCTTATTGATTTTTTTGACCCAGAAGGTATTGTGCACCAGGAATATGCTCCACAAGGCCAAATTGGAAACCAGTATTTTTATTTAGAAGTACTAAGATGCCTCCCTGATGCAGTTCACCATAAACAGCAAAGAAAATTGCAGTCTCCTGCATTACATATTCATAATGACAAAGCACCAGCACACTCAACCCAACTTGTGCAGCAGTTTTTGGCCAAACACTACATTCCATGGGTACATCAACCCCCACACTCCCCAGACATGACCCCATGCGACTTTTTCTCTTCTCCTTAATTAAGAACTCCTTGAAAGGTAAACACTTTAAAGAAGTGGACACAATTAAACTTAACACAACACAGCAACTTTTAAAGATTCCCAGAACAGAGTATGAGAGGTGCTTTCAGCAGTGGAAGAGCCACTGCAATTAGTGTATCGAACCAGAAGGGGCGTACTTCAACTGGATTAGTCCCTCATCAAATTAAGTTAGTCAGTTTCACAGCATCAGTCCAGATACTACTTTGACAGGCCTTGTGTGATAAAATAAAATTATCTGTACAATTGTTTCGGTTGATTGATGTTGAAAATGATCTGAAGAAAATAGGTGTTAGAGGCTGGAGCAAAATAGCTAGGGATAGAGACATCTGGAAATTGATCCTGAAAGAGGCCAAGGTCCTGCATGGACCATACTTCCCAATGGAGATGAAGAGATACAATCGTTTAGTTTTGTGGTTAGGTTCAATTTGAAGTATGATAAAATTACCAGAAATCTCGCAAGTAAAGCAGTTATAAAGTACAAACATAGTGTAAACATTATGATGTGTTTACTCATCCACAAACCCAAGCAATAGTGTTACAATTGATACACAGCTCCAGTGGTGCTTGACTGTAGTTCTGGTGCTAAAACACAGTGCAAACACAGACTATTTGCACCACCACATCCATTTGTTTGCACACGGGATTTAAATGACAGAAGTCCAAGTTCATTTTCATAACTTGTAGATGGGTTCACAATATGATAGGAACTGTGCATCCCAAGAACAGGGATGCAAAATTTCATGTGCCCAGAGGTCTTCAAATAAAGCAGTTGTTAAAACTGTCCAATTTAAATGAAAATATAAACGGCTTAACAATTTTCTGTAAGATTCTCCAATATAAAATTTCATGAATAACAGGTCTGTAGTTCTCAAGTTATTATATGTGTACAGAAACACAGTGATTTTTAGGGACACTCCACAGGGACTCAGACACACTTGAAGACAAATTAAATTAAACTCACCTGAGGGTAAACCAACTTCAGGACTATTTTCTCATGTTGCAAGTTACTTTGATCCAAACTCAGCTGTACAGTAACCGGATAAAATGGCCGAAAACTTATATCACCACATTTCTGGCTCTGCTTCTTCGGGGGAAGGGAAATAAAGTCGACAACTTGTACACTACCCAGCATTTATGTTTTACTGTAAAACACCTCTCCATGAATGTGTTATTGACAGAACACAATAGGAACAGAAATTCATTAATAATTAGATTTGGCCTGTACTGGCATTTGTGGCAATTCATTGCTCAGAATTGCTACGTAAATGAGATCTGTACGTATTGGACAAGGCTAAAAATGCGAGATGCTATTTTAAATGTATTTTAAAAATGCTATTTCTTATTTTTTAAGCTACAAATTGATTATTTTAAATTACTACTGGAGTCCAAAATTGTAAGTCCTTAATTTTAAATCTTGCACAACTGTCCTTGTAAACATCAACAACTCACAAGATGACATCACAATCTAACAGAAGCATCATCAGTGCCAAGCATATGTCAAACCAGTGTTGTACAATTAGACCCTGAAGACGACACAACTACAGGGACTGAAACATGTATATCAATTGAATAAATAACAGAAGAGCATAGAAGGCAGTTGGCCACTTTAATAAATTTGCTAAAATGGCATACCTGGAGGATCCACAGAGCAAATATCCACATGATGCAAATCAACTCTGCTCTGAACATCCTGCAATACAAGAGAAACAACATCTTGCAGAACACTATTATTAAAACTGAAATATATAAATTGTATTTTATGTAATGAAATTTGCATATAGACAAATTTCACTCCACAGGAAAATATGTCACACTACCATCCTACATCTGAGTAGAGAGGACCTGATAACACCAGTAACCCTAGCATTACACTATGCAGAGTTTGGTTAACATAAGGCTACAGAAAAGATACCTAACTTAAATTTCCCACCAGCCTGTATGCTTGTACATTTTTCCACTATTCAAAATACAGTATCATCTTATATGATGGTTGAATCCTTCCAAATGTGCATGTATATTTGTGTGCGTGTCTACGTGCGTGCGCGCGCGCGGGTGTGTGTGTGTGTGTGTGTGTGTGTGTGTGTGTGTGTGTGTGTGTGCGTGTGCCCTCAACAGCACGCTTGCATGTGCTTTTGAAGGCACCTTTTGCATGCTTTATAAATGTTGCATTACCAGACAATTAATCCTGCAAATTTTTGTTACAACAGTCCATACTTTGTCAACAAAAATAAAACCAAGCATTCTGACTCTGAAATGATCTCTGATGTCCCCAGCCATGTAAGTGATTACTGACCATTACAAACCAAATACTGAAAAAATTTGGAAAATGCAGTGCATGACTAATGAAGATCATATGAACAAGATAAATCTGAAACATTCCATACCCCTGAAAATGTACAAATTTTAAACCTACTGCACTTATAATTTTTTAAGAGATGACCTCCTGTTGTGTTTTTATAGCTTAGTGTATCAAAGGATAATTCAGTAAACATGACTACTTTTTCATTATAAAAACAATATCAGTTTTTACAATTTGCTACATATTTCAACAAATGTCCATTTACCTTCCTTTTAAATATTGTATTATTTTCACCCTGTGTTAAGTGGGTCCCTGTCACCACAGCATGGCGTGTCCTCAGGTTGCGGATGGAGGAATGGCCTCCAGTTATGGAGGGTAGCTGCAAATACATTGAATAAGCAGTCGTGGGCATCCGACAAGGGGTGGTCCTCCAGCTTGGGGGTTGGGCGAGGTGCTAACAACTCCTCACCATAAAAAATTATGATGTTACGAACCATTACACAATGCCTCGGACCTGGACCAATTCTTTGGTATGACCCCAGCTACGGAAAAAGGATATGAGTTTTGGAACATGGAATGTGAGGAGCATGTATAGGTCAGGGCCACTTATGACAGTGGCCAGGGAATTAGCTATGGATCTTCGGGAAGTGGGATGGGGAGGCATGAACTGGATTGAGCTGGCTCAGGATAGGAACAGGTGGCGGGCTCTTGTGAATGCAGTAATGAACCTTCAGGTTCCATAAAATGTGGGGAATTTCTTGACTAGCTGAGAAACTGTTAGCTTCTCAAGAAGGTCTCTGCTCCATGGAGTTAGTCAGTTAGTTAGTTATAATTTTCACCTGATGATGACCTCTTAGTTTCAAACATGTAGTGAACTGTGAAACCTGATATTGTTTTATAATAAAAAGATAGTTGTGTTGACTGAATTATTCTTTGATATGTTGCACTCACCTTGTCTGTAATAACCCATGGTAGCTTTGGGAAACAACTCAAAACTGCTTCTGAGAATTTGCTATGAGGAACATCATGTTCCAAAAGCAAAATTTCATTTTCTGTGTCTTTGTCACAAATTTTACCAGGAGCCCATACAAAACGCTACTACAAGTAAATCAGAAAACAGCTCAAATTCTGTTTAAAAGTTATCACTATCAATATTACAATTCTTAAAATATTTTCATCTGGATACAAAAACTCAGTGATGGGTATTACAGTTTGTCCAGATTCAAGAATCCAATACACATTTAACATGTAATGATTGATAAAAGTGGAGTAAAACCCTGTTAAGACGTCTTTGAAAATTCCAAGAAAATCTGACTTCTTAAGCGGGAAATTTCTTAAAAGGGTAGGACCAAAAAGTTTCATTTTTTAAATTTTTTGTGAACTTATTACATATGCATGCTAAATTTGTATAATTTGCAGCTATCTTAACACATTCTCACTGGTATCTGACCATTTAACCATTTTGTCTGTAACCTTTCGTTCACAGTTTTATTTACACCTTTACCTATACTGTTACTGACTTTTCATTCACAAGTTCTCATTTCATTCCAGATGTTTACTTTTCCTTGAAATATTTTTCAAGCATGGGTTGTTACTCTTTTTACAAAAACGGCTGCAATATACATCTTCAGATTCCATAGGTTCTCTTTAAGGTAGACCATACAGATGGTCAGCAGTTCCAGTTACTTTCACTAACTCTGCTGCGTCTTAAATTTATTTTCTGGAATTGCTGATGTAACTTATCTGCACACAGTCACCACAAATGTTTCACAATCATGCTAACCACGACACATTTTTTATTACTGCTGATAAATTACGTTTAAACAAGTTGTTACAATCAACCACTCACTTATCTCATATGAAACCGCTGTCCCCCCAACAACGTGGAACATCGTGTCACTTTGACTAGTGCGTGCCTAAACTTCTTCAAATGTTATTGGCTACCTTTGTTTCCTCCAAGTCCCAGGCAGCTGAAGAGGCAAGTGAGCTGCTACATGCCAGCCATTGCCAAACGCAGGCTTATGCAGGTCACAGAACAGCTAGGATCAGCTTCTGGCCGCCCAATACAATTTTTTGGTTGTCGTAAGCAACTGAGTAGTGGCGACTGACTACAGTCTGTGCATCGCAGAAGAAATACGACACCCCCCTGTCGGCCGTGAGGTTGCACCATTCCACTGTGTGAAACGTGGGGGAAATGACCTTGGAGATTAACCTCCATGAACTGACCGCACCATATGAATGCTGCATTTTGGAAATGGAACGAATGGAAACTTGGGGAAATTCTTTAAGATTTGAAACAGAAAATGTGTTAAATGTATAAAAAAATTGTTTCGTCATCAAATTTGTTACTTATTAGGCAGGAAATGTTCTTATGCAGGGATGTATTAAAAGGGCAACATGTAATATTAATCAAATGGGAAAATTTTGGTGCTTTTTTATCCTGACTTCTTAGGCGGGAAATTTTCTTAACCGGGGACTCCATAAACAAGTTTTACTGTACTTCCATACAATTCAGTCATATACAGGATGATTCAGACCTAATGTTGTGACTTCAGGTCCTTACTTCTGAGGTCATTCTCAGTCAGAAATGTCATGTAAACTTTGTCAAAGAGTTACGTGTTATGCATCACATGAAAGTTAAGGAAAACGAAAATAAGCAAAGAAGTTTTATTGTTAAATATACAACACTGTTTGAGAGAACCAACTGCAGCTTCAGTTCACAGCCTGGCATGCCTGTTAATTGAGTGCATAGCGTGTGTCAGTCCATTAGGTTTGTTCTTTGAATGGACAGTAGTATCCATTGTGATGAAGCAGTGTGTCTTGCATGTGCCCCACAGACCAAAGTCTAGGGAGCTGCGGTCTGGTTTGGCAGTATTGTGGGTCAACATATTCAATCCACTGAACAGAGAAGTGGTGTTGGAGGTATGTTTTACCTTCATGGTTGAAAACAGGACGTGCTGCAGAACTTGAGTTCCATTGTCAGATATTGGGTTCAATTGTTCACCTAGAGGCCAGTTTTCATGCCAGGTGTATTGTGGTTTTTTGTCAGACCATTCAAGCAAATGTTGAGAAGCTACGAAGTCATGTAGGACTACATTAATTGATTTTATTAAACAACTTGAGCATGATGGAGATCTGAGGTTCTGATGGCCGTGATACAAGGAATTCTGTCATCTGGGATGTAACACTGTGTAGTCTGGTACAAATTTATGAATATTTCAGAAGAATATGTTGCCTCCATCTTCAGTGAAGGATGTTAAGTTTCTACTAGACTACATGGTGTCACATCCCAGAAGACAGTATTCTTCCACTTCAGAATCAATAATGGAAGGGTTGGGTTAAGTGAGTTAATTCCGTACATTGTGCAAGCTAAATGTTAGTGGAACATGCAGTATACAAAAAAGACAATATCCGTGTTGTAGTTATTCTCAGTGAGGTAATTGATATTAGCCTGCGTAAGTAATGTGTACCCCTCCAGACTTGTAAATGTAGTTCATAACATCTGTTGGCAATTTCAGGAATGTACAAAATCACCCATAAGGGACTTGCACAATGATCGCAGTTTTTTTTCAGTCCAACATGAATTCTGTTGTTGTATTACAAAGAAACAAAAAATCTTGGCTGCAGACATCCTCATGTGTATGTACTACAAGACAGGTGAAATCGCATATGCATCTAACACAATTCATCATCTTCCACCATGTAAAGGAGTTTTGTTAGAGGGATATGCCATTGCCTCTTTCATAAAATTGAAAAAGAAGGACGTGATGTGAAGAATGGAAATATGTAGTTGGCTAGTTGAAGCCCTTAAGGTGTTGACAGCAAGCACAGGCATGTTAGACAGTGAATGACTTATTTCACCACCTGATGGAGAAGACTAGACAATAATAATACTTTGAACAGTAATTTCTTCATTTGTGTTTCTATGTTGAATTGATACCTGATGAAGTCATCTCAAGAATAGCGAAGCTGAAGTGCTCTGCCCTTTTAGAAGAGTATGTGTGTTTTTCATAAACAGCGAATATAATATATAAATATATATGAAATAATACTGAGATAGCAATTCACGTGGCAGACATCCCCATAACTCGAAACATATGGCATCCAACGAATCCACCCGTGAAAAATACGATAGGACGCAAACATTACTAGGATATAAACTTGATGAGTGTCCACATTACGAACAGTACATAAAACAATGCCGATGTCGTAATGAATGTGGTAGAATATCGAACAAAAAAATTCGAAACGTAAGGAGCGAACGGGAATCTGCTGTGAAAGAGATGCTAGTAAAATAATATGGAAAGGAGACAATTGTCGATTTTGTGATGTTTTACGGAGAAAGGTTACGGGTATATTACCACGACTGGCAAACATTTTCATATTGAATAACTATAACATGGATTAGTACTCAAGCACAAATTATGTACATACGTCACTAAATTTCGAACTCTAAGGCCAAGGGCCATATATTTTCGCAATGGACTGTGGGAATGGTGCCACGTAATGTGTGACGATTTCCGATAACAAGTCAGAATCAGATGTGTCGTGATGAGAGAGAACGTGAATGTTGAAACCTTAACACGAGTTTTAAGTGAAACTTGTGGAAGCTTGGGCATGTAAATAAACTGTAAGTTAATATTAGCATAACGATTAGTGAGAATCGATTTTAAGTAGTCCGTAAGTGGTCTTTTTAGGCAGTCCAATTGGTGATGATGATGATGCAAAATGCAGCTGCATATGTGTAGGATACGGCTTCTTTCTCAGATTTGCTTAATTGAAGTGATGCGAAGTGCCAAGGTTTGTCAGGGATTACGTGTTTTGTACTTTGGTCATTCAAACTAAAATGACCAGAGTTACAATTTTCGAATTCCGCCGTCACGTAGGACTTGTATGACAAATGCTGTTGTACTGCTTGGTGTTCGGAGTGCGATTCAGTACCGAGAAATAAACATTTTCACTGACCAACGAAATGTTAACTAATAGAGAAAGCAGTAACTGTATACGATCCTGTCAAATGGATTGTCATATAAGTGCGTTAGTCTTGCCACACTTTCACGGCCTGTCTTACCAATTTTTGTCACACTTTAATAACCTGTACTAACCTTGACCCAATTTAGGGTACATATTATAACCCAAATTACTATAAACACTAGATATTAACAGTTACAGGTCTCAAGACGAAAGGAATGGCCCAACGAAGTGGACATCCCAATATCTTGGCATCTACTCCAGGTAACGGTGTAGCAAGTTAGTATCAGTTACATTTTTTTGGTGTGGATAAAATTGACTACAAATGGTAAGGCAATCCCATTACAGGCCTGGACAGGCAGTTAGGGTTCCAAGAGGTTGAGGCTCCCAGATTTTTAGACAATCGACACGTGAAGGTAGTAAGGTTGTCAGCCCTATGCACCGGCTGGCTTTAGCCCCCAGGAAATATTCCTGGTACTCCTTTCTGCTAGAGGCTGAGTCAACCCCAGGGCCATAGTGTGACCAAAAGGATTAAGTCAATGAAAAATTCTAATGACACCATCAGGAATCAAACCCACAACCTTCCAGTTTGTGGTGCAGTGCCTCAAAAAATTAACTACATGCCACCATTTTTTAATTAGATGTGATAACTTTCATACAGTTCCATGGTTGTGTATGGTGACAGCCACCATCTTGACCAGATGTGATAATTTTTTAGGCAGACTTTATATTTTCATATGTGTGGTATGGTAATGTTCTGTCATTGAAACATAATTATTACATTAAGCTATGTGCACTGTGATACCAAGAATTATCAAAATAAAACTCTACAAAAATACCAGTGATATAATATAATCATGTTTTACGGGCACTAAAATGCTGGTGGGCCATGAAAAACTTGTGTTTTTGGCGTATGGCATCTCTGTTATCTGTGTTGGTGTGGAAAGTGGCAATAATGAGTGAATGAATAAATGACTGAATGAATTAATTAATGAATAAATGTTTATTAGTTGAGGCATGCAGTGTTTGTTCCTTTATTGGTGTGTGAGGCAATGGGAGAATGGAGTCATATTGAGCATATAACACACGCTGTTGGTCCAGTAACCTGTTGTGTGATGTGGAGAATGATCTTTCATCTGTTGCTCAGTCTTTTCCATCTTTATGTAACCTAACTGTCCCAGGGCAGTGCTGTAGCATGTTAAGTGGATTTAGTGCTTAGTTCTGATAGTACTTCTCTTTTGGGGTTCCATGTTTGGTATAGTTTGAAACTTTCATATGTAATTATGATATTTGGGTGTAGTTATGCATATATCACCTTTAGTAAGTTGATTCATGTAACCTGATATTTTTGCTTGTAATTTGGTGTAAAGGACCTTCAGTTGCTTATGTTACTGCTGTGTTTGTTAACTGCAGGTGTGTTCAGTTGGTACAAGTGTGAATGCAGGGCATATTACATTTGGATTCATATCACTGCATTAGGTACACATTTGCAAACTTACATGGTATGCTGTAGGAACCTGGGACCTTTAGTGCTATGTTATTCTTTACAGGTCTTAATATGTGTGAGCTTTCCTTAGATGGAATGCAGACTCTTTGTTAAATTTTGCCAAATAACTGCTGGTGTAGGATGTAGTATGAAATGACAGTGTTTTTAAGGGTTTGTGATTGAAGAACTGTAAACACTGATATTTTAGGTGGGGAATAACGTGTATCCCTGTTTGTGAATTGATTTTTAAAATGTAGCGTTTGGTTTTCATTGCTCGCCTGGGTCACACTGAAGCCTGGAATTTCTGAGCTATTTTGTAAGTTGGCTTGTGCATTGTTTTCCTTATGGATGTAGGTTATTACAGTACAGCAGTTGAATCTAAAACCCAGAGAAGTATGAGAATTATAGCTGGAGATTCTGCTTCCTTGCCACCTTTTGGGAGCAGTCTCTGCCCTCGCTGCTAATGCAGCCTCCACTCTGTTTTTGCTACAGGCAATCTTCTGGCTGTTTGCACTGTTGTCAACAAAAGGTACTTTAGTGACTGATACAGAAGTCTGTGCATTAATATTTTTACCACAGAAGAATACACACGATAGCATTATACATTAATTGTGCTTCATATGTTCACACAAATTTTTTATGTATTTTACATCATTTGCCAGCAGACTGCAGTAGCCATACAAGTGAGGTGTTTGTTATTGTTGGTCTAGTACCTACATGAATATTTGGGAATGATACTAACAGATCGAAATTCTATGCATGAAGAAGTTAAGAGCAGAGTAAATTCAGGGAATTCCCACTACCATTCATTGCAGAATCTTTTGTCTTCGCGTGTACTGTCAAAGACCTAACTATTAAAATATGCTACGCTAGAAATTTGCCTGTTGTTTTGTATGGGTATGAAAATTGGCCATTCACATTGAGGGACATGCATAGACTAGGGGTTTCGAGAGAGGGTGCTGAAGAAGATTTTGAACCTAATAGGGAACAAGTAATATGAGGCTGGAGAAAATTTTATAGTGAAGAACTTCATGATTTGTTCTCCACACAAAATATTATTAGGGTGATCAAATCAAGGATGGTGAGATTGACTCAGTACATTGCGTGTACGGGAGAAAAGAGAATTTCACATAGGCTTTTGGTGGGGATACATGAACGAGACCACTTACAAGAACTAGGTGTAGACAGGAGGATAATATTAAAATGGATAATAAAGAAATGGGCTGGGAGGGCATGGACTGGATTAGTCTGGCTGAGGATAGGGGCAATTGACAGGCTGTTGTGAGCACAGTATGTCCTTGTAGGTTCCATAAAATGCAGGGAATTTATTGACTACCTGAAGAGCTGTTATCTTCTCAAGAAGAACACCATGGAGGTAGCTAGTGCTTCCATATGTGGTATGGCTTCTGACCACCAAGGCAGAGGCATAGAATTCATTTCCTTGTGGGGTTACCCACAGAGAAGATTCTTTTTGTCACCATTGAAGGAATATCTGTGCAAATGGAAATTATACACCATAACAGATCACAAAATTCAGTAATTGTGTAAATACCTATCTGTACCTTTTGTTGTCCTCACTCTATACATTGAGGAATTTGAAGGAAAACAGGCATCATGAATGTGTCTGAGCTTTGGTTTAAAGCAGTCAGGTCATTTGTATTGTGCAGGCTGTTTGTGATGAAGCTGTTTGATAGTGCATCTTTATTACTGATAAATTGCAGTAGTGTGTGTGTTGAGAGATATTATCATGTGAATTAGCATATCTACATTTTGTTTTACAAAGATTAGGACTAGTGTCATTGTAGCTTACAGAAGGTCAAAGTGTAGTGATGAGATTTATGTTCATATTCTGTACTATATTTATGTTCATTTGATCTGAGAGTTTTATTTTTATATTTTTTTGGAAGGAGGTGGGATGGGGGTCTCTCTGCATCCATAAGACAGGGTATGACTTGCCTCACAAATTCTTCTCATTTCTTCACCTGTCCGTTCTCTGATTTGATGCTTATATGGTTGTAATTGGAAGAAACATTACTAATACAGTTTGTTAATTTTATATGTAACAACAGTTGAAGGTAATCACAATTAGATTCAAATTGATAGTGGTGAAATTTAATAAGCATATTTGTTGTCAAAACAAATCTTAGTAGCCGGAATTGATGGTATCATGCTGCAGCTTGGGACCCCAGGGTTGTCTGGCAAGGGCACACAGGTGATTGGGGGGAGGGGGTTCATACCTGTAGGTACTGTGCAGCATATTGGAAGTGGTATCTTTGTATAAAGACTGTTTCCATGAATGATAAAATCTGATAAATAATAAAATCTAATAAACAACAAATGATAAAATAAGCTCTTTAAATATAGGGGTTTGGAACACGATATTTTCCTCATTTACTATAGGGAGAGTTTGTAGTTAACATCTGTTCCAATCTTGCTATTCACCATCCCCTGATGCCAAAATGAAGTTTAGGCTGTTAAAACACGGAAATGGATGCTGATGTGGCAGCTAAGGGAATCAGACATTAACCTATATAATTAGTGTGTGTTTTGTGTAGATTTCTTGGCTCTGTGCCCACTATTGTACACTGTGAACACTGCAGCAGTTGGAAAAGTATCATTAAATGATCTGTCATTTAGTTTCAAAACTGTGACTGTAGATTATTTTTAAAATCTTATCAGAAATGAGAGATGTATTCTGTAAATGGCATGAGATAAAGTGGGATGCCAGGGAATAACATTGTGTTTCTATACATGCTGGATTGCTGAAAACTCTTGCTGTTGGATTAGTTGTGTCCTAAATATTTCTTTATTTTGGACATTTGCTGAGTGTTCTTCCAGAAACCAGATACTTATTCAGTTTCTTTTCTCGTATTTTCATTGTTGAGTTTTTTTTGGATTAGAACGAAGTCTTGCTTGGCTGACCATTAAAAATCACCGAGTATGCCACGCTTATGTTACACCATACTGGCCGTTGAACTCTTGATAGCTTGATTTTGGACCAACCCGAATTAGTGATAGTGGGTTGTGTTTATTGATGAACCCCCAGCACTACTTTCTGCCACTTGTGATTCTCAAGGAGGCGTGTGAATAATTTAGGGGCGTTCATGGTACTGTGAGCACCCCAAAGTCATCCACAAGCTGCTCTAATCTATTGTGTAACATTTTACTGCACAGAAAATTATCAGCAGTTCTACTACATATACAATTAGACCAAATATAATTGAGCAGTTTTTTATGCAACAACTGATGTGCTCCCTGATGATGGACCAGTAAAGTCTGAAACACATAGGGGTGTAGTGTGATTTTTTAGGACATTATTGTGAGTGTGTACACACTTGTTGGTGCATGTTAAAAAGAATATACAAACAGATTTGTTGTGTTTTGAATTCAGACTTCTCTTCTACCCTAAGTTGGAGCAATATGCTCCATGAAATTATTGTTACACTTTTGCAGTGTGGCAGTGTCATCCCAGAAGATAGCATTCTTCGTTGTCACTACTGTGTGACTGTCAAATCTCACATGATTGATTTGTTTACAGCTCAAGGAATGTCTGGTGCTGGGAGTTCTCCAGGTCCCAGTCTTATTCCCAATGGACAGCCACCTCAGTGGACTCATCCTTCAGCCTTCCCACATGCTGTGAAACCCAGACCACCACCAACTGGATCTCATGTAGCCACTTCGATTACTTCTAATGGAACACCAACTCCACCCAGTTATAGCCATCCAGGTTTGTTAATTTCAGCTCAGACGTTTCTTATGATGCAGATGAAACATGCATTTATGTCCTTGTGACCTGGTTATTGCTTGTACAGTGTGTGGTGTACCCCTTACCAGTTTACATATCCCGTAGCAATGCCCACATGTATAATGGGGAAGGCTGTACTCTCCATTGTCATGGTATGTTGCCTGATACCCTTGGAGGTGATTGCTGTAGCTTTTGTTAATGTGGCATTGGTTTATGGTGTAACAGTAGCCAAGCATGTTTAGCTGTTTTGCATTATGTTGTTTTAACTTTGATGTCACAGATGTTTTTGTGATTTGTTTTGCTTTAGGACCTTGTTTACAGACCTATATACAAGGTAAGGCATTGCCATATGAACATATGTTTTGTATCTGTTTAACCTTGCAGTTTTACTTCATACATTCCCATCAGTCTTTTCTGTAGTGTCTGACATGTATGCAGTTATAGTTAGGATTAGAGAATGGATGTTTTGTTTTAAATCTTATTTATGTGCAAGCGTGCTGTGACATGGACATAACTAAAAACCTTCCCACTTATTCTCTCTCCCCCCATCCCCCCCTTCACATTCACTCACTCACTCACTCACTCACTCACTCACTCACTCACTCACTCACTCACTCACTCACTCACTCACTCCATTCCACTCCACTCAACAGTCCTGAGGGAAATATTTAAATCAAGTAGGTGATTTTCGGTGTTCTGGTAGAGAGAGAACTTTGTTTCCATGCTAGGCATCACAGAGCACCACAGTACAACCCCTGAGTGAGATTCATTCACCCGAACAGACAAAAGAAAGTGCCCTCATTGTAATTGTCAAATTTTTTGTTGTGGTGGGCCTGGATTTAATTCCAGACCTTGTATCCTTTGTTTCTTCCTAGAGCTGCTTTGAAAATACAAGTAGTGCTTTTGTCTTAAAGTTGGTTATGGTTGATTTTGTCCGTTCCTCGCCCATAAACCTTACATTTATCTGTTTTAGTAGCAGAAGGATGGGGTGTGATGCTACTGGAAACAGTAGTACAGGATGCTGTTTCAACTGATTAAGTCAGATGTACTCGTAGAATCAAATTAGACTGGGGTGATCATGTATAGCAAGTGAGTAATAATTTAGGGGAGTTTACCATGAACTGTTTGAAAGTACTGCCTTGGTGTTCATCTGCAGAAGCTCAAGGAAACCACAAATATTCTCAAAGAGAATAGTCAGTACAAAAACTAAGATTTGAACTGGATGCCTTGAGAATACAAGGCTAAAACATTACCAGTGCTGCCATCTTGGGAAACGGTAATACAAAGAAACAGGCCTGCCTGTGGGGGAGGGGGTGCAGCCACCTCAGGCAGCAGGTCCAAAGTTCAGCATAATGAATATTTTAAATGAAAAAATTTGATTTTTTGTGCTGAACAAACTTTAAATTGTTGAGCAAAGTAAAAGAAAATTTAATAAATTATTGTGATATGTTACAGTAATTTCTGTTGGGGGCGGCCATTGTGATTACTTGCCCTGGGCAATGAAAACCTAGCTATCCCACTGCAGAGAAATAATTTATTATCTAATACCAGTGGTGATTATAGTGAAATTCTTTTGCCTTTTTGCAGGCAGCTTGTCGTCGCATTCTTCAAGAGATCCATCACCAATTCCACCTAATCGCCATGGTGAGAATCTTTCCAGTTCATCTCCAAATCTCATTATGTCGAATAGTCAACCTCCACTTCGGAGGAGTCATCCACATCAGCAGTCAAGACTACCTGTGACGAATATGTCATTACACAGAAGTTCTTCAGGAGTGGTTTTAAATACATCACAGCCTAGGATTATGCAACATTCTGTGGGGAGACCTGTGTCTACTGTGCATAATTCCCCGGTAATTTCTGCATCCCTAGTCACCCAGAATTCTGGCCAGTCAAAATCAGTAGGTGGGCTACAGAGTACTTCAAGTCTTCAGTTATCGGGTGGTGGTCCATTTCCGTCAGGTCTGCAAAGTAGTCTGACTGTGGCACCAAACTCTCGACAAGTACCTCTTGAAACAGGTTCATATCCCATAAGTCATTCACAAGAAGTGGTTTCACAAAATGTTACTTCACAGAACATTCCTTCACCTTTTAATCAAAGTAGTCATCAACAGAGGTTAGGGACTAGTCATTTACCACCAGATACTTATTCACAGAATGTAGGACCAAGGTCTAATCAACAGAAATCTGATGGAAGATCAGGGCCTCCGCAGGATCTGCCAGCAGGATTAAGCTATGCGTCTCCTCACATGCAGACATCAGCCAGTGTTATCAGTGGCCCACCACTGCAACAACAGCCATTGTCTCAACAGGTCACCGGTATGCCACATCAGAATATACAAGGCCAGAATTTTATAGGGGCTTCTCCTGTAGCAATAACAAATGCTCAGAGTTATGTACAAAACCAACAGATGAACAAACCAACTAGCCAGTCAGGGTCAGGATTTGGGATGCTCCCGATGCCAGGTCCACCTCTTGGCTCACAACTGGCCCATCAGTTGCTGCAGCCATTACCAGGGGGTCAAAATGTGACACAACCTGGAATTCTGTCACAGCCAGGAATGCTACCAGTGACAGGAGATGTTCAGAAACCTCCTCCTATCTTGGGTTACACACAACCTCCAGCACCTAATCAGTTCTCGGCATCTCAAGTGGGCACCACTCAGCATGATACCCATCATTTGGGAAAACGTTACCCTCAGCAGGTGAGTAATATAGTTCAGACAAAGTGAAAGGAATTTGTATAGACAGGTACAAATTCTGGACTGTTTTTATGGAAGGTAGTATAGTTCTGTCCATCCATGTGAAGTGCATGAACTCAGTGTATTATGGGGATGTTATAGATTTTTATATACACATAAGTTGCTGGAACTGCTGAATGGTTTTAGATAACATGTTGTGTGCAGTTGTATATTAGAATTTGTAAAGTAAATTCAGTTTTGAAGACTAGTCTTGCGTGTTGCGATGCCAGAATCTTCCGTGATATAGTGCCATTTCGACTGATTTGACCTAACAATTTACTAATCAACAACAGTATGACCACTCCTGTGAGAACCTCAAATATCAATTTAGTTTTGGTTTATTGGGTGTTTTCTGTATACATTGTGAGCTGAGAAAAGCTGAGGATTGAGCATGGTTGCCATGGTTATGGGATGTTATCCACTTGTGCTCGCGTCTGTCAGTGGTAGTGTTGATACGTAATCAAAACCATGCCAGTATTTGAGAACTGGTTTGAGTACACTGCTGTTCTGTTGCTTTGCGGCTGTTTAATTGACAAAGCAATCACTGTGCATTATCATGTGTCTGAATAATAATATGTCCTATCAAGGTTGATTTGTTTTCCTTCTTTTGTATTTTATGAATTGAAGACAAATATTTAAATGCTGGCCCTCTCAGAATTTTAAGTCTGTTTGTTTTAAAAGTGTTCTTTGCAACTATGGACTCATGCACATTGTTGCAGTAACTTGTCTGCCAAATGTATCCAACAGCTTTGTTTAGAATCTGTTTTTAAACAGTTTTTCCCTTGGCTTGTCAAACTGGAGTCACATACTTCTGATTCCTTCTTTAAACTGCAGAAACTATTTTGCAACTCCCATATATTTAAAAAAAAGAAAATTTCTCTTGTTTTGTTTTAAATGGCTCCCATTCCCAAAACAAAATTGAATGTCTCAACATCTATAAAAATTAAAAGTAGAATAAATATAAACAGCATTAACAAGAAGATAGATTTGGATGCACTGGCTGTTTTACCAGTGGGTAACAGAATGGTCAAGTTTATTGACCACTTACCTTTCCTCCTTTTGTTTGGAAGATAGCATGATGGGGGAACATTTCTTTATTTTCATAATTTTGTCATTGTTATTCTGCTGTTGTGTAATTTGAAATATTTTTTGTTCTAAGATTTTGATGCATATGTTCTGTATATATTTCTGTCTTTGACATTCTTAAAATTTCTTGTTGCATACATACCAGCAGAAGGGTCAAACTGGTGGGGACATTCTTGCATCACAGATGTCAGGATTATCTGTCACACAGCTGGGCTTTAACAAACTGTGGGTAAGTAGCATTCAGGAAAGAATCTTCACATACTGTATTTGAATGCCACATACCCCAAAACTAAAGTATGCTCCTTATTTTCAGAAGCCAACAGTTTTAAAAGAACAGTTTTTGTTATTGACATTCTTTTCCCACTCTTCTCCTGTAGTACAGTGAATGAAAAGTCACCACACGGCTGATTGTGTGAAGTTGCTTGTAACCACAATGTTTATTTGTGGTTTATTTAATGATGCTCTAGTTGCTCAGACTGCATAGCTTTAAATTATGTGATAATTAATGAGTAATTGATGGGAAAGAATATTTATGCAGTTGTGGCCTAATTGAGATCCCTCTGCATTTGCCTCGAGGGACTGGACAATATGTATTACTGCTGTTTATTGCATATATACAGAACCTTTGATATGGAGTGTCAACAGCTAGTCAACTGTTAAAAATGAGTCTTATTGGCATTAGGAAATTGTGTCTTTTAAGGTGGCAATTTTGGCAGAACGTAGTAGCTTCCTGGTCCGGTCACCTTGAGGTTTTAGCCAGAGAAATTTATTTGAATTTCTTCTTTATACAAATTAACTTGTTCCATTTTGTGTTGTGGTTGGTGAAAAGGAATATATTTGTATGATTGCAATTTATGTTGTTAAGTTAGGAAGTGTTCAACATTAATTATGGCACTGAAACATAATGAAACACTAAAATTGGAGTAGTACATCTTCATGAAGTTCGCAGATGTCAACATATCAAAAAGGGAGAATAATGTGGATTCGCTATTATGTGTTCATGCATAATTTTGAAGAACAAAAACAAAATGTGATCAGCTGTTTTATGTTGGAGACTAGTGAAAAAAATGAGTATGAAAAGCAGAGGCTGAATTTTACTGTGCTCTGGAAAGCAAAGACTTGGTATTAGTGTGCTCTCGTGGATGCTTTTCAACGGCCAGTGATTAAAGCAAGAGAAAGTCTTATTATGGCATGCATAAAGATTGAGAACTTTAAGTGTTCAGCAGTGTCTTTACTGTTTCAAAGCAACACAAGCCATAAATCTGTAAACTAATGGGGCTGCATGTAGAACCAGTCCTTAATAAAGTATGGATATGTAAATTCATTCAGCTGTACTTCTTCATGCATTATTTCTGCAACCAAGTTTCATACAGATCACAGTATTTATGCTCACACATGTATGCACATGCATTGAATTGTGGCCATGGTGTAGGCGGTACTTAACAAGTACACAGCATTAGTGGATAGAATAATGTATTGTGGCTAGTTTTGGATAGTGCAAGTACCTATTAGAATGAACAGTTTTACAAATACTCATTTTATGCAGGTTGCACTGTAATATAAGTGGTTTTAGTACACACACGCGTGCGCGCACACACACACACACCAAAAGGAATCCAAAACACAGGAGGCAATGATATGTGTCCAAAAATAAATGAAATGTTCAACTTTGAAACTAAGTAGTCTTTTTTTATGATGCTGTATATGTGCAGCATGCCATTGTAACTGCTTCCATCTCTAGCTGAAGTTCGCGTCACATGGCAGTTTGTGGTATCTGTATTGAATTGTTAGGTTTCTGCTAGCAGAGTACTATGGTATTATGTTTGATCTTTTTAAGTCCATCACTTGTTGATATTCTTAGATTTGAGTTAATTTGTTTATCAGATATCCTTTCAGTTATGCGTATCAATATGAATTTATGCACAGAGGTAATACTGGATAGTATGTGCCACATTGCTTTGTTGAAGCATGTTGACAAAATCTGAGCCCCATAACACTAGCAGTATGTTATTGCATCCTATAAATCACCTGTTTTGGTAAAGAACTTAGTTCTCTGTTTTACTTTTGTGACTGTGTGGGCTAATGTTTTCCTTTATTGTTATTTTTGCAGGGGATGGAAAGTATTGATCTCCTTCAGAATAGAAATGTTTTGCCCGCAGAGAAAGTTGAACCGCCAAAAATTAGGTTACATCAAGAATTCTTAGATAGTGTTAATTGTAGTCCTGAGTAAGTGGTATTCTTAGATCATTGTTGTAGACTTTAAAACACCTCTGAAATTACATTGTACCTTGAGTAGACATCCTTATGGCAGGAAAGGCATGTGTACTTGGTGAGATCTCTTATATGTTAATTGTGGTAAGCATCATTTCAGTGTTTGAATTTAGGCATAAGTTCATCTTTGCAGTGTAGGTTGATTAGTTTGGTCTGTCATAGGTTCAGGTCTTCATAAGGGTTATAGTATGTTCAGAAAATTTTCTGTTCTGGTTGCAGTCCATAACTCTGTTTGTAAGTGAATGTTTGTTACAGCTTAAAACGTTTTTACATGCTTTGTGTAACGAGCTTTTGTGATGCAACAGGGAAATAGTTCCTACATTACCTGCATCAGTAGATCTCGGCGATTTCACAGTTGGGTGTGACATGTCAAAACCTGCCTCAGTGGCTTGTTCTGAAAAATGAGCATTTCTTTGCTTTTTTAAATTTTGTTTGTTTTTTGTAATAATTTTTTCAATTGTGGTGATAAAATCATGTTGTTACTTGATGCATTATTTTGGCTAGTTCATGGAAAAATAAACACCACGTGTTTTTGCATGCAGAGATTGGTGGAATTAGAAGTGTTGACAGTGTCCTCTGTGAGGTGATTTCTTACACAGCTTTGTGGAAAATGTTGTGCCTGTTTTTGTGACTTCAACATTTTAAGCTGAGACAACATTATTCATTTCCCCTGCTGTGATTAAATATATGGCCACTCTAAGACTTCTAGTGGTGAAAATTTTCTTGTATGTTTCTGGCCCATGTGAGCAACCACAGACATTTCATCAACATATGTGTCTGCCATGTAGCTTGTTCATATTGCCTTTTTATAGGTTTCATAGGTGGGTGTTTTACCCGATGGCAAAAGCAGAGCCAGCTTCTGAAATATATGTTTTTAACAAAAACAAGACAGTGGAAAGAGAGAAATATGTGTGTGTCACGTTAGTAAAACACCACTGCCCCATAGTTTTGGGCTTAATTTTTGTGCTCTGGTTCCAAATAATGCAGCTTTTGGGTTATGGAGTTGGGTAGAACATAACACAGAACTGTCATATTTCTGTTACATGAGTTAAAGGTACTACAGACAGAAGAATCTCACACTTCCTGTCTGAATGAATGTACTGAAATTTTATAATCTTGTATAGTGCTGACATTCAAATTGACCAGCATTGAAAATTTGCATAGAGAACAGTGGCAGGTTGCAGATTGCGAGTAATTAGTTCAAATCGCCACTATTTCTGTTACTGCTGTTCGTCTGAAGTTTTTTGGACTTTCATGAAACTCTGGAAGCAAGCTGAATATTTCACTCCTTCGCAACTCTGGAATTTTTGCACCTAGTGATACATTGCAGATGAAAGAAATATAGGAGGCATTACTGAGTCATCATTGTAACATGAGTATTTGCTGTACTATATTTAAATCTATTTCTGCTCTTTCAGCTGAACTTTGTGAGTAAAATTTGGCTGTAATGAGGTCCCAAGTTACCTGAACATTCCTGCATTTAGCCCTTCCCATGTCATATACAGTATACGAGGTATGAAAGTGAAGTACCAGGAATGCCTGTACTGATGTAGGTTTGCGTTGTGACTAAACAGTAGTTGTGTGCGAAGTTAAGCAAAAGCATGGAAGAAGCTCCGCAGATGTTAACAGAGGTTTATGGTGCCAATGCTATGAAAAAGTTGAGTATTGTAAAGGGGTGTTAAAGGCTAGGAGGATGTGAAAATGATGAAATAAGTGGATGTCCAGTAACTCACCAGATAAATGCAGATGGGGGAGAAGTGCAGAAATTGGTTTATACTGACACTTTTAAGTGTAAATGGTGGCACAGGACCTGAACATGGGTGGAAAAACTGTGAGGAAGATTTTTATTGAATATTTGGGAATGAGGAAAGTTCCAGCAAGTGTGGTGCCACATGTTGTCAGATGATCAGAAACAGCAGTAGCTTCATGTTATGTTTTGAACTCCCTTGTCACTTGGCCAAATGAAACAACTTTTTTTGTTAGAGTTATCATGGGTGATGAAGCATGGTACTTGTAGAACAATCTATAAATGATAGGCCAAAACATACAGCAGAGAAGAGGGTCACTGAGCTGAGAAAAGGCATGCATGTCATGATCCCATGTGAAGATAATGGTGATAGGTTTCTTGGTCACAAACACATTGTTCACTTAAGGTTCCTAGCACAAGGTCGCACAGTAATTCGGCATCATCACTTCGAAATATTGTCATGGTTGCAGGAGGCTTTTGGAAAAGAGCTGAATTTTGGCCATGTTCTTGGATCTTGTGTCATGACTTGCCCGTGCTTATGATGTGCTCATGGTCTGGTGATTATGGGCCAAAGAATTGGTAAAGAAATCAGATTACCTGCCCTATTTACCAGACTTTGCCCCTCTGCAGCTTTTGGGTATTTGCAAAAGTGAAGACAACTTTGAAGAGCCATAGATTTTCAGACATTGTCGACACTAAGGATCATGCAATGACTCTCGTGAAGAGTGTATCAGAAGAGAGGTTGCAGCATTGTTGTGTGCGGTGGAAACGTGCACTTGCGTCTTGTATTGCTGCATAAGGAGATATGAAGGGTGACAGGAACTGTCAGTTTGTGAGTAATTAAATGCAGCTTTGTTAGTGGCACTCCTGGAACTTAGGCATCACACCTCCTATTCTGCATGCAAGACATTCCTATGCTTGTCACTTCCAACATATGCTGCAAGCATTGTATCACACCTGTCGTGTGATGTTTAATGTGGTATATTATGCAATCTGCAATTCGTTTATGACTTGCTGCTGTTTTGTTTTGTGTGAATGGTCTTAGATGGCTGGATTGGCTGTTCTGTTGCGCTAGGCTGTGTAAGTTAAAAGAAATTTAATTTTACATATTTGTTTCCTTTGTCAATTGTTCATTAGTGTAGTCAGTACATGATTTTTCAACATCCAGAGTAATCCCTTTCTCATTTGTCATAAAAATGCCCTTTGTCATGTCAACATTTAATCTTTTAAAGCCTAGCAGTAACTTTATGTACCACCAGGTTTAACATTAAAAAAATTCTACATGGTGCCCACATTGCGTTTGTGTGTTTTCTACAGATCTCAGAACAAACAGCAACTTTTGCCTTATAAAACATAAAGAGATTGGTTTTTGTAACCGAAGTGGAGAGTGTTTACAGCGCGGTACGCATTGAGTCCTTATATAAAACAGATATGCGTCATCTTTAAAGGGTTAAGACATATAGGGGAACAGAGGTGCGGCTCCACAAAATCTTAACTTTGGCACTACTCGGAGACAAGTACTCAGCTTCACTCCCTGGTTGCTTGTCCACCAGGGATTCCCTGATACCCATTGGATAGGAGGTTGGGGGGGGGGGGGGGCAGCGTATACAGCTGGTCTGCATGTAAGGGATGGAAACGTTTCTGCTCCTTAATAGTCCAGTCAGTCATTCTGTATCTGTAACTGAGCTATCCCAGTTCAGATTTCACAAAGCAGATGTTAGACACTGACCATGAATGTGATAAACTAAAGAACTGTGTATCTCTTATTAAGAGTGATGCAAAGAATCCAAAAATTGTTTTTCTACAACCGTTTATACATTCTAAGTGACTGCATTTCCATGGTGCTTGTTGACTATAAAAATTCCATCAAAACTATTTACTACAATAATAAAATAATGAAATTATGGTGGAATGAAGTACCATATTGTGTATAATGTTGCATACAAAAATACAGGCAAACAGGTTATGTATATATCCTTAATGAACAGTGACAGTAAAAGGTGATACTCACCGTGATGAAGATCTTGATGCTGTGTGATTTATTGACGGACTGCACTGAAAAAAAAAAAAGGCGGAGTAGGACAGGTGCTAATATGGCATAACCAAATTTCAGCATGTCTGATAAATGTTATGCTGATTCTCAGAATTTATTTTGAAAGCCTGGCAAGGTGTCTGACTGAAATAAAGAGTTTAAGATTATATGGAAAATTAAATTACTTGTATGAATTAAGTAGTGATTCTGTTTATATTTTATTGTTTATTTCTGTTCCAGGATTTTTAGATGCACTTTAACAAAAATTCCAGAAACTAATTCTCTTCTGCAGAAATCAAGATTGCCGTTAGGAATTCTTATTCATCCATTTAAGGATTTAAATGTAAGTATTTCCCTATAGTCAGATTTTAGTTTACAGGCAAATTATGCTGAATGGAAACAAACTCATGTGTGAACATCATTATGGTAACAGAATTATTTAATACAGTATAAATTGAAGACTAGCAGCTTAGTAACACTTTGCAGGAGATAGTGATGAGTTAACAGATTTGTTTCCTGCCATGAGCATGATTTATTTTTATGTGAGTTGATTATATAGCACTGGATGGGAGCTTAGAATGAGGTATCTGGATGGAAGACATTGTGACCCATTTTATTAAAGTACTAACTGCTGCCTCATTTGCTTCGAGAACCAAGAAAGAAGGGAAATCTCAATTAGCATAGCAGGATTAAGAACTGGTAGTCAAATCCATGACTTCCAAGTATGAAAGAGGAGTGCTAGTGACAAAAACAGCATTGCAGTGATGTGGGAAATATGTTCAGCATTTAAAAAGTTTAGCATTTGAAAAGTCAGATTAATAATGACTGTCTTGTGTAAAATCAGGGATTGTTTAAGACATTCCAGTGTCTGTCTTGGTGCTGTAAAAATGTTATGTGATGAAGATGGGTAAAGATTTGTGAGGAGTTCTTGAGGTTTCTGCAGCAGTATACATAAGGATTCTGTGTTTCTGGGATGTGATGCTGTGCTCATTGGGTATTTGGATGCAAGCATTACAAAGGAACAATGCCTTTGTCATCAAGGCTCAGTGTTTTAGGACCAAGTGATCCTTTATCATGATGGCATTATGTTGCTTCAAAATTTCCGGAACAAGTAACCCCATGATGCAGCATCATATTCCTGAAGAATGCAATCCTTAGATAAACATCTTCTTAATCATTTGAATTAAATATTTGTCCATGCCACATGGTTAGCTCATTAGTTGGTTGGTTTGTTGATGTGTTATTGATTGGTTGGTTGAGACTGATTGACTGGAAGTGTTCTTATGCATGTCTGTGACTGTTACTACATGTTTTCTAATGCATGCTTTAAAAGAATATGATTTATGTTGTGTATTGCAGCACTTGCCAGTTATCCAGTGCAGTACCATTGTGCGCTGTCGGTCGTGCAGGACATACATCAACCCCTTTGTATTTTTTGTTGATCAGAAGAGATGGAAGTGCAACTTATGCTTCAGAGTCAATGAACGTATGTCTGTTGTCTCTGTATTTGTGGCTGTGTTGTAACAGCAGACTGTTATGTCAGATTACAGTTGAGTTAATTCAGGTGCCAGACATACACACTGTGTGTGTCAGTGTGTGTGTGTGTGTGTGTGTGTGTGTGTGTGTGTGTGTGTGTGTCCTGATACATTTTTAGATGCATTTGAAGAAGCACTTGTTAGTTTTGCCATGGTATTTTTATCTGTCTTCAGCTTATAACAGCGAAACTATGGGACTGATTTTGATGGAACTCAGTATGGGAGACTTTACTACAGTAAAACTCCTTTGAAACATCCCAGGTTGAAATGTTTTCCTGCCTAAGATGTCAGGATACAGGGGCACCAAAATTCTCCTATTTGATTAACATTGCACATTGCACATTTAATACGTCTCCACATAAGAAAATTTCCTGCCTAATAAGGAACAAAAGTTGACGAAACAATTTTTTTACCCATTTAAAACATTTTCTGTATCAAAATCTTGAACAATGTCCGTGAATTTCCTTTCATTGTTTCCAAAATACAGCATTCAGATAGCGCAGTCAGTTCATACAGGTTAATCTCCCAGGTCATTTCCAATAGTTTCACACAGCAGAATGGTGCAACCTCATGGTGCAGGTGTATTGTATTTCTTCTGCAATAAGTCAGACCCCACTATTCAGTCTCTGTCACTCTTCCATCACGACAACCGAAGGATTGTACGGGGGGTGGGGGGGTGCGCAGAAGCCTATCCTAGCTGCTCCGCGACCTGCAGGAGCGTGCATTGGCGATGCTGGCATGTGGAAACTGACTTGCCGCTTCAAGTAGCGGGGAACGAGGAGGGAATTCAGGCAGCCAGTAACATTTGAAGAAGTTTGGGCATGCTAGCCAACACCACATGGAGTTCTACCATGAGGCACATAAGCCATGTGGAAGCCACGCTGCTGGGGGACAGCAGTTTGACACCAGATGCTTGGGTGCTCACACGCAGCAACTTGTTGAAATGTAATTTATCGGCAGTAACATTAATGTGTCATGGTGTAGTGTGATTGTGAAAAATTTGTGGTGACTGTGTGCAGATGAGTTACATCAGCAATTTCAGAAAATAAATTCAGGACACCGCAGAATTAGTGAAAGGGACTGGAATTACTGACTTATGGTCTACCTAATAGCGAACTTATTGAATCTGAAGATGTATACTGCAACTGTTTTTGAAAAAAGAGCAAGACTACCCACACTGAACAAATATTTCAAGGAGAAGTAAATATCTGGAATGAAATGCGAACTTGTGAATAAAAAGTCTGTGACAGTATAGTTAAAGGTGTAAATAGAAGTTTGAATGAAAGGTTACAGACAAAGTAGTGAGATGGTCAGGTACAGGTGAGAATGTGTTAAGACAGCTGCAAGTTATACAAATTCAGCATACATATGTAATAAGTTCACAAAAAAATGAAAAAATAGAACTTTTGGATCCTACCATTTTAAGACACTCGAGATCAGATTTTTTTGGAATATTCAAAAACATTTTAAGAGAGTTTTACTTTTTTTTTTTTTTTTTTTTTTTTTTTTTTTTTTTTTTTTTTTTTTTAAAGAAATTTTATTGAGTTGTTGGATGGGCCACTTTGTTTAAGACATAAGTGGTCTCGAAATAATTTCAGACTGCCAGGTTATTACAAAACTTGCTAGTGGCAGTTCTGTTGTGCAGGTATTGTTTGGATACATTTCATACTTGTTCGTTAATTTTAAGGACCCACATTTGATTAGTTATGTCACTAGATATTTATTTTAGAGGAAAATATGTTGAGTATGGGTTGCAGTTAATCATAAAATATACATGTTATATGTCGTATATTTTCACAAAATTCACTGATCTTGAGAAGGTTTCTAGTGCATTAGCAACTATTTGATGTGTTCCATCAAAACAGTTGTCCAGTCCCATATATATACAACATTCTTTGGCCACAGGGTCCTCCATCAAGTATCATCATAAAAATAAACAGCAAATTAGTTAGTTGGTATATAAACAATAACCTGTTCAAGAATGAGATTTCATTCCTTCACATAAGGGTTATATTTTATATTGTCGTAAGCTTTCTCAGTAAAATCAACCTGGTGCATCTGTGATAATGCTGAAGTTATGTAAAATATGTTAAATCTGTCGTTAAAAGTTGAAAATTAAGAATTAAATTGAAGACAGTACTAATTTTCGAATTAAAAGTTATAATAGACTGTTCGTGAAGCTTCATTTTGAATGTGCATAATTTGTTTCCCGTGGTGCAGGTTATGTGGTTTGTGTTGTTGTGGGGTCTGATTGTGTTACTTTGTATTGAAATTACTTGTGAAGTTTAAAAATTGTCAGTTTTCATGTGAGGTGTGTATTTGTAGCTTAGTATAAATAGAGGGTGAGGTGTGTCCACACCTTGCATTAGTAAGTGGTGTACCCTTGTATTTACCAACTTTGATGAAATTAATATTGGTGCATTGTTGGGATCATACTGGTCATTTATACCTGCTACTTTATATTAAGTCTGAAAGTTAGTTTAGGTGAAATGGATTAAAAACCATTTTTGATAAAGTGTATGTAGCTCATTAAGTTACAAACTATCTGTTCTTTTTGAATGCTATCAGGACAGAAGGTGATTATCTTGTTTGTAATACTGAAAGAGTTATGATATTCTCATCTCATTTCACTCTCGGTAATCTCGACGGTTGACAGGATGTGGAAGTAATGTTAAACCAGACAGTCTGGAGGTAACGACAGTAAATATGCCAAGTAGTGGGAAGGTCTGTTAAATGGGCAAAGTGTCTGTTATGTGACTTCTTTCACAGTCATTAGAAAGCAGAGAACACTTTGTAGCACAGTCATTCATATATTTGTAACTTTTGTAGTTCCAGAAGAGTTTCAGTATGATCCAGTGAGCAAAACATATGGTGATCCTACAAGAAGACCAGAAATTAAATCTTCAACCATTGAATTTATAGCTCCATCAGAATATATGGTAAGTTGTATTACTTATTTCAGAATTACGTTTCAGTGCTTGTATGGCATGTTCTTGAGAAACTGTATCTAAAATCGTCCGAACATTTGTAAACATCATTATGAAGTGCTTTTAGTCATGGTAACTGAAGTAAGGCCCCTGATCCCTAACAGTCTGGGCAGCTACTTTTTTGTTCTCTAGGCTGCTTTCATAAAGAATAAAAAAAGTAGTAGGTTATAATATTGTCTGATGTATATGAGGATGACCTTTCTAATAATCCTAAATCCTTTGGCCAGTTTTAAAAGTTTGGTACAGAGTTGGTGCCAATGTTTCTATGCCATCAGTGCCTTGATGGTACTTGGTAGGCAGATGTGAGAAGTGGAGCAGTGGACCTTGGGGAGCTTACTATTATAGAAGAGGGGTGGAGTTGCTGTCACTGTGGATCGAACTAGATTGAAATGAAGTTGCAGAAAATTAGTGTGTTTGTGTCTGTGTGAAAACACTGATCTTTATTCCTTCTGCCCCAGGGTAAGCAAAAGATAGCTCTTGCGTTACTTTATATAGCTTAGTAACAGACATGACTGTGCTTTTCTATGAAACATACGTCACGACTGATGTTTTGGCGTATTGAACTGACGTGACTACAGGAGGTTCATAAACATGAAGTGTCTCATAGAAATGAGCAGAGAGGCATATCTTTGTTGAATTAAAATTTGTATTTACAGTGAAAACCACATTTGAGATTTCTGTAGGGTTCAGTGAATTGCGCACTAAATTGAGGGAAATGTTACAGGATAGGAAGTACATACCAAAGCGTTGAAGGCAGGACCATAGATGTGGGATACTGAATAAAAGAAAATGTTAAATGAGGTTGTACACTTTGCTACTTTTTCATGCATTCTTCGTTTACAGATAAAGGCCTGTATTTAATATTTGCTGATATTGCAATACTGTCTTTGTTTTACAATGAGTAAACAGTTTTGGATTTTATTTCAGCTGCGGCCACCACAACCAGCTGTATACCTGTTTCTGTTGGACGTTTCTCAGCTAGGAGTCGAATGTGGTTATCTTCGTCTGTTCTGTGACATCTTGCTAGAAGAGCTGGACAAATTGCCTGGGGATGGCAGGACACAAATAGGATTTATCACATATGATAGTAGTGTTCACTTTTATAATCTGGCAGAGGGACTGAGCCAACCTCAGCAGATGATAGTTGTAGACACTGACGGTATGTTCTCTGTCTTCTTGTGACCTTTTGCATTTAGGTATACTGTATTATCTATGATAACTTCTGCATAATAAGCAGCTCCATGATTTGTACTCCTTGCCAGATGTTATTAGCTTGATCAGATCAAAGACGATAAGATGTGCAGGGCATGTGGCACATATGGGGAGAATTGTAGGTGGGAGGATATTATGAAATGGATCATAAAGGATTGGGTTGAGAGGGCATGGAGTGGACTTACCTGGCTTAGGATAGGGACAAGTGTTAGGCTGTTGTGAGCATGATGATGAACCTTTGGATTCTGTAAAACACAGGAAATTTTTGATTAGCTAAGGGACTGTTTGCTTCTGAAGAAGGATTCTTCTCCGTGGAATTAGCGACTTATTTACTTGCTTGCTTGCTTAGTTTGGCTTCTGTTATCAACGTCTTGAGGGGTTTGAAGTCTACTGGTAGTATGGGCCTGATGGCAGTAGCTTCAGCGGGGACGCGCGGGCGGGCGCCGCTGCTAGTGGTATTCATATTTAAAAAATGCATTGCTTGCGCAGCTGAACTGTGTGTGCATGCGCAATTATTAATGATGCATCATCACATGGCCAGTAATGTTTAATTAGCTGTGTTACATAGGTTTGTGAGTGAAACATGTAGCAGGCACAAGTCTCATATTATGGGTTCATTTTATGCACACGGTGCAAAGAGAGTACATTGAAAGGGTGAGTGCGTAGTAATATTGCATAAGACTTTTTGTTGCATAGAAGGAACTTAAATTTTGTTTTTGCTAATACTGTTTTGAAGGGAACAACTTTATTAATGTATAGTTGACAGAGTTGTGCTCCTGTACAGGTCCTAGCAACAGGTATACATTTGATGTGCAAATCATAGTGTACTTAATTTCAGCGTTGTTGCTTGTATCCAGAGAAGACACAAACAATCTGGAGTACCATTTTTGGATGGGGTGGGAGGTGCATGTGGGGTGAGGTTTCTTGCACAAAACAATTTGTGTATTAGAACAGGAAGTGTCTCCCAGTGGCTGAACACCAGATGCTGGGAACTACAAGGCTGTAAGGGGAGTAAATGATTATTGTGTTCAAATCTCAAGATGTAACATATTATGGTCGCTTACACTGAACGTGTATACTTTGATTAAGGGATATAAATTCTTTTTTCATCTGAAAAGGTGAGGTAGATGGCTTATTTTAAGGGCCTGGGATATTTGAGAAACTATAGTAGTTCTTAATAAGCAAATAGTTGCTTTATTATTTTATCTCTGACAGATTTCAGAGAATTGTACCAATTACTTGAAATCTCTGTTCTTGTAAACTGTTTCTTGTGCTTCATTATAGATGTGTTCTTGCCATGTCCTGACAATTTGTTGGTAAACTTGGCAGAAAGTCGGGAGTTAGTGAAGGATCTGCTGAATCAGTTACCAACAAAATTCGTCAATTCACATGACACAAATTCATCTCTAGGACCAGCACTACAGGCAGCCTATAAACTTATGGTCAGTTACATATTACCTTATTTATATACAGTTCATGCCCGTGCTTAGATGTTACATGCATGAAGGAATATAGAGTGTGTTTTGTTGGCTAGATTTGGTCTTGTATTTTAAATTTGTAACAAAGCCATCTAAACATTGACTGTACAACCTCTGGCCCTGTAGTTAGCAAATCACAAGGCAGAACAGAGAGAGTCACACACACAGAAGGATCTTAACTGCAGATGGAAGTTGTGTTCTCGTTGCCAATAGAGCACCTAACCAGCAACTGTTGACGGTTGTGTCCTCCCACATTCAGAACTGCACAACAAATTTCATGACACACGTCAAAGGTCACCTTCCTTTGTTTGGAAATAATATTCCATATTTTTATGTATAATACCTTGTGTATTTTTTACAGCCTTTCTGTTTCAGGATTCACCAGAGATAACAAGTCACATATATGTGATTGTCATAAAATATCTGTAGTCTTATAAACATTGAGTTAGAGTGTAAAAAGTTATGTGTTTTCTCAGCAGAGTAATATATCAGCACACAGTGTAGAATAGTCGTTACAGACTTCGTGGAATTTGTATAAGAGGATCATTCGTACCTGCCTCTTCAGACTGCACGTTGGCATAACCCAGAAGATCACTGAATCTTCACTGCCATGAAATTGGTTCCATGAATGGGTAATCAGGAGACGTGTGTGACAAGTTGTGTTTCTCTGGCATATATTTGTTGTGTTTCATGAGCACATAAATTTTCAGCAGAAATGTTTATGGAAATAATATGCTGCATTACACTTCATTATCTGAAATGTCACTCTGGAAGCTACCAGAGGTGAATATTAACAGGTTGCAGAATTAATAATGAAGTATATGTGCCCCATTTTCAATAGCTGCTTTAAAACTGCAGTTCAAGTAAACTGAACAGTAATTGTAGGGACAGATTTTATAATGTGCCCCCCCCCCCTCCACCAGTTTTCTTTGCAAGGGTCCTGAGATTGTACTGTAAGTGACTGATTGTCATAGACTTGGAAATGTCATAAACAGCTGAATGCTGTGCACGTTACTAAGGTACTATTGTAGCGTAAGAAATAGCTTCCACTGGTGAAGTTTAAGACAGTTGTATCTTCCTGCCTTCCAGTAACGACAACACAATTCAGCAGCAAGCACTAACAGCACTTGCCACTAAAATTATTCACAGAGTTATACAGCTGTGGTTGGTGTTATGTTAAATACTGGCTGTTGTTGTTTGTGTTCGTAATAACATTTCCTGCAAAAATTGTTTACATAGTGGCGCATTTCTATTTAATATTGTGTTGTACGCAAATTTGTTATTGCGTGTGTGGATGTGGGTTGATGCACTGTTGAACAGCATGTTTTTCTGCATGAAATTGTATTTAATATTTTTTGAAAGTATAATGCTAGAATGTTGTATCTCCTGCCACTCCATCAGTGGGTATGGGCACTGTCTTCGATATTGGGGTCATTGATCTTGGTGTGGACTGAGTGGCTTTGTTTTTCTCCTGGCCAAGCATGAGGTGGTGATATGACTTGTAAGGGTTGTTTTACATACTGATTACTTTTACAGTGAACCATTTTCAAAAAACTAAGAATTTTGGCCAGTAAATTTGGACCAAAATAAATTTGTATGACAAATTTTATTTCTGGGTCCCAGTTATAAAGTTGATTAAAAGTAATGAACATTTCCAGTAAGGAAGGAAGACAAATGGCAACAACCTCCCATCATTCACTCATTTTATGTACATTTCACTAAAAGGAGGATGCATGGATTTTAAAACAAAGCCCTCCTCTGGCTGCTTGAATATACAGAAACTCACAGTGGGAACTGTTGTTACATTACAGGCCCCAACTGGTGGCCGAGTGACAGTGTTCCAATCTTGTTTGCCTAACCATGGCCCTGGGTTACTTACTGCTCGTGAAGACCCAAGCCAGCGTGCGGGTAAAGAGGCGCCACATCTTAATCCAGCCACTGATTTCTACAAGCGACTAGCTCTTGATTGCTCAGGACAGCAAGTTGCTGTTGATCTTTTCCTTATCAACAGTCAATACAGTGACCTGGCCACTCTTTGTAAGTTTCACTCTGGTAAAAGATTGTATTAGTTTGCAAATATATGTCTGGCTAAAAGCCAGGACTAGAAAGTACCTAGAGCATATCTGTGAAAGGAAGTAATAGTTTCAGGCTTCCATCTGAAGTGTTAGCTGGGTTTAACAAATTTCAGCAAAGATTTAAAAAATCTAATATCTAACACACGTAGAAGTTGTATTGTGAAAATGATATGTGGGGTGTATGTATTCAATTTTATATATTTTTTTTTTTGTTAAATTCATGTCTAAGCAAAATTTAAAACACAATGTTGGTACGTTTGTTACATAGTGCAGCTCTTATTCACAAATAAAGTGCCTGGTTTTAAAAGTACTCAATTTACTCATGTGCCATGTGCCCTCGTGTATCAGTGTGCACACTGGTTCTCTGGAGTGTAATTCAGAGAAGAAAGTATGTAGAATTCACTAAAAATTTACAGAAGATAATCCTATGGAATTAGTAAATTTGTTATGACAGTAATGAAAGTACAGACATGTTATTTGCATCGTATATACAGAAAGTATTTTTTTTGTCACTGGACTGCTTGCTGTGTAGGAACCTGCGATGCTGCCCACTTTGCAATATTCAGTCTGGTGTTAAAAATACTCTGTGCACTATTGTAATGTTGTTTACCATAGTGTTACACCCCAGGAAGGATGGCCATAAGATGGCTTTAAAATCTGGACGCTGTAGTTAAAAGTACCCTCACTCAGTGATGGTCTCGTGGTAGCACTTACAGCAAAATATAATTTGAAATTTGTGCCTTCCCTGCCTGCTGTATTATTTTTAATTTCTGGCTCACTGTAAATGATACTGATCTTCTCATCTTAGCTCATGTGTAATAACTCTACTTTGGAACAAAACACATCTGTGTGGTATAATGGCTCTTATGCTGTTGAGGCCAACACTTCTGACTGCCATAGCTACTAAACGAGTTTGATACCTGTTTATTGTCCGCAGTGGCACACAACTAAAAAGAGAACAGGATGGTGACGAACCCAGAAGGTATATGTGCACAGATACCATCCAGGTTCCTCACACGTGCATGATGTAAGGACAAGATCTGCCAGAGATCAGTAACACTTGTATACAATGCCAGCCCCAATACCAGTACATCTGAGTATTTTTAATATAAACTGTTAACATTTTATCAATAATTACTGTATATATATTATATTTGTATATCACATAATTTTAACTGTACAGTCCAAGAGGCAGTGAATTATCATGTTATTTCAAATGTAGTGATTTGAGTGAGAGTGAATTATCACAAACTAAGATGTTGTTATATTCTTAAATGTAATATCACGTGACTATTGAATGCAAAACGGTACTTGTGACCTTTGATGCCCCCTGATAATAGTGGCTTGACCACCAAAACATGTAGGGATGATATTATAATGAAATATATGTTTATAGACAGTGTGTGTGCATTTGTTGGCCTGTCTTTAACAGTACAGGAATATGCACATTGTACAATATATAAAATTTTCCATTTGTATTAGCTGGTATCTCGAGGTTCTCTGGAGGTTGCATCTATCACTTCCCACTGTTCAGGGCATCTGATACGGTACTGTCGGATAGTTTTGACCGGTCTTTTAGGCGCTATCTCACCAGGAAGATTGGTTTTGAAGCTGTTATGAGGATAAGATGCAGCAGGTATGGCAAGAAGAGCAACTTAATTTAGTGATACGCAATAGAAGCACACAGTTCAGGTAAAGGTGTATATCTTCTATGCTTATTTTTTTTATTTTTTTATGATGTGTTAAGTACATGAGTATGGAGAAGAGATGAAGTCATGATACATACAACGTAACTGTCATAGAACAAGTATGGCTTATAACAAGAACTTAATGATACAGAGAAATTATCTGTACGATCAGTTTCTTAATGCTACATGTACGAAGAATCTTATGACAATGAATGATTCCTAACCACCAGTGACTTTTTCGTAACTCTTTGCACTGATTGTACTTAGTTTTGCTTTGGAAGCTGTTTATAGCTGGTGGTCCATTCTACCAACATCTTGTGTCTTGGATGAAAATGTCCTCATTTCAGTATCTGAATGTTATATGTGTTATTAAAGAAGTTATTTGACCTACCTATTGAGGTAGGCCAGTCCACTTCCTGTCTGCTGCAGCAAGGGTCCATTAACTTATTTCATTGTGCATCAGCTGTTGAACAGGAGTAGGATATTTTTTTTATTGTTGTGATTGTGCTGTGCATTATGTTGAATGTAAGCCATAATTATGGTAACAGATGGAACTGCTTTTCATTGAACATGAAGCTTGGAGAAGTACTGTATCACATTTAATTTTGTGGCCTGTGAGTAAGTGATAGGGCGTTGGTTTGGATTGTCTTGTTTGACACGGTTCTACATTTTTAAGAACAAAGTCAAAATACAATAGCTGTTCTGTTATGTTCTGTTGGAATTGTGGTGACATAGAAAGAAGTGCCTAATGCACAGAATGAAGATTTGCAATCCATGTTTGTGTGATTTTGCTCGGAAGGATTAGCTGCCATACCACGTAATAGATGAATGATGAAGTTAAAGCCAACCATTTGATGTCACTTTTAAATATAAAAAGCTTTAAGTTCTCTGAAGGGTGGGCATTAGTTTGCTCAAAGTATCTTGTGAATGAACAGTGTTCAAAACCCACTCGTAATGTGTGTGTGTGTAATGACAGTTTGACTTCAACCTGGGGCATTGTGGGCAAACAGCCTGTGGTGAAACATGTGTAAAGGACAGCCCCTAATTGATAGTTGGTTGCAAGTACAAGGTTCTGTAAATGTCAGAAAATCTTAACCTCTCAGTTCAATTAAGGCTGACAATGTTGAGAGTGCTGAATTATTTTTTATTATTTTCGTATCTCCATGGTGACCACTTTGAACAAGCTGGGAAATACAGTGTGTGCGTAGTGTAACAGGTCTGATGTTTGTGCTCTATTAGTGCCACTAGGCAGCGTAAGAATCTCGTTTGTTTAGTTAGCTCAGCAACTGTAAGATAGAGAGGTAGGTGGGGTGTGAAATGCTCTTCTTTTAGGTTTTTATTACAAAATTTTTTTAAATATGTGCAGTTTTGGTCAGGAATTTGAAGAAACATGTAGGGGTATATATAATGTCTGTTATTATTGTCCACTTTTAACCAAAATTGGAACATGTTGTCAACTGTAATGAAACTCGTCAAACTGCACATCATCAAATTTTGGTGAAAGTTCTGAAGTCATTACATACAGGCAGATGGACAGGTATTGCAAATTTGATGGGTACATTTTGTAAAACTTTTTTTTGTGTATGCATCAGAAAGAATAATTGTTGCTAACCTGCATTACTTTTTGAAGCCAAAGTTGTATGTTGTGACATATTGGGTAACTCACTTGAAGGTTATGTATTTCAACAATCTAATATCCATTACAATGAGCAGATTTTTGAGTTTAATAAATTCTCATCTTATTGAGGTTGTGCTGCATATTGTAATGTGTCATTTCAGGGGATTGGCCATTCATACATTCCATGGTAATTTCTTTGTAAGATCAACAGACTTACTGTCGTTGCCAAATGTGAATCCGGACACAGGGTTTGGTATGCAAATGACCATTGAAGAAAGCCTATCTGATCTACAGAATGTCTGCTTCCAGGCAGCTCTTCTGTATACTTCAAGCAAAGGTATGTAGTTAGTGTACTTTCTCGCAATATTGTAGCATTTTACCATGCCATGAAATATTCTTAACCGTGACACTAAATGGAGGTGTCTGTAAAACACTCTCCAGAAATTAATACTCAAATATTCTCCTTCACTCCATGTTAACTTAAATGACATTCATATACATAATACAGTGAAACTCATTTAATATTTCTGTGTGGCACAAGCTTTTTGTATCTTTGAGACTTGTGGAAAAGAGAAGCCTGAAATGACTGTTTAACTCTGTTACGTAAGTAACATGGCACCAAAGTGTGTTGATGTAACAGCGTGAGAGTAAGTAGCAACAAAATATACCTAAATATATGCAAAGGAAACACAAGAGTTCAGTTATTACAACAGTTATTTTACAGACTACTGGGATGGCATAGTCATATAATGATTAGGCTTCAGCCTGGACAATCTAGGGTTCGAATCCTGGCAGGGGCAAGAGATTTATCCCTTTTTTTCCAAAATGTCCAGACCAGCATTGGGCCTCACACGGCTTCCTGTTCAGCGGGTACTGGGGGGGGACTTCCCAAGGTGGGGGCTTGAGGCTGACCCCTCCCCTTCGTCTAGTGCTGAGCTTAAAAATGAGCAGAACTGTGCCTCATGATACAATTTTCATTATGTCTGTGGTACTATATCTTATGTCCAAGTCTTCTTACATTTTTTTGGGACTCCATCAGTATTGTAATCTTTCTGTGGTGGGGGAGACCAAGTATTTGCCCACATAAACCTTGAACAAGTTGTTGTTCTTGTTTGTGTTTACAAGTAGATAATTATAAATTTCATATTAAGTAAGGATGATTCTGGAAGAACCATTCCATATAAATTCTTATTTTTCAGGTGAACGTCGGATTCGGGTGCATTCTCTTTGTTTGCCAGTTGCTGCCAACTTAAGCGATATTTTATATTCCGCTGATCAGCAGTGTATAGTTGGATTACTTGCAAAAATGGGTAAGGTAACATCTATAAGTTATATTTATTCCTTATGACTTTTAAATTCCATTTAGTGTACAACATTTATTTCCTGTCATGTTCTATAAAAGGGGTAAAAAAATAGTGAGTTTGTGATATTAGCCATAGGGCATTTGAAAAATATGTTTACAAGAAACTGATTTTCAAAGTGTAAACTGAAGATTTAAATGGTACAGGATGAACACACTGATTCTTATCCACCATTTGTGTAGCAGAAATTATAATTTTTTTCTTGCTACACGATGCACAGAAGTATGTTTGCAAGAAACTTACGTAGCATATTGTATGAGACAGATTATTTAAACAACTCAGTTGCTTAAATCTTTGTCAATCAGCTTTACATTGAAAACCAACAGGCATTTCTGGTAGATCTTTGATCTCATGTTTATTGTGCATTATTTTCAGCTGTTGATCGATCACATCAGTCCTCACTCTCAGATGCCCGGGATGCATTTATTAATGTGGCGATTGATGTTCTGAGTGCTTATAAGTTGGTACAGTCCAGTGGAGGTCCTACAAGTTTGCTCACTCCCAGTAATCTTCGGTTGCTGCCTCTCTTTATATTAGCACTCCTTAAATATGTGAGTATGAACACCTACTGTTTTCATTTTTAAAAACAGGTGACAATGTCTTTTCTCATGTGTCTGTTATTGGTTATCAGTAGATAGATGCATAGATGGTATATACATAGTCTGAATGTAGGTGTATCACATAGATACTGCCTGTAGTAAGCAGAATGTAGGACTGTCAAATACATTATACATACAGTAGAACCTCATTCATTCTGTATGCTCAGAACCAAAAGTTGAGCTTTGAATTACGCCCCTCCCCCCACATTAAATTTCTTTTGTGGTTGGTTGAATTCCTGGCATTGCTTTGTAAGCTAGATTACTTAATTAATTAGAAGAGACCTTTGTATGTTTATTTTTTAATTACCTACTGCATAATTTAATACACTTTATGTCAGAACCAAGCCACCAAATGGTCATTTATGTTTGTCACACTTTGATCCTAATTCAGTGTGTCTTAAAACATGACTCAATTTACGTTTGTGTCGGAGTGTTGCTATATGCTTTCAGCCTTACATTTTACAAGGATGAGGTGAATAGGACATGTAGCATGCCTGTATGGGGTTTTTTTTTTCATGCTTGACCAATAAGTGCTGGCCCTACACTCCACATGACACTTTGCCAGCATTGCATCATATGCCACATGCAAGGGAGGCTTAGCAGTCAGTGACAGGAGCTAGACAAATGATTGCAGTGATGATAACCTTTAGAAAGTCTAATAAAAACTCGCTAGAGCATCAGGCCAGTGCATATCAGTCAAGTAAGAAAAATGCCCTATAGGTGAGTACTTGATAAGCTGATAGTTGTTCAGCTGGCCACAAAATCTTCTACCTTTCATGAGAGCCTGCCACAGGACCTTGTCCTTGGCCATTTGAATGCATCCACATGACTCTGATAACCATTTTAGTACTGTCTTCCCTTCAAAGTGTATATCCTCCATGTGAGCTTTCCCTTTGGATTTTCCAATGAAGGCTTTTGTGTTTATAATATCTCCTTTCTACATGCTACTAGGCCTACTCATTTCATCCATCATTGAGAAATGCACATCAGATTTTGGTGGGAGATGCTTATGGGAAAAGACCACTGGGAGGCACGTATAGGAAGTAAGATCTTAGAGAAATAGAGTCTGAATTCAGCTGGCATGGGGTTTGGTGAAAGCGTGTGAACATGGTGATGAAACTGCAGATTCCATACAAGAATGAAGTTTCCTGACCAGGAGAGTAATTGTCAGTCTTTCAAGGAACAGCATATGCAAATGAACAAGTGGAGTGATTAAGTTAAATATTTACCTAATTACAGAAATAAAGTTGAAGTCAGTCATTTGTGGTTGACAGGTTTTGTTGGTACAAAGTAAGTTACTCAGTTTTTATAATTCTGTTTGATTTTATTATAGGTAGCTTTCAGAACAGGCCAGAGTACGCGCTTAGATGATCGCCTGTTTGCCATGTGCCAGATGAAGACCTTGCCTTTAACAAATCTTATCCAAGCCATCTATCCAGATATGTACCCTGTACACTGTTTGGATGACAAGGTAAGATTTTGTGTGCAAAATTCATATGATTCTTTACATAAGATAAATATGTTAATGCCTGTATGGCCATTAACCATTTCATGATAACGAGAGCTAACCTCATTTTTATGTACTGGCTGTTCTGTTCATTTATTTGGTATTTGAGAACGACAATACAAGAAAACTGTTCCAACATGTCTTTACATATGTATCAAAAATATATCACTGAATTTCAGACTGTAGGATATTAATAAACGTGTTGACTTTGATAAAGGAACCAATATTAGATTATTTCTTATCTTTATGTATGTGTTTTGTTTGGAGGGGGGAATGCAGATATCAGTAAACTCCATGTTAATAAAGATAATGTATAATGTGAAGCGTTCATTGCAACTGAATGCAGTGAAATCCTTTTGGGCTACCAGCTGTGTCAGGTGATTAAATGTTGGTTTGTTCGCCATTTAGCCACTGGGCGTGACTGGTAGACTGAGAGAGTTTTATTAATGAAAATAACTTATCGTATTTTCTGTCTCTCCAAAATGGAATGCAGATATTACATGGGGTGTTTGTGGCATTACTTGATGGTGACGGGACCTAATTATTATCTGCATTTTGTTAATTCTCTTTTACATTGCATGCAGAGTTGTGTTGAAATAGATGTGGAGGGCGTTCTTGTACCACAGCCTCCTCGTCTCCATCTATCGGCAGAGAAACTGGACTCCCATGGAGCATTCCTTATGGATGCTGGTGACCACATGATGATGTATGTTGGTCATAATATCAGCAGTCAGTTCTGCAGTGCTGTTCTGGGTGTCCCGTCCTTCTCTGCTATACCAGAGGAAATGGTAAGATGGTTAATCAGTTATGCCGAATTAGGGATTTCTGGGATGTTGACTATGTGTGTCTTTATAAATGCTGGGAGTCCATGTGTACCTCATGATGTACTTTGCCTTGTATATTATTTGTAGTTGAGGTAAATCTCCATTCACCACAAACATGTTTTTGTAACAGTAATACTCTGTACTTGTATTTGGAACATATGCTGGTTTACTTTCAGCAGGCTTACTGCATGTTGGCTGTCCTAACCAAGGTCCTCTCTGCTTCTCCCACAGTCCCACCAGGTAAATGCTGGAGTAGTGCATTAAAGTAATCCATCACTATTTCCTTCCAGATTTGTATCTGCCCATCCACCTGGGTAGTACGTAAGCCCAGCTACAAAAAACAGCATAGTTGAAAGAGTCTGAGAAACTGTCAGTCATAATTAAATGTTCTGTTCACAATTTAGTATTGTGAAATGAAAGCACAGTGAAACTCGCTAAAGAAAAACCTGGTTAAGAAAATTTCCTAAGAAGTCAGGATAAAAAAGCACCAAAATTCTCCCATTTGTTTAACATTACAGGTTACCCTTTTAATACATCCCCGCGTAAGAAAATTTCCCACCTAAGAAGTAACAAATTTCACGAAACAATTTTTTTACCAGTTTAATACATTTTCTGTTTCAAAATCTTAAGGAATTTCTCCGAGTTTCCATTTGTTCCGTTTCAAAAATGCAGCGTTCAAATGGTGCGCGGTCAAGGTCACTTCCACCACATTTCACACAGCAGAATGATGCAACCTCACGGCCGTCCCAGAGGTGTTGTATTTCTTCCACGATGCAGAGACTGCAGCGAGTCATTCCCCACTACGCAGTCTCTTGTCAAAACAGCCAAGAAACTGTATTGGGTGGCCAGAAGCTGATCGTAGCTGTTTCATGATCTGCACGAGCCTGCGTTTGGCAACAGCCTGGAACGTCATGGAAACTAAGGCAGCCAATAGGATTTGAAGAAGTTTAGGCGCGCGCTGGTAGGAGTCACGTTGCCGGGGCACAGCGGTTTGACGTGAGATAAGTGGTTGATTGATTGCGACAACTTGTTTAAACATAACTTATCGGCGGTAATATAAATGTGTCGTTGTGTTATGTGATTGTGTAACATATGTGGTGACTGTGTGCAGATAAGTTACATCAGCAATTCCAGAAAATAAATTCAGGATGCTGCAGAGTTAGTGAAAGTTACTGGAACTACTGACCATCCCAGTGGTCCTCCTAATAGTGAACCCTGCCTGTCATTTTCTATAGGCCTCCCTTGATCATGGCAGCATCAACAGTGGGTATAAAACGCAAGCCGCTATCAATATCTGAAAAGCTGAACATCGTAAGCAAAGTGGATGGCACTCCAAATGCACCTTGTACCAAAATTGCTGAAGAACTAGGCATTCCTGTGGCAACACTTCACACAGTCATGTGCAACAGAAACAAAATTCTTAAACAGTCGGTGATAGAACAACTGAACAGAAAGAAAATGAAAACGGCAAAATATGAAAAGGTGGAAGCAATTCTTATGGAGCGGTTCCGACAAAAACGGGCACTTAACAGTTGATGGACCCATTCTTAAAAGAAAGGCAGAAGAAACTGCAGCGAAATTGAATATTGACTTCAGACCCTCCAGTGGTTGGATAGACAGGTTTAAAAAACGTTCTGGTCTTGTGTACAGAAAAGTTTATGGTGAGGCAAACAGTGTAAAGCCAGAAGAAGTGGTAGCTTGGAAAGACACAACTCTTCTGCATCTCATGGTTAAGTATTCTCCCAAGGACATCTTCAGTGCTGATGAATTTGGCCTGTTCTACAATATGCTGCCTGACAAAACATACACATTCAAAGGAGCAAGCTCCAAAGGCATAAAGGTTAATAAAGGAAGGATCACCGTTCTTGTATGTGTGAACTTGGATGGCACAGAGAAATTGCCACACCTTGTAATAGGAAAATCAAAACAGCCACAATGTTTCAGGAACACAAGGCTTTTGCCATGCATCTACCATCACAACAAGACTGCCTGGATGACGTGTGAGATCTTCCAAGAATTTCTGGTGTCTCTTGACAGGAGATTGGCATCAAAGAGTAGAAAAATTCTCCTATTTGTAGACCACTGTCCTGCTCACCCAAAAGATCTAAGGAACTTCAAAAATGTGCAAGTGGAGCTCTTTCTTGCAAACATGACATCAGTGTTGCAACCTATGGACCAGGGTATCATCAAGGCCCTAAAACAGAAGTTCCATAGAAGCTTTGTTCTGAGATTGCTGCAAAGACTGAACTCCAATAAAGATAGCTACAAAATGTCTTTGCTTGATGCAGTGTCCATGCTTGCTATGGCCTGGAATTTGGTTGGAAAAGATATTATTGCCAGCTTCTTTAGGAAGACAGGATTCATCACAAATGCAGAACCCGCAATACAAAATGAAGATGGTGATGACGAAGTAAGCTGTGATGAATGGCCTAAACTCCAGGAAAAACTAAGTACCAGGTCCACTTCTGAAAAGTTTGTGCAAGCAGATGTTGCCCTTCCATCACATGGGGAGTTCAGTATAGACCAGCTATGTGACAATGTCAGTTCCAACCCAAATGAACTTGAAATGGATGATCCAGTGGCTTATGACTGTCCATCTGTTCCCACATGTTCTGAGGCCGTGGAGCACTTGGAAAAGTATGAACATTTTCTGCGTAGCAACGAGGATGCCCCAGAGCACGTAGTTCAAAGCCTATGGAATCTGAAGATGTATACTGCAAATGTTTTTGAAAAAAAGAGCAAGACAAACCACACTTGACAGATATTTCAAGCAGAAGTAAACATCGGGAACAAAATGTGAACTTGTGAACGAAGAGTCAGTGAAGGTACAGTTAAAGGTGTAAATAAAACTGTGAATGAAAGGTTGCAGACAAAATGGTTAAATGGTCAGATAGAAGTGAGAATGTGTTAAGATAGCTGCAGATTGTAAAAATTCAGTGTACATATGTAATAAGTTCACAAAAAAAAATTTGAAAAATAGAACTTTTTGGTCCTACCCTTTTAAGAAATTTCCCACTTAAGAAGTAGGATTTTCTTGGAATTTTCAAAATTTTCTTAACAGGGTTTCACTGTACTTTATGATTGTATGTTAAGCTTGGCGGACTTATTAATGTTACTAGCCGCAGGCTGAATAACTGAGGTTTGTTACCTGGCAGGACCAGGATTTTTCTGAGACCTACCTCATCTGTCATTTTATGGGTACAAGGGATTTATTCCCTGGTGAGGAAAGCAACTGTTCCTTGAAATCTATCACACAATTCCACCCACTGCCAATTCTAATGGGAAGCTACGTCTCCACCTTCCTTATATGCCCTCATTGCTTGAGGTGCAACTTTACCTTTACCTCTTACCATATATGACTGGTATAGCTGTGAACTAAATCAGGTGTTGTTGTTGGTGGTGGTGGTGGTGGTGGTGGTGGCGGTGGCGGTGGCGGTGGCGTTCTCATGGTTGTCATTGTTATCGTCATCTTTATTGAATGAATGTCACATTTGTCACTGGAAACATGGAACTAGCAAACTCTGTGCCAGATCTGCTCTTATTAAGCAACTGACTGTGGCTGGTGAACAAATTCCCAATGCAACCTCAAGCCTTGAAGTTGCTTAAAATCTGAAAATTTACAGATGCTGAACCAAGAAAGTGTACATAATGAGTAAAGCTTAATTATATATTTTGTTGTAATAGGTTTAATGTTGTACATTTTAACAAGTATAAGGTGGAGAAAAGATTCATGATTAAACTAATGTAAACATGTATTTTGCATATGATGAAAGTGTTTTATGTTGTCAGTGTTTATTTCTTGTATTTAGTATGAACTACCTGAGATAGAAAGCCCAGAGTCAGAAAGGCTGCGAAACTTCGTGAATCATTTGCAGAATGAGAAACCATACCAAACAATGCTCCATGTAATCAGGTAATATTTATTAATTTCCATAACAGTGTGGACATATACATTAAGAATTATATTTACATGGAATGTATTTTTAGGCAATCGGTTCACTTTTGAAAAATGGTTTGCTTTATAACAGCCTTCTTTCTGTACAATTCTGGAAGATTTTTGCGTGGGGATAAAGTAGCCAAGACCATAAAGGTGACTGCTTATCAGTTGATCCAGAATGCATGGAAGCTTTAATAATTTTGATAGTCATTGTTGTATTATTTACACTGAAATGACAGTAATGCTCTTAATTGTACAGTACTTAGGCAAGAAATTCACATTACCATGATGAAAGTTGTACTCATTTCTTTAAATATTTGTTTCATATAATGTTTTGAAGTTTTCTCCATGGGCAGCATGTAGACTTACTGTGTTTTTCTGAAAATAATTTTGTTTCTGTGCTGTGATGTATTGCAATTATTTTCGTGCAGAGATCTTGTGAATATTTATTTCTTTTCCATGACAGTTTATTATTTTATAATGTGCTTTACAGGGATGACAGCCATTACCGAGGGAAATTCATTGAGCGACTGATTGAAGATCGTTCTGAGTCGGCACTATCTTACTATGAATTTTTGCAACACCTCAAGTCAAATATTAAGTGATGGAAGAAAAGATATTATGTGATTTTTGAAATGTGCTTGATATATATGTTATGTATACACTCACATGTTGTTTGTAGGGTTATAAATAGTTGCTGCTGTTTGAAATTGAAGTTGAAATTATAAACACATTTATTACTGAGAAAGTTTAAGTTAAAGAAATTAAGGAAAGAGAAAACAGTTTTTTGACTGTTCCAGACATTCATTTTTCATAATCTTCTGTTACGTCTGATCGTACATAATGTTTGCCATTTTAATCTGAATGGCTGTGTTTGAAGGTGTAAAATATTTGTGGTTGTTGGAAGTGACAGTGTTATATAACTTGGGCATAATATATACATATTTATTTATTGCCTTGGCTACTTGACGTATATTTGAATTTCAGTTAGTGGTTATACTTTGCCGACTGCTTGTGGTGTACAGTACAAGAAGTGAACTGCTCTCATTTGTGTGTGCGTGTGTGAATGTGTGGGGGTGCTTGTGTGTGAGGTGTTGAGAACAAGTAACTTAGGGTCAAAGTGTATCTTTCCAAGGTTTTACTCAGTTATGGAATTGTAATTTTGTAATAAGCTAGGATCGTGATAACAATAAACAGACACATAGGTCAGGATGAATGGGTAAATCTTTGTTTTGACTTCGTGTTGATTGGATCGACTTTTATGAAAAGAATTTTATATGCCTTCATTAGAATTAAAAATATGGTATTATTTTAATGAACTGTAGAAAGTTATATAAAAATTGAGTGCTGTGTGTACTATTAGGTAAAGAAACAGTTAAAAAAATAAAAATTTGGGATTATGTATATCACTGAATCAAAATTCCCATAACAAAATTGATTTTGGATCTCTCATGATTTATGCATGCCCACTGTGTTTTCTTTACAACCAGGGCTTTCCTCTTCCCCTGTGAACTAATGCCATATTTATCCAGTACTGAAGATTTAACTGTGGTTTAATGTGCCTATCCTGTTTTGTGTTTTACCTCTGTAATTAACCCTTTGGAGCCATGTGACATAGTGCATCACATGGTTTGATATTCAGACTACCTTGTGATGCAGCATGTGCATTGGCCAATGATGGCCATTTGTGTACAGCTCTGTAGCATTTTTTCCTACCCCAATTAACTAACCTCAGCAGTTATGGTTGTCCAACAGAGTGGGACTGGAAGTTGTTTATTCTGTGTCCCCTTGCATGCCATCTTGTTCCTGTCTCCAGCACTCATTAAGATTTGGCAGCAGTTACACTATGCAGATTGTGAGATTTCTTGTGACATAACTGCAGTTACTGTGTTGGTCTCTGTACAGTAGATATGCTGAATACAGTTGACTCAGGTAGTGTTCCACACAGGAAAACAGTTCACAAATATGTGAGAAAGATTCGTGTAGTACATTGCAGTTTAGACACTAAAAGAATGTGCTGATGAGAGATGTTAACTGAGCATATGCTGGACAAAATTGGTGCTACATTGGAGACATTTCATAGAAAATCTTTGTTGCAACTTCAACAGCAAATAGATGTGACATTGTCATTGCCATAAAGTGTAATGCAGCTGCTTCATGTGCATCTGTGTAACACAGCTGTTCTTCACAAACACCAGGATGCTGGTCATGAAGCAAAAATAAGTGCCCTGAAGTAGTACCTTTGGGAGTGTATGTGGTGATATTTATCCCATACTCATTCTGTTAAGCACTGAAGCTTGGTTTGATCTCAGTGGATATGTAACCTCGCACAATAACAGTTACTGGTGTGCAGAAATTTTCATGCTCATCGACAGTGTGCCGTGACATGATGTGTGTGTGGCGTGTTATGAGTCCAACTAGAATGACTGGATCGATTTATTTTTTGAAGACAGTCAGTTCACACTGACATTTAAAGTACATTTTTTAACACCTGTCCCTCTACAAGTGAAGTATGGCCATTGTCTTCCTTGAGCAAATGATAACTAGAAAAGAAATTAGCAAGCCACACACGAATGCTCTTTCATGTAGTATTGGCTCACACCAGCCAATTGCATGGTGCAGCATACCTGTTTTTGTTTCCTGTAGAGAGTGCAAGGTGCATGTGAGTGGATGCATGCCACTGCATCCTGCCATATTGTGTATGTTATTGTTTGTGAACTGTACCAATTTTGTTTTGTACTAGTATGTAAGAAGCGTGAGTGGTGTGAGACGTTTATCCAAGAGTTCTTGGTGGAGGTATTGAACTCGTACTGGCAACATTATTCTTTGTTGAAAATTAAATGAAAGGAATCTGTAAACGGGAACTTGAAAAATAAGGTAGCGTACAAGACAATAATCAATTGTAAGAAAATCGCAAATTTAAAAAATTTAGGTAAATTTTTATGTATAGTAAAAGGCAAGTGGGAACATGAAGTGACAAAAATGTCGCAAGATCTAGATGCAATGAGAGAGAGGGAGTTGTAAATAGATATTAATGTGTATGTGTATATGAATGTAGATGAGGTTAACACTTGACAGAAGATAGTAATTATTTAAGACATATCTTAGCCATTAGTATTAAAAATAATGGATGTACACTGTAAAAGCCTGTTGTTACCAGCTGCATCCAAAGATGTAAATGATTTGTAACTAAATAAATATGAATTTGCATTTTAAAAATCAGGCACACATGGCATTAAAATCTGGGTAATACAGAGTCTACCTTGTGCATCCAGGTTTTGTGAGTAGGCACATACAATCAATCAGAGGATCCCTACAGAAGGAAGCAGGGAAGGTAGCACAATCCAGGTGTGGTGATTCATATGCTGTTGAGTTACTAACACACAGCTTTTCAAGCTTAGCTTGGACAGCCTTGTAAGTAAAGCTAATGGAAAAGACATGAGACTGGTGTTGTGGAATGGGTAAATGAAAGGGAATCTGACATAAACATAAGTTTGTGCTGTTTATTATATTTCAGTGTATAATATAATTTTACATAATGACAGACACGCATGTGTGTACCAAGCAACATTCTTGAACATCATGCCTTTCCATTCCTTAGCATTTTATCCTGCCAGGGTACTTGGCTTTTTCCTGTGATGAACTTCATGTAGTTTTCTTCATTTTTTTTTGTATCGGATGGCACATTCCTTGCATGAGGAGGTTGTAATAAGAGAAACTGAGTACCTTCTTCTCACCTGTCACTCAGTTCTGTGTCACATCATTGCTGTCTCAAATGTTGTTGGGGTATTGCACAAAGAACCAACTCTTCAGATAACATGTAAGACATGTACAGCAAGTGCAATGTAGTTTATATTTATAGGGTCAGTATTTATGCTTGGGTGCAAAACTGTAAACCTAGAAGCTATTATGTGAACAGCATTTTTAGCTACATTTGATCCTCTGGACTCGCAATAGTTGAAAATTCACTTGTCAGTTCGGCTGTGTTTGGTTCGTTTGTTAAAGGGAAAAAAGCTTCATCAGTCTTTCCTATATCCACACATATAAATTCATAGTTTGCATTCACTAAGGCCATTAGAATTTGCTCTAAAACTGTTTATAATTGTGGAACAGTGCTTCCAATCCTGACAGGACTATTCTAATATTTCCCTTACAGTTCCCTGTGGCAGTTAATAGTTTGGCACTGTAGTCTGCAGCAATTTTTTCCAATCTTATTTTGTTGTGTGAAACTTAGAAGATAAAAAAAAATGTACAGTTGTCTTTAGAATATTAAATTATGTTCAGAGCCAGAGCTGTAACCAAACCCATGCTTAATCACAAAGGCAGAGGAGGAAAAAGCAGAGGTACAGAAGAACCCATGGTCTTCATGAAAACTTACACTGCAGATTTAAGTAATCAAGATACCACTGAGTATTTTGAATTTGAAGGTGCAGTTGTGAGTTGCACAGCTGAACTTCAAAAAATGAATCATTCTGAACAATTTGTGCTGTATCACTGAATAATAAAGTATCAGATAAAGGTTTGATGAATGAGTTAACAGAAGAAACTGATGATGGGGAGTTCACCTGTTTTGGTACTTACAGCTGTTCTACTACTTCACTGCCTTCACCAGGCAGTAAACCTCAGTCACTCAGTACTACAAACATTCTGGTCAGCAGTTTTCAAGTACTATTAATGTTATACCTTTTCAATACATAATTCTTGTGGCTGATGACTGTGTAGAGTGATGTGAGATTAGTGCACAAGGCTGTAAAAGTAGTATGTATTAAGTTTTTATTAGCAATCAGTTTAGTTTAGTTTAGTTTAGTTTGTATTTCATTCTGAAAATCACTACAGAATGATGCTGGGTACATCCAGAGATTAATTACAAGGAAATACAATAAATAATTAGTAGTACCAGCACAGCATAAAATTGAAATGATTTCATACATATGCAGAAACTACACAGAAACACTAGAACAAAACAGAAGACTCTAATTAGCACAGTAAATAAAGTACAAGTGATTACAGTCTGGAAATATATCATTAACCCTACATTACTCTTAAATTTAAAAGTCAGCTATCATAAATTCTTCCACTGAATAAAAACTTTTCAAGAAGGAAGTTGCTGAGTAACTTCTTGAACATATTTATTGACCTAACGCTTTTGATTTCACTTGGTAGTTTGTTGTAAATAAACACCATTGTAGGCTATCCTGTGTTCAAATAGTTTTGTGTTGTGGCTTGTAATGAATAAATCTGCCTTATTTGTTGTATCATGTGAGTGAAACATAGAATTCATTTTAAATTTATTTAAAGACCTTTTAGTATATGTAAAAATGTCAAAAATATATACACAAGGCAGTGTCATAATCTTTAATTCTTTGAATATTAGCTATTAAACTTACTGCTATTTTTTGTGTTTTAAAGACTTTCTGAATATTTCTAACATTTTCCCAAAATAAAATACCATACTTCAAAGATGAATGCATGTGTACAAAGTACATGGTTCTAACCATATTTTTATTTGCAAATGATTTAATAGATTTAATTGCATAACAAAGTTTAATTACTAATTTTTGCACATGAAAATCGCAATTTAAATTGTGGTCTAGCCAGACGCACAAAAATTTTGTTGCGGATACATAAGTAATTTTTCTGTCATTCAATGTTATGTCAGGAAATACTACGTTTATTTAGTTTGTGATGCAAGCCGAATGCTGGTGATTTATCTTTATTTGTAATCAATCTGTTATTGTCAAATTTGTGTACGGTATTTTCCTTATATTCCTGTTATTGCGTATAGCAGTGATGGGCTTGCCGGTTACAGTAACGCACGACGACGCCGCACATGGCGGTGTAGTTGTACGTTGAGTCGGACCTTTCAATCTGTTACTGGTATTAATCTGTGATGCAACTGGTTACGACCGGATCCATCGGGTATCCCCGGTCCAGGTTATTTGGCATTCGGCCTTGCTCGAGCAAGGTGTGTGTCCACAGATAGTAGTCAAGCCACCGCACGCACGTAGTAGTGTGCCGGTGCGCGAAGTGAATCGTTTGCAAGCGCGGATGGTCGGCGACGAGGTTGTATTGAGTACCGGTATCTTTAGGTAGTAGTTGTAGCGTAAAGTATACTATAATTTTGCTCCCATGGAATAGTAGTAGGCATGGTTATATGCTTTGAATATATGGGTTTGGCCCCACAGGTTACAGTTCATTGGGAAGTAGTAAATGAAGGTTCCAGATTCAGCATCAAAAGTTTGGTTTTTGTTTCGTGATGAAATTGCATGTGTAGCAGTTAATAGATTTTTTTGGTATTATACGCACCGTAAACATGCAAAACGAGCTGCTCGTATTCCCTATCTCTATCACGGATGAAACGAACAAGACTGTTCATACAACAAAAGCACGGGTGCACAAATCCCGGCTGCCAGGTCGCATGGGCAATTGAAGTTTGTAGGGTGGCGACTAGTACTTGTGGGGGCTCAGCATGGAACTTGCTTCATATCACGCTTCTGGAACCTAGAGTTTCAGGTGGCTCCTAGATCTGTGGAAAGTTTGCGCACTTACGAACGAAAGCATTTCCCCAATATGTATTTGTTCGATGTCTGTCTCGTTGTAGTCGCGACTGCGGAAGTATTCATATGCGTTCTCATTTGTTAACTTGGCAGTTGTTTAAAGAATTTCCGTAGTGTATGGAAGAACATCACATTCCTTATGACATGCCAGTTTCATTTTGTTTGAATGTTGGCTTCGTTTTGTATCACACCTAATAATTATTATGTAACTAGTTCTGCCCACTGTAGTAGGACCATAAGAACACAGCCGCGTCAAATGAATTGGGTATTGTAGTACTGTGTTACTGTTTTAATTCATATTCTACGACAGTCAAAAGTCAGATGGTTATTTCTTACACTTGCAAAGTGTGGGTATGACTATGAAGAAACGTTTGGCCATAGTGACACTTTGATAATTTACTGTCTACCGTGAAGGTGGAGGCATTGTGTTCCTTCAAAAGTATTCCAAAACTATTCCTAGTTGCATTCCATAAATCGTAGAAACTTTCATATTTAAGCTATGAATGTATTGTCTTAATTTAATAACTATCATTTGGCAGTTTTGTGTGAGACTTGTCTGTCATACTTTGCAAGCGTTGCAGTCTGATGCCATACAAATGGATGGTGGGTAATTTGTAATACGCAATCATACTGGAACATAGAGTTGAGTAATTCAGGTAATATGTGATTCAGATAATGTGGTTGCAATTCTTTATCTGCGTTATTTAATTAACTAGCGTGCCTTTTTTAATGAGGCCTCTTGCATTAGTATACTTTGATTGTCTTAACTTAGCAAAAGTAATTTGACAGGATGGCTTTTGGATCAAGAGTAATTTCTAATACAGGATTATTATTTTGTCTGACAGCTGTCAATTGCAATTTCTTGTGAGCTTGTTTATTGTATTAACTCACTCCAATCAGCTGACTGGCCCACATGCACACACACACAATGGAGTAGTGGTGGGAAGTGACTATAGTTGTTGGATAAAATAAGGGCTATGTATAGCTATTCTGCTGATGATTCAGTATTCACTCAGAAGGCTACTGTGCCCTAAGTCATACTTTGGTAGAAGGACAGAGGAAGAAGAATGATATTTTGGACAAGTGTCTACAATTCTTATGGGGGGTTCTGTTATGGCTATTTTGTTTTTATTTTCATTGCCTTTACAGGTTGCTCCCATTCATGAAATTAAAGCATTTGTATTAACCTGAATAAGTTTGCTCATTTATTATTGATGTACTTTGCGTTTCTGCACTTATGATACCGTCAAGTATCCGAGTACTGTCTTCACCAATACAGAGCTGAGCCTGTTAAGGATTCAGTTCATCTAGGATGATGCATTGTGTCTGTGGGTGAATAGGTTCCAGTGTTTTGAAGGACTGTAGCATCTTCATCTTCAGTATCAAGCAGTCCAAGAAGAGTAGACACAGGGGATGATGGGTTGTAGTGTATAGGTATGGGTGATTAGGTTAGTGAAAGAACAATGAGTAGCAAATCACCTCAACTGATTTCCAGACCACTTTGAAGTTGCATTGGTAGACATGTGGCATTGACAATGAAACCCAGACCCCTTAATTTGATCTTGTTTCGTTTATCTTATTAGAATCCACTACACCACTTCAATTCATTTTACTAGTATTTACTCTTTTCTGTATGCACTTCTACTCTTTTGTTTACTGTTTACTCATTTTATGCTTTAGTATCATTTATTTAAAATTCCATAAATCCAGTTACAGGATATAGAACATGTCATTCCTTAATCTAAGTATAAAGCTACATAATATATAATATAATCCTAATCTCAGTATAGAGGCTACTCAGCGCCAGTCATAGTAACTTCTACTGCCATTACGAGGATCTATCCACCAGGTTCCAAGATTCTCTTGCATTTCCATTGATAATATAAAATGTCTCTATTTTGTAGTGTCAGTGTTTCCGCATCACCCACGAGCAACCCATGCATCTCCTGAAAAATTGCCATGGAGCTTAACCCCTACCCTGTGCAGTAAAGATCCCACCCACTACACCAAGGCCCAGCCCACTGCATGTCACTGCCATCCAGACTGATCTACCATCCACTGTCCTCATGCTATGCTCGTTACCCATACCTGTATAATATACCATATCTTGCCACATGGTTAATGGTCTTGGATTGCTTCATGATAAAGGTGAAGGTGCTATGATCCTTGGAAATATCAGGTGCTGTATACCCAGTGATGTGGGAATATCCAGAAGCCTTGAATCTTCAATAACCTGATGTGAGAACCCCAGATCCTGCACTGAACCTGCTAATTACTTTTTCATCACTACCAAACTTTTGTTAGCAGTTTCGTCTCTTTTCGTTTCACAGTCCTGACCTCTTCTACCTACTCACAGTAGGTGTCGAGATTGTTTATTTTCACTTGATCACAGTCAGACACACACCACAGTTGGTAGGACTTGTCTGGACAAGGGATCGGCCCGTTGCAGAGACCTCTACCTGACAACACAAACTCACAGCAAGAGACAAACATCCATGACCCCAGTGGGATTCGAACCCACGATCCCAGCAAGCGCTCAGCCGCAGACCTACATCTGAGACTGTGCAGCCACTGGGTTCGGCCTGTTAGCAGTTGCTTCATTTTAATTCCCTGTACCATTAACTAAAGTGATTACAAGACCAACATTCCAGTTTATTTAGTGTGTAATCTCAGTTGCGTGGAAATGTTCAAAATGCTGGAAAACTTAGCTGAATTTGGAACTAGTTCCCCCCCAGTTGAGCCTCAAGAAAGCATTAGTTTAGTGGTTGTAGATGGCTTCAGGACATATCAGCCAAATATGGTGGTTTAGTTGTAGCACTTCTGCTGTGTGTACAGGAGGTTTCAAGTTTTAATCATGGCCCAGAGTGTGTTTATCATCAGACCATGTCCACATTTCCAGTTTGTCAGTTACAGCCTTACCAATTGATGTTGTATAACCAGGGCAGTCAAAAAATCGTTGTTAAATAACCCCATAATCAATCAGGCTGATTCATTAAGACCAGTGTCAAGATGACTGCAGCTCTGAATCAGTGATAATGTCATTAAATTCTGTATTCCACATCTTATTTTGTTGCTTTATCATGAATTTCTTATCATATTGCAAGGATTTAAGGTTTACAGTGCTGTAAAAGTAATCTGTAACCAAATATCATAAGCATATCTCCAGTGCTGCAGTATGTAAGGTGGGGAAAGGTTAGTATGGAAGTTAGCTATCAGTGGTGGTTTCTTACTAGCCTGATAACAAGGAGAGACAGGAGCCCAGACAAAATACATTACACAGATTTTTTCATGAGTGCCTGTGTTATCACATGTGTGCCCAAGGACTGCACTATAAGTGTTCAGAGGGAGCTGAGTTTCCAGACACACTTTACTTCTTCTGACAGATCCTCCTTCATGCATACAGTAGAAGGTCAGATTGACCCCAGAGCCTGTCTGGATATCACAGTGAAGAGAGAAATCAAGCATCAGTAATCAAACCTGGCTTGTCGGACTTGCAGCATACTTGGGTTGTTCAACTTGTAGCAGGTCACTTCATTGTTGACTGAGCTACCCTTGTTTATTGCACAAACTTTCTTATGCACATTTGTATCTGTCCACAGAAATGAAGAGTTAATGCATGCCGAGGGGGGGGGGCGGCAGACAAAAGTGCATTTTATTGGATGAAAATTTATGCATTTTAATCAAAATCTTTGGAAGCAGTTTTGAGAAAACCATGGCTGTGTGTTCCAGCCACCATGTAAACTTACTCCTCCTCCTCCTCATCATCCTGCATCTCCTACTCCTCCTCCCCCCCTCCTCAAGTCTCTTGTCCCCTATTTTCTCCCTCCTACCCAGGGTTCATATTCATGGACTTATTATATATGGTAACTGATAAGCAGAAAATTTGCTGAATTGCTGAGACACAAGGGAAAAGCACACAGACAGCAGTTGCTAAAAAGTCGCTGTAATTTGTTGTTGCCAATAACAGTAAGACTGCAATGAGGATGTGAATAGTGTAACAAGACCTGCATTTTGGAGCCCTTGTTTTTGAAATCAATGAAACATAATTTTGTGTTCATCATTTTTAATGTCATATGTGTGAGTGTTTAAATCTTCTTTTGTATGGGTGCAAGACTTGGTCTCTCATCCTGAGTGAAGTACAGAGTTTGAACACATTTAAAAGCAGGAATGCTGGGGTATCACAGTACAGTGTGAACTAATGACCTTACATAATGCAGAGGTTCATGATTGGTACCCTTCATGTAATATTGTTAAAGTGGTTAAATGAGGGAGGTTCTGATGGGTGGAACAACTAATGCTGATGCATAAAGGAGGTGACATGCAAATACTATTTTCATTTGAAGACTAGGATATAAGTGCAATGATAATATTGACTTCTTCTTTGGAAAATGGGTACTCCTTTTCAATTGTTAGGGAAGAATTATGTAGCTTTTCACTCATTTATGAATGTTAAATGTACAAGACAGTGGTGAAATCTGCATCTCCTGTATAGTTTGCTGCAGGTAGAACATAAACAATTTTGATGACTTGTCATACAAATATTATTCTGTGTTTTGTACGAATGTAAGAGATGAATTTGTGCCACAGTCACTACAAGAAAACTGTACTCTGTGTAGCACCAATATTCAGGGTTATTATTGCACTAAAGGGGCCCAGGTTGGATTCTAAGCTAGTCTGGGTGGGTGTGTGGTGACAGAGTGGCACTGGGACACATTCTCCAACTGCTTCAGTTTTTCCTCTCCATACATATACACACCATTCATCAGCCACCATTGGTTTTAATCTTGTAATTGACAGTGTTGTTAAATAATGCTGCCCTTCCCCTCAGTCTTTATCTCTGTCTCTATTTTTCTGTGTGTAACTATGAGTGGGAATCAAAGAAGCATTATGTGTACTGGAATAGCTTCGCCATTACAATCATAAGCTAGAGATCAGATGACTGGTGATTGATCTTTCCAGTCTTTTTCCTTTTAAACTGGAGGAGGAGGAAATTATAATCTAATTTGTTCATAATTTCATCCTTCCATATGCAGTCAAAGCTGATTTATCTAGCACGGGATGATGCAGAAAACTCTATCAATCGGAAATTACAGAACCCAATTACATTTCGTTATTCCATCTATTGGCAGCACCGAGCTCCAATTGTAGAAGTTCAGAAAGCAAAAAATTTTTCGTGGAAGACTATTGACGGGTTAAATTTATGTAAACCAGCACGTAAGGTAGCAACAACAACATGTGTGTGTAATCCAGTATTGCGAATATGATGATTGAAAGAGTGCAATGTTGGTGTTTTTTGGGTTTTTTGTAGAGTGTATACTCAGAACAGGATATGAAGTGACAAATGAAATTTTTAGGCCTGTCTCTGAATTTGCTGGTACACTAAGATACATGTTAGGTATAACATTCTAATATCTGGAAACTGCGATGTCTGGCAGCCGTATGGTCCCAGAGGTGCTGTGTATCACAGTTGTTACCGTAATTTCCACTTCAGTGCTTTATAACCAAGAGGTATATTTGAAGTAGTGTTATTGAGTAACCTTTATAATGACTCACAACATGCCAGTACTCTAGAAAGGCAAATATTCATACAGAATTTTATGTATAAAGAAAATAGTTGTGGTGCACAGAAATTATATATTGGGAGCTGGAAGGTTCCAGTATGGCATGGCCAGCTTTTTCCTGTCACACTGAAATAAACTGACAGGAATGAAAGATGAGGTATCACTTGGTAAGTGTGCGGAAAGCTGAAATGATGCAGAAAGGGAATTAGAAAATATTTGTATGGAGAAATGGAAGATGTTAGCCACATTATTTTAGTTTGTAGTAATACCTAAAACTTGATAAATGGCTGTAGTAGCAGAAAAAAAACTTAGCAAGATAATTTTAACGGTAGTTTTTTTTGTCAAAGTTATTGCATACAACCCTGTCATATTGAGGTGTTGAAGGAGAGGCATGTCACTTCAGTAAGAAATGGTAATGCTAGCAGAATAGTGCAGGAATTTGTTAGTATAATATATGTAGTGTTGAACCATACCCATTTGATATCAAAGAACCACTGCTGCACAATAATGGGGGATTATGCTGGAGAGTGTGTGTGTGGGTGGGTGTGTGTGTGTGTGTGTGTGTGTGTGTGTGTGTGTGTGTGTGTGTGGAATGATCATTTCAGTAAACTTGCATTTCTTGGAGCATTGTGAAGTGAATGGCAGAAGCTCATTTTTCACTGTGACAGTTTTTTTTTTTCTCCAGGATCCAGCTGTAAACCAAAAGCTGTACAGTATTACTCATAAAATCAAGAACTTCACTTTCTGCATACAATGGCTGTGAACACTGTTCTCCTGGATTTCTCTGTGACACCAACGAAACTTACCAGTGCAGGTTAGAAAAGTTTTTCCATGTACATTACTTTCCAAGATGGTTTTGTTTGTCTGAATTTGCCAGATATTCAGGTAACTGTGAAATACAGGAAGAGGGTGTGCATAGTGTACGTGGGAAGTGAGAAATGGAAACACATCTTCAGTATGGTAGAAACATGTTTGACCATCATTAGCACTGAATAGTACCATCAACTGCAGAATTGTTTGCAGAGTTTGTGTTTACTTGTGCTAACTAGATCCACCACCAAAGCAACGTACTGTAATGTAAATACCTCGGAACTAACCTACTCATACCTTACATGTTGCTAAATTCAGATCTGACAGAGAAATATAAACATTTGTATGAAATATATTTTTATTAACTCGGGTGCTGTAACAACAGATTATAGTATGTGAGTTAAAACTCACAGAGAGGACAGTCCGGGTTTTGAAACCTGGTGGGCGCAAGATATCCTCTGTTTTATACCCATCCAGCCTGGTACTGGGGCCCACCCAGCCTCCTCTGCCATGGGTGCTGGGGCTCTATCCCAGGGGTAAAGCATCCAGATTATGGCATTGATCACCCACACCTATCTTGCGTTGAGTTTAAGAATGTGGACAGTTGTACATCTGGCCCCCCTCTCTGCCTCCTGTGCCACATTATGGGGTGACCTGAACCATTAATTTTGCCTGTACTATAACAGCAGATGTCTGTTAGTAGACAAAACTACATCAAAATGTACAGTGGGCAGAACTTCTGTGAAACTGGAACTGTATTATAAAAATGTAGGCTCAAATTTGTAAACAATTCTGTGCTTATTTTTGTATGAGAGATATTTAAATTAGTGTGTTGGTGTCTCAGTGATCGAGACTTCAGAATTAATAGTAAGCCATCAAATGCAGACCATCAAAGTTATGAGATGGAAGCAGCCAGAAGGTACATCAACTTCTTTTAGGCACATTGGAAACATATAAATAAGCCTTATATGCCAGCAAAGGCCTTCACCTTTGATTTTAGAATCAGCCTTTAAAATATTTCAATTTTTGGGTGAATTTATCATTGCAGGCTTTTAATTAAAGTGCAGATTAATACATCACTGAAAGTAGCTTTGTTGTATTGATAGAAAATGTGCCATTTAGAAATAGATGAACTACAATACTTATATTTATTCACAGGAAGTATTTCGCTTTGTGAACAAAACTGACCAGTGGTAACTTAGTACCATTCGTGAAGCATTACAAAAAAGGAGTGTACTGTCTTGTGATGTTTATTTTGAATTATTGCTTCATAGTACTTTTCGACATGGTGATAAACATGAACTGTATTGGTTCTTTAACCCTTCTGTGCCAGCCTCATTGCACTGTATCAATCTTTATTTCTTTATATGCTGCCAGCCTTAGTGCACTGTATGATCATGAATTCATTTAAGGCTACTAAGTGAAACAGTCTATATAGTAGAATTTAAGGGTACTGTAAATTAAGAAGCCCTCCATCCTAGTCTTGGAATTTAAACCCCAGCATCTTTGATGGGTTAAGGAGAGATTTAATTTATCTAGCTTAGGCTGTTTCAAAATATGAAAATATATGAAGCAGCAAAATTACCAAAACTTTCTTATTGAAAACTCAAAGTCTTTGTCACTTTTGTATATTGTCCAGATTTTTCACTTCTTCACTATTTATTCATACTGATTACACCACAAATCAGTAGGGGTTGGTGCCTTCTGTCTACACCAATGCAGCTTACTAGCAACAGTAGTCAGTACAATGTGTAGACTTTATACTGACATAATATGAAGTCTGTCGTTTACTGTCAGCTGTTGAAATCCATGAAGGAATAGTTGAACTACAAGCTTTTGAATCTGGTGCAATGCAAAAATAGATTTTCTGAGCTCCATTGCATAGGGCATGAGTCACAGAAGCAGGAAAAGTCTCCTTGTTATGAATGTGTTTGGCTTACTTTTCTTATTTTGTAAGGAAAAACATGTTTAAATTCTTATGTCTATGTTGCTGTCTTCTCTAATAACTTCCGAACTAATTTCATGCCATTGGTAATGCCAGCATGGCAGCCATGAAAAGTTGTGAGATGGGAGAGCCAGTATGCTACCAAATATATCATTCTGAGGTGGTTGTGGTGTCACTTCTTCAAAAACAATAGAACTTTTACTTGCAGTAATTTGTGTTTAGTAGAAGACAGGTGGCTGCATGAAGTCTGTACAGAAGGGAAATCACCTGCAAATTTTATGTAGTCAGAATATGTGCTGGTGGAAATTATGAGCAAAAATATGTTACTAAATTGTATAAACTGTAATTTGTAGTTGATGCTAGCCACATCATACAGACTGACACATTGGAAGGAAGATTTTCCTTCATAATTTCTTCCCATAACTTCTTGGTTATTCCCATGCCTTGTGTGGTACCCATGTACAGTGTGTATTTTATTGAACATTTTGTGCAGGCAAGTTAAAAGTGTTGTGTGAGGTACAGAGGTTGAGTATCTTTAAGTTGTGGTGCAGTCTAAAACACTTTTCATCTGAGTTTTTGTTCCAGACTGCACCACAGCTTTAAAAAAGAAAGTGATGGGATGTGTGAAGCATCTTGATGTGGAAGTAGAACACCAGTCTTGTGGACTGAGGACTACAGGTTACCTGTATGTGGTGGGCCATTTATGTAACCATAATATGAAAGTTATGTAATGATATATAAACTTTTATTTGGTGTGAACACTGGAAATAATTGCATTTCAGTTTGCTAAAATAAAGCTGTTCTAAATATGACACTTAGAAGTTTTCTGATCTCTTGTTTTGCAGGTTTAGTGTGTTACTTGAACACATATCTTGATTTGGTCAAACACATCTCTTTTGTTATTAGTTATGGTATTTAAAATATGGTTTTTAAAGTTTACACAGTAAACTAATGTCTGATGCATTTCCAGTTTATGCTGGGCTAAAAGCAAAAGCTAATTCATCATATATCTGAAGTTGCCCTTCAAATTCTGGCCTACCTGGTCTCTGCAATTCCAGCATAATGTCAGCCTGAATCTCATGTAGTGTGTTCACAGAGCATAGTTGTTAGAAGTAATGACAGAAGCTTTGTAGACACCAGCAACAAGAATTGAAAGCCAGGATAGAAACTGAAGAAAGATTGAAAATACATGTATATATATTTTATTTTGTTGGTGGTTCTAAAATACACATTATTCCACAGAAATTCCTACTATGATAAGAAGACATCTGAACAGCTTCCTTTGCAAGTCTGTTAATACAAAGTGAGCCAGAAGTCACTCAGCCCATTCAAAAGATAGAGTTTAAAAAAAAAAAAAGGAACGAAATGTGTACTTCATGTTATTCAAACCGTGCATTTTCGTTATGGATTGATACACACCAACTAATGCACTATTAGAGATTGTTTTAACCTTTGTACATAAGTCCCTACATACATTTCGACGATCAAGTGGTCATCTTCAGCAGTTCACTGGTGCAAAGTGGTTCTCATCCAGAACAGTGTTGACATGTCAGACAAAGTTTACTTCATAGGAAAAGCATGGTTTGACCCTAGTGGATATTTTAACAGAACAGCAGAATGTGGAGCAGGGTAAATCCACACATTTTCCATGAGTTGCCATCACACATTGAAACAAATTGATGTGTTGTCCTCTTGTCTTCAGAGAAACTGTGACTGCTGAATGCTATCAGGAATTGAGTGCACAATGTATTCCCTTATTGGACAAAGCTTAATGGGATTGGTAGGCACAGCAAGATGATGGAGCTGCACACATGGTGAATTATGGCAGTGCTGGCAGAGTTCTCTGGTGATCATGTGATTTCAAAGAATTTATGACCACCAAGATATCACTGGATCTGACGTCACTAGACTTTTACCTCTGGGACTCCTTAAGACAGAATGTGTATAGAAACAACACCCCCCCCCCCCCCACTTTGGCAGAATGTCTACCAAATATTGAAATGTGTCTAGAAACCATATCTGTGGCAACACTTTGTCATGTGTGTGCAAGCATGATCTAGGAGTGAATTATGGTACAGGGAAGTATAAATCACTTCCAGCATCATCCCTTGCTTTTCACATCTTCGTGAATTTACAGACCCATATAATACGCTGGCATATAGTGAGTTATGCTAAGGGTTTTGTGACTGTTGGCTCATTCTGTATTTACCGGGTATGGTACATTTTAAAATTCGATTTTCTGATGAAGACTGAAGTTGATTTGCAAAGCATCATTCTGTACATTTTGAACTGTACTCCGGTATTTACCAAACACCGCAGTGAAACCCCCAGATCTGGAGCATATGATTTATTAAGCCCTGGACTAAAGGCAGGAATATTTTCTGTATGCAGATAAAGCTGGCCAAATGAAGGTGGTTGTACCATATTTCGTGGACTGTAAGACAGGAATTTTTTCCTCATTCATCCTCTGAAAAATAGGATATATTCTTAGAAACACACTCAAGTTAAATGTGTTTGGTATAGATATTTTACTGAGAACTGAAGATTGTGACAAGGGGTCATCTTCTACACAGGGTTGCCTCATATTTGGGTAAATGCAGAAATTCTTACACATGTTATTTTCTTCATGTACATGCTAACACTACTCATAATTCTCCTTTGTTACATATTCAGTGGAAAGTAAGAGCCTTCAGGATGACATGGAAGAAGTATTGTCAAGTTATGTACCTGGGTTGAAGAGGCAGCAGGTCTTTAATTTTGCTGGCAGTTTCATTGTCCTGCTAACAGGAGACAGAGGGGCTCACATCACTCTGCGAGGCTTTCCACAAGGCCTTGTAACATGTAACATTGAGTATTACAAGGAAGATGAAGAGAAGCCTTTGTTATTGTTTGAGGTAATACACAGTGCAACTCACTCGTGAAGCAATGTATCTGTTTTGTTTTGTTGCTGATCCCCACAGCTTCTCTGTGCAGAGGCTCTTGTGGTAGAACATGGTGAAATTAAATATCATTTATGAATTAATTTGGGTTAAAAGTATTGTGGGTCACCTGCAGATTCCAAACTTTATGTCTGCTGAAGGCTTTTCAGAGCCTGGTTTCATGACAAAGTACGGGCTGCAGTGGGAACGCTATGTGTAGTCTGGTGGCCAGTCATCACACAGACCATGTTTCTTACATATGGCGATAGTCTGCTGGTCTCAGCATTTGTTGGCAGAAGTCTCACAAATTGAGCAGCCTAGATTTTTTCTTCTATAGGGATTCCAATTGTTGTGAATGTCCTTCCAGTAGGGTTGACTGTGGAGGTTATAAGGTTTGAAGATTTTGCTGGTGAATATATGCGTTTAAGTTTCTTTGGTCAGCCAATCTTTGACTGCCATTACTGACCAGACTCTGGCCAGTGTTTCTAGATGTCTAAGCTTTGAGGGAACATGAATTCCTGGTGATGGACACAGAGGCAGTCTTGAGGACGGAAATAAGTTCCATCTTCATACTACTGCTCACCCAAAAAAAGTTTTATGACTTGTGAGTCATATTTGGGGGTGTTAAAGTTTGATTCATGGGCCAGAGATGAGTTCAGTCTTCCACGTTCTTTGGTTTTGACCTTTAACAGTTATCCTCCTGTTTGATGCTGTATAATTTATGCAGTTGAGAAAAAAAGCATTATATAGACCAAGACTGCTTGAAGTAGACCACAGTTATTTCTCTAAAATCATTACCTATTCAACATTCATGGATACCTCATTCAGCACTGTAGCATAACTTCTGTAATTCAAACTGTATCCTTAAGTAACCCCAGAATCAATCATTAGTCAGATTTCTGGGCCAGTGTTGCATTTAAAAATAAAATGTGGAAGCTCCTTCTTTTACATCGGTTTTATTGCCTATGAATAGTTCGGTGTTCCACTGTGGCTTTTTCATTTGGCAGAAGGAACTGTAGTGTTCACTAAAATGACATTGACTGGGCTTGTCTTAAATTAATCAAACCTTTAAATAAAAAGGAATATTATCTGAATGTATTTGGTCTGTGACAATAGAATTTGAACATAAATGGGTAAAAGCATTAAACAGAGATTCCAATATATGTAGGGTGATTATTTTCAAAGTGTCATGACTCCTTAAACATTCAAATTTGGACCAATGTGAACAGAAATTTTTTTTTTAACTGAACATTGCTTAGTGTACCCATGAAGTTCTGAAGAGACTGAATTGGTCCTTATTTTGGTAGTTTGCTTCTATATTCAGTAGCTGTTAAACACTAATACAAACATGTTGTCTGCAGTAATTCAAGGCGACAGATACTACACTTGTTCAGCAAGAACTGGACCTTTGGAATATCAATAATGAACGCCGTTGTTTAAAAAAGTTATTATAGCCTATGGCAGCTTGATTCAAATGTGCTGTTATCTTATTCTGTTGTGTAAACAGTGGGAACTCTTTACCCAACAACACATCATAACATTCCAGCAGACTTGAATCTTCAGTAATGTCACCTTGAGAATCTCAAATCTTGCTAAGCAGACTTGTATCGGTGTATAACTGAATACTTTTATGTGACTGTTTTCACTGTTGCTAGGAGAGCTGGGAGACCTTCACATATATGTGAGGCAGATTCCTGGAACTGAATGACAGTGAGAAACCTGGAAAATTGTGCTTTATGTTCTCTTTATATTAAAAAATTAGACCTTATGCCTCTACCAGTCTCAGAAGCCTCTTTCCAATATTACTTCAGTTTTTACTTCAGTTACCACTAACAAACATGAAGCCTTGCATATTTGGAGTATCAGTTTGGCCTCCATTGTGGTTTAGGTCAAAGGCTAAACTGGCTGCCGCCGCTGCCGCCACCACCACCACTACACCATCGCCATCATCATTATCATCATCACCATCATTGTCGTTTTTGCTGTAATCCAGTGATTGAAACTGAAGGACTTCACAAACTCCTGTTTTTACCTGTCATGAAGGAAGAGGTCAGAATGGTCAAAGGCCATGCCTGAAGTTTGCTGCCAGAAACATACAGGCCTTTTTAAGTGAAATGTTGTCATAATAGGCTAATATTAATGGCCTTATGCAACAAAATTGTTTTCAGTTTCAGTTTTATACTGTTAAATCAGTGCTGATATCCTGTGTTGTGTTTTCACAATTTTACCTCTGTGAAGACTGCTAATTTCCTGTGCACGTAGAACGGAACAAATGGATGAAAGTGAACACAATAATGTAGCTTAAACACAATGCTAATTTCAAAGCTTGCATTACCATTTAGCATTTGGAAGGCATGTGGCTTGGAATGTGAAGCTTTACTGATAGATGTCTGTATTTTTATTCGTCTTTCATTATCAACTACCTTATGGTGTACTGTGGTACCTTTGGCTGAAACAAAAATACACTGCATCATACTGGTCATACTGCCTCATGTTGAGATGCAGTGGTTATTGCTCCTGTTGTGTATTTGGAACTGTTAATTATGGTATTCTTGCATTTGTTGCAAGTGGAGTAAAACAGGAGCCCCATAGGTTCCAGTTCTATAAGAAGGCAATTCTGTGTTATGGAATAGAGGGTTGTTGATTTCCACATTGAGAATTTTCTGCCACATTGAAATTCCTGTCCATTTTGCTACAGTTTAGTGGCCTGTAAGTTTAATTAGAGGGTAAAGCCATAGCATAATTAATGTTGTGATGGATTTTATTTGATAGCTTAGAACTGGTCACAGGGGTTTAATTAGAAGTTCTGAAGCAAGATGGTCCCAAGCCAACCTGCTCCTGCAAACAGGTTAAACTGCATTGTGCAGCACAGAAATAATTTTGTGTTTGTACTGTGTGATTTGAGATGGCAGTTAATTCAGCCTTGCCATAGTCCAGATCATAAAGAAAGTGATGCATGCTGATTGAATGGGAATTATGTTCCTGTTATTGTTATAATTTTGAGATGGGACCAAGTTCAAGTGCAGATGGGACCTGTATCCATGTGAGACGGCCCCTAACTGAAGTCTTTTGTGTTTTTGCAGTACATCTAGAAAAGTATGTGGCTAGTACTCTAATTTCTTCACCACACTGCGTGTATAAGCCTTTGGGCTAAACAGTAATTAAATATAGGTTGCCTGTTTGATTGTAAGTAGGTGTCTTCTTGGTTGTAGAAGGACACTAGATGAAAGGATGGTTTCCATATTTGACAACAGATGTATTATACTTCTTCTAACATTTTTTGATAGTTTTGAGGTATTTATTTCAAATTCTTTGATTTATTGTAATTGAAATCAGTTGTAATCAAAGAACACATCAGGGGGTTAAAGGAACCTTCAAAATGGCAATCCAGAGGGGTCAGGTCAGAAATTTTAGGGGACAACATAATTGAAAACCCTCCTCCAAACCATGGAACAAATATTTGGCATTTGAAAGGTTACCTGCATCAAACTGAAGGCTGGTAGAGCTCCACATTGCTGAAAAGTAGCTGTCATCCAGTTTTAAGTTTTTATCGCCTGTGTAATTGACTTTATATATGACCTTCAGCTGTTTTTTGATGACATGGTATTTTTATGTATATGAGGTACTCCATATTAGCATACTTTTGAAACTAAGTGACTTCGCAATACTGATTTTTCTGCTAATTGGAAAACAAAAACATATCTGTGCATGACACAGCTGTAGTTGTTGGTAGTTGTGCAAGGAATTATCAGTGCATAGAATAATTAGCATTTTATGCAAATGGAAAATGAAACAAATATTATGATGTGATGCATGCATATATAACTGTATGTATCAAACATATTGTTTTCTTAAATTTTCTTAACATGGGCAGTGCTGTAATACAATGGATACTGAAATTGTTTCCGAGTTGAAATGAAGGCATGGCACAGTTTTAAGCACAGCATGACTGTTGCTGTTGGCACTGATGCTGAGGAATTTTCTGTGAGACCTTATCTGGTTTTCTCACAAAATGACTTCTGTATTGTGCAATGCAAGGTGTAAATTATGAAATATAATTAAAATGGAACACATTTGAATCAGTGGGACTTACATGTTGTGAAATTAAATAAATTCAGGTATCAAGAACAAATTTAAATTTACGTCAAAATGAGAAGTTGTTACTTGTATATTACATGGTATTATGTAGATTGGCATTTCCTTTATCTGACATAAGATGCACTAATAGTTACGTAGCTGGTCAAGAATTTACTTACCTCACAGAATCTGAAGGTGTATAATGATGTTCACAATAGCTCACCATTGAAACCCATCCTGAACCAGTTATGTGTAATGTATGTTAACATAGTCTGTTTGTTTTGATGTCTGTTGTCATATAATCCTCTCTTTTGTGTCTAAATCTGTAAATGGCCTCTTCATAAGCATTTCTTGTTTTTTTCCATATGTTGTACGTGTGCCACCCCTCATACCCTTTGTTATGTAATCACCAGAACAGTACTTGATGATGAGAACTGGTTATCATTCTTATCATTATTTTCCCTGTCTTCCTGTTACTGCCTACAAATTGTGTTGTTTGGTCTGAAACACCTGCAGTCTTTGTTATCTCAAAATGAGAGGTCAAGTTTTGTGCCCCTATAAGATAGCATTTCAGTGTTAACCTTAGAACAAGTTTTAGAGATTGGAGTGATGGTATTATCACATAATTGAATTCTGATGCGTGGGGACCCTTTGCAGCAAGTACGCTCACTGGAATTACGGCTCAAAGATAAGCTTTGTAGTTCTCGCAGCAAGATATTTCCACCGATTAAGCGTGGAGCCTTGGTCGACGTTTACTTGACCACCTCAGGTAATGGGGTTACTGCCCACCAAAATTGACGCTCTGGTCCTGCCCTACTGGTTCCTCAGAAGTAGTCATAGAAGCTTGTCAGTTGTAGCAACAAGGCTTAAAGGAACTGTTTTCTAGACATGTGCTTAGATATGCACGAGGACATCACTGAATCAAAGTACAAGGTTTAAATAACTTTTAGCAGTATGAAATATGTTCATATTTTTAATTTAATTTGTTCATTATTTTTAAACATTGTATGGAAAAACTCTTCCTTCTCCATAGTAATGGTAAAATTAAGAGTTATATTTTTCAGTGCTTTATTAACTTTCTGGTTATAAATAATGTTATGAAAGAAAAATTGGCCATTACCTGATTTTAAAAATTTGATTTAATTTTCTGGATCTCAATAATAATACAAACATTTCTGTTCTTTATATGTATCTTTTTCACATTATTTTGAAGTCTAATGTGAATATGTTTTTGACATCTGCCTGGTGTTTTAAGTACTATTGTATGTTTTATTTTTGTAAAGTAGGTGATAAAATTAACATTTTTGTGTTTTTGGTTTTCCAGCTGGAGATTCAGGTGTTTCTTTGAACGCATTTATGGGGCATCCTGTGGCTAATATAAAAATTTCCTTTCTTTGTGTTGTTTCTTAATGGCCTTTGGTACATTTGCACTTTGACCATAGAGAAGTGGAAGTAGTTATATTATGACCTTGTTGCTTCATTGACAGCCTTTTATAAAATTTTTGCAGTTTGTTTTTATAATATTTACATTTTATGCATGTTATTCCAGCATGTTGCATGTTTCTTTTTGATTTTCATGTTTGTTTTCGGTTTTTTTCCGCCTGATTTTGTTACAGTCAGTTCGCAAACTTCAAAAGGATTTAGCTGAGAAACTCAGCAGCAAGAGATGCCATTCATTTCCTGCCTTGAAACGTGGAGATCTGATTGATAGATATTTCCCAACAGCAGGTATGGTTGTCATAGGAAGTTTTATCGTATTACAGGTGTTACTAAGAAGCTTTCCAGAAACATTACAAGTGTGAGGAGGTGGATGACCACATATTTATTTCTGAAATCCATGTTTTGCATATTTGCATTAATCTGTGATCATTGTGTTCATTTACTGCCAATACAAATTAAGTTCATTTGTCTTATCATATGCTGCCCATATGCCAGGTGTGAACATTTAGAATTTTAAAATAAATACATGTACTGAAAAGAGAACCCATGAAAATGGTATGCAGCATATTGTATACATGCATGGTGCTACTAACTGGAGTATAGGTCTTGCAAATCCATAATATGGTACAAGAAGATTTAAATATCATAAAATGATTGACTCATAGCTTATATAATTGCTTTATATCAGCTGTTCAAGATTAGAAGACAGTAATCCTTCAAAGCCTAGTAATTACTTCATGTACCACCAGGTTTAACATTCAGAAATTCTACATTTTGCCCATAGAGTTTAATTCTTCATTTTGTTTGGAGCTGAGGACAAACAGCACTTGTTTCCTTATGCAACTTTATCTGATTAGTTTGTATAGTTGAGAATTCATGTTACTTTTCATCATTGATGGGTTAATAAAAAGTACTGTCTTCAGATCTCTCTCTAAAAGCTGAGTGAGACATGCAAAATCTGTCAGGACTACTAATAACCCAGCTGAAATTCAAATCAGTTACTTTTCAAGTAGAAATATGTAGTTTTCTGCTTGGTAAGAGAAATGGTGATAGACGCTTCAGGTGTGGAGTTGTCACCATGTCTGTTAAATGTCTGTATGTAAGTGAAAGTATGCGTGTTTGAGAGGGGTGGGGGCGGGGGTTATGCCTGTATATGTGTGTGTTGTACACGCACGTTAGACAACGAGTTATCTTCCCAGTCCATGTTCAGTGACTCAGACTCTCACTTAATAGGGACAGGTAGATAGTTGGATTTATATGCAACATATGTACTGAAATCTGTGAATGAATTCTTGGAATGTAGAGTCAGCTCTGCTATAACACAGTAGCTGCATTCTTGTGAGACCTCACATTATGGAAAATGGCATAATAAAAATGGCGTCAGATCAGAAAAAATTTGACCTGTCGTTCAACATTTTATGTTTACACTTGACACTGAAGTCACATAATAGCCAACACACATATACAAAAGCTTGCATTATGCAGACAGTGTTTGCTGTCCTTCAACTGCTTTACAGCCGATTTGTGTTAACAAAACACATGTATTAGCAGAACTGATCGTACTGTGAAATAACATAACATATTGAACTCAACTAACGATGCCTCTTCCCTTGAAATGATTAAGTGCATGTGGTGATAAATTAACAGTTTTACAACTGGAATCTGCTGCTGCTTTAACGTGTAAGAGTGTTTTTGCAGAATTTGAAGATACCCCAGTGACTGTGCTTCTGATGCTGTGATGTTCGTCATCTGGTTTCATTCAAATCCGTCAGTTTGTTTGAAAGTTATAGGGAAAGAGGCAGACATGTGGACATGGGATCATATATGAGAATTTCCAATTATGGGTGGAAACAGATGCAATATACTAAGTTATGAAATGAAAACAGTCCTCACAACTTATTAAAATGTATTATAAAACACTATGGAAAAAGGCTACATGTTTCGGTCATTAATCGACCATCATCAGTCCTATATACAAGAAGTAAAAAATAATTAGTGAAAGCCTTTGCGATCTCTTGAGGCAAATTATATTATATAGGTGGAAATTCAGACCTTTTCTTACAGTGTCATAGTATAAAAGCCCACGTATAAAAAATGTATTAAAGTAATAAAAATGCACTATAAGTAATAGGTTGGAGTCAGCACTTGGTAGTTTTTATACCATAGTATACCTTGATTATAGTTTAGGTATAATTAAGAAATATTCATCTCAGAGAAATGGAGTATGGATCGGTTATATTTTTTTGTTTTCTTGTGGAGTTCCAAGCCAAGGACTGTTTTCATTTCATAACTTAGTGAATTGTCTCACATCGGTATGCATAATAGAAAGAGATGCAATATGACATTACTTTGAAATGATGTTGAAGCCACCCAGCAGTGAACCTGTTGTTATTAAAATGTTTCTGGAAAGCTTAAACACTCCTGTTTTTGCTAAGATAGGGAGGGTTCAACAGAAACAAGCCAGGAATAGTTGCTGAAACACTGTTTAGCCTAGTTACACGTGTGTGCTGTAAGAACTGAGTTACACACGGTGCTGAGTGAGTGAACACTTAATTGTGTTGCTCAACATATTGTGTACTCTGCCAGTGAAACCAATCATTCATAGCCATTTGAACTTCATTTTTGTTCAAGTATTGTGTTTAGATAACATGAAGATATGAAACTCAACTTGACATCCATTGTGAATGAAGACTGGTACCTTTCCAGCAGATATTTTGGACATCAGTTTTCTTGATGTAGGATATTATGGATATTTTCATTGCAGGCTGAATTTCTTGAACTGCACTTCATATCAATAAACCACTAGCCACTTGGTAGGCAGATTTCTATTAAACCTTCACGTTCAGTAATTTTATGTGTGAAATTTTATTGAATCTCTCATTACTGGATATCTTTGACCATGGATTCTAGTGGTGGCACCAAATTTTGTCAAGCCACCTGATGGATGTTTTCCTATTCACCTTGGTAAATTGGCAGTCACTCAGAGATGGGTTTGTGTTGAATCCTTTGCTGGGCTTTTCAGTGTTTCATTCATACAATGACAGTCCCTGCAGTGGCCACCTTTTAGGCAGGTTTCTATTATCCCTTCCTTCCTTCCTTCCTTCCTCTCTCACCTTGACAGTCATGGAAATTGCCTTGTGTTCTGATGTTGGAACAGTCTTGATAATCTTAAAGTTTTAAAAAGTACAGTTAGAATGGCCCTAGACATCTGTCATGCACTTACCTTGCAATTGGACCTCAAATGGTTTCCTCCCCCAGGTTTATATGAGATTAAGCAAGCTCAGTTCCAATGTTGGACTGAGTGTAACAGGTTTGAAATGAAACTAAATTGAACCCATTGAGGGTCATATGTTAAAAATTTTGGAACTCAAATGGTTAAATCTAAATCCTCCAGCAGTCACCATTGTACATGTCTGTTGAACCTTCTTTTAACATGTCCACGCACTTAAAGAGGAACATGATGACTAATGTAACCAGGTGAGTTTTAGTTGCCTGGCCTTAAGAGTGACATGCAGTGGTATTGTAAGTGGATTCCTTTGTCACCTGATGCATGATAAACTAAATATTGGAGAAATGTTTATTTATTTACATTTACAAGGTATAAAATGGGTGGCATTGGTGCTTGTTTATTGTATAATATTTAATTTATCTTAAATTTGTTATTCTACATATAGTATTTACATAAACAATTTGACTGCAGTAGATCGTACAGAACAAAATTTAAAGTAACTGAGTGGCTGTATTACAGTTTGTGTGGAATGACCTTGTTAACTCTGAATATTAAAATAAGTGATGCTTGTTAGGGATGTTGGTGCCATTTTTTATGCTTCATACTTTATAGCATGGGTATTAGAACTGTATCATATGTATCAATACATTTTTCAGCCTCCTTAATGTTGATAATGAAACTAATTCATTTTGGTAATCTTTTACATACAAGTGAGTCCTCCTAGCATAAGACTGTTGTTTTCATGTCACGCATTATGTCAGATCAAGAGGAAGTTTGGTGTTATGGGGTAGTCATTCAAGTGGTTAACCTCGTATTTGATTGAGATACTGTTTGACCTAATAAGTAAAATTGTTTTATTAATATTAGCCAAGATGCCTGCATTAGTAATTCTAGATATTAGAAGTATTATTCCCAGCAGAGGCAGGGATTTTATATTTTTCTCTTCACCACAATAGCTGGACCAACTCTGGGGCCACTTTAACTGCAAGGACATGTGAAAAAACTCTCACCTCCAGATATCATGGTCTAGAATTTCTGGAGCTTTACCTCTACTTCCCTTATGCCTTCAGGACATGGTACTTAAGTGTAGCAGAAATTGTAGCTTATGTACACAAGTCCAGTGTTAGGACCATGGTTGGCTGGTCAAATCCGCCACTAATGTGCACTCACAGTTATGCAGTGATATTAATTGGCTCATGCAGGCTGAGTGTTCCTCCATCCTGAAACAGACATAATTGGTATGCAGTTCATTGTTGTGGGGGAGTGGGGAGCAAAAAACTGTTTGTTTTAGCCTGGCATAGTAAAAGAGGTGTTCAAACTTGCTGGCCTGTGTACACTTGCCTAGTGCATATTCATGTGCAGTGGAAGATCCACCAGTCCTGGATATGATATGGGAGAGAAAGAAAATACTGCTGATGTTTCTTGTGTGTAGTAAAGTGTAATTATCAATAACTGTTAGAATGAGAGTGGTTATTCACTCGCAGAATGCATGATACCCAGTGCAAAATTAGTAAATGTTTTGAAATAGCATATGTAACGTTAAAAGAGCACTAGAATGCAGCAACATGGCATTTGATTTTCTGCAGAAGGGCATGAAGTCACTTCACTTTGTATCAGAGTCCAAACTACCCCATTTCTTTGGAAGAATATTTTACAATCATTATGTGTGTTTACGTGGTGGATTGAAATTATTTGTCATTTGCGCTGAAGGTACAAAAACATCATACTTTTGAACAGGCCCAGAACCAGTGAGGTTGTTTTATAATTGTATGGCACTATATTACACATTGTATCATGCCTTCTGCAACTTGTGACAGTCATACAGGATTCCATATTCAATGTGACAGGTGAATCCTATCTTTGCTGTTGTGTTAAAATGTGTCCATATGTAAGAAAGTTAAAGGTGGTGTTGTCCCTGCCCATGTCTTGAAAGCATACGGGGGGGATCAGAGGTGTCGCCCCAATCATTCTTAAGCTTGGCGCAAGAGGAAGCAAGTGGTCCACTTCATGCCCTGGCTGCTTTAAACCTAAGGATGGGCCCCAGTACCCATGAATGAAATAGGAGGCTGGGTGGGCCCCAAAGCTGGTTTGGACAGTTTTGGAGAAGAGAAAATCTCTTGTCCCTCCCAGGAATTGAAGCCTGGACTGTTCAGTCTGTAGCTAGTTGCTATACTGACTACACTATTCTGGCTCCCTCCACAGCAATGTATAGTTACTATTATCGGAGACCCACAAATAGATTGGTAACAGCATGGTAAAAGTTTCTGAAAACCCTTCAAGGCCGTATTCTGTTCCACACTCTCAGCATCATATTTTTGGTGTTATGTAACATTTTCTCTTTAGCTTTTAAATTCTCATACTGTCTTTGTAGACATGTTATGGACTAGTTTTATTTGTGAAATATTTAATTTCAGATGAACGTATATTGGAGTATGACATTGATAAGGTTTTGTATGAGGAGAAGTCCCCATATCAGAAAATTTTGATTGTTCACTCCCAAAGTTTGGGCAACTTACTCGTCCTGGATGGCTTGCAAAGTAAGTTTTTTTTTTATTTTCTATGTGTACGTGCTTCATCAATACTCCTTTATTTCTGTCATAGAGTGACTTACTGACCAGCCATAATATTGAGCTATCAGGAAAGCCAAGTAGTATTTTTGTATTATGCCTGTTTTCTTTATGATTTTTGGAACTGTGAATATCTTTGTAATAGTTTGCTGCATACTTTTATGTTAGTTTTTGTTACTTATTTGCTGGTGTACAATTGCACCTTCTTTTTCAACAGACATATCTGAAAGTGACCTAATCTACACAGAAACATTGATGCAGCGTGGCAAAGAAAATTATGAGGGAAAAGAAATCGTCATTCTGGGGGGAGGAGATGGAGCATTGCTATGGGAATTGCTGAAGGAGAAACCGAAATTTGTGTATATGTTGGAGGTTGGTATATTCTCACTGTGTTGCGTATTTCCTGGGGATGTGTTGCAAAATTAGTCTCCCATTGAAAAATGCTGTTATTTTGTTCACAGCCAAATGTTTGACAGGGGCATAATATTTTGAATATATATCATCACTGTGTAGGCATGTGTCGTATTTTCCATGGCTGGCTGTAGTTTGGATCCCTATTGTCAGGAACATTGTCATTGGTCAAAAATGGAGAAATCAAAGAATGTTAAAGAGCTTGTTCTGGAAGGGTGTAAGGAGCAGTTCATCCATGAACCAGTAATTTTGATTGCTGCCCAAAATGTCATACTTGCCCCATGTGAATTATAATTCTCAGAGACAGAAGCATTTCAGATGAATGATTCTGTGTATCAGAGAAATTCCATTGTGTAAGGTGTCCATGTATGATTGATAGTGTGGATTTTACTCCTATACCACTAGGCTAGCAGCAGTTGCAAAACAGTGTGAAACATTATATGAATTCAGTATGTATTTGGCATGCCAGGTTGTGTTTAAAAACATTTAACTGGATCACATAGTAGTATTATTAGGTTGTATCATTTAGTTGGGAACATGGGGAATGTGTTCTGAAGGTTTCTGGGGAAACTTCATTGAAGGCAGTCACTTGGAAGACCAAGGAGGAAGTGGATGGATAATGACTAACTCCATGAGAAGCTAGTAGTTCCTCAGCTATTCAAGAAATTCCTGCCTTTTGTGGTACCTGAGGGCTCATTACAATGTTCAGAAGAGTCTACTAATTTTCACTGTTCTGAGGCAGATTAGTGCAGTCCATACCATCCCCTCCTCTGTCTCTAAGATCAATTTTAATGTTATCCTGCCATCTACACCTGTGTATTTCAAATTATCTCATTCATTCGGGTTTCCCCACCAAAAGCCTCTACGCATATTTGTTCTCCCTCATGCATGCCACATACCCTGCCCAGCTCAAATGTCATGATTTTATCACCCAACATATTTGCTGAGGAGTACAAATCATGAAAGTCCTCATTATGCATTTTTCTTTAGCCTCTTGTTACTTGCCCTTCATTGGCCCAAATATTTTCCTCAGCACGTGTAGTTTTGTCCTACATTTTGTTGATGAGGCATGATCGTATGTTGGGTGTCTTTACATTTATTCCTAGACCAGTCTTCTTGTTACCAATGAATATTGTCTGCATTCTGGTTTATTGTATTCTCATTGTCACTCTGGAAATAAACATCAGCATAGCCATATGGACATGGACAATGCCGTGATTCACATTATGGAAACAGATCGTGAGGACGGAGACTGATGGAACTGTCTCAAAATAATGTCCATTTACAGTAAAAGGGATCCAACTTATGCACAATGTTACTGTTTATTTATCAAACTTTGTCTTGTCGTTCCCCAACATGTTTCGGCAAATAGTTATGCCATCGTCAGGTTGCAATGCTAGCCTGGTTGAACCTTCATATATTACTATGTAGTTGGTGGCTGGGAGATATGAGGTTCTGACAGTGGTGTGGCTGAGTATTCAGGTCTTTAGGGATGTGACTCTGTGTTGGTTAGGTGAGCAGTTCCCAGAATTCCAGAGGAATGTAGTGCATGCAAAACATCAGGTATCATCACTCATGTAATATGACACAGCATTATATCCCAGAAGACCTTACTTAACCTTCAGCTGACATTCATTTACAAGTTCAGCTTTTTATTCATTATACTGCTTGAGCTACAGTATCGTAAGATAATCACAGTGTATATTTTGGATTGCTTTAAAGAGTAAAGAGTGATAGTAATCCTAACCTTATGGTGTAACTAATATGTGAACATCCCATGCTGCACAATGTAATAATATGTGAACATCCCGTGCTGCACAATGTAATAATATGTGAACATCCCGTGCTGCACAATGTAATAATATGTGAACATCCCGTGCTGCACAATGTAATACTATGTGAACATCCCGTGCTGCACAATGTAATAATATGTGAACATCCCGTGCTGCACAATGTAATAATATGTGAACATCCCGTGCTGCACAATGTAATAATATGTGAACATCCCATGCTGCACAATGTAATAATATGTGAACATCCTGTGCTGCACAATGTAATGATATGTGAACATCCCGTGCTGCACAGTGTAATAATATGTGAACATCCTGTGCTGCACAATGTAATAATAGAATTAATACTGAAGTACACTGTATTTTAAATTTGTTCATTTAGATTGATGAGTTGGTGATGCAAGCCTGTAGCAAACATCTTCGAAGTTGTTGTGGAGACTGTTTAGACAAATTAAAGGGAGATAATTATGAGGTAATTATTTTTACTGATTTTTCTAGGTAACTGTCTTATAGAGAATTACATATCAGATGCATTTAGTGATATTGTAAACAAATGCTTGCACAACCAGAGTAGTTTGTGTTCTGCTGCTGTTGTTGTTAATATTATAGTATGAGTATTGTCTTGGTCATTGTCACTGAATGAATGTTGATGCAGTAGTGGTTAGCCCCCCACTCCCTCCCCCGCACCCCACATTTTATTCTCAACCTGCTGATTGGCTATACTGACTTCAGTTTCCCATTATTGGGATTCCTCAGTCCCTGTGGGTAAATATTGGATTGATATCTTGAAATGTGCCACAACAAGTTGTTTCCATGTGTTTCTGATTCACATACATGCTACTGTTCACTGACTGTGGCATCTGGTGTCATCACTCCTGTTTTGTATTCAGTGGGTCTTGGATACAGATCTTGGCCCAAGACTGGCTGTCCTGGCTGAGGTTTTTGTCAAGTAAGACCACACACGGTTACTTCACATCCTGTCAAATTTACCAAATCAGCCATGTCATTCAACATTATGTAGTCTGAGCTACTGACAGCATTGTTACATAAACCAGTCCTGTATAATACACGTATATGTGTTGATAAATAAATAGCAAAATAGCAAATTTTATGTTTTGTGTGCTGTGCATTTTATTGGAAGTATTAATCAAACCAACAAATTCACAAGATTATTGGTAAGTGTAAGATATATTTTCAACCCCTACATATGTTTCAGCAAATAGAGTGCCATCTTCAGGTGGTATATATCGGAGAGCTACAAGTGCTATCTGCATCCAAATGTACAATATCTGATTTTACAATAAAAGTTCTTTATGCATATCACAATTCAAGACATATAGATGTACTAGGTACCCCCTGAAGATGGCAATCTATTTACCAAAACATGTAGGGGTTGAAAATATATCTTGTACTTACCAATAATCTTCCGTATTTGTCGGTTTGATTTAGACTAACCAAATAGCAATTAAGCTGTCACCCTTGTTGTCACTTTTTGCAAATAATGAGGTGTTGATCACAGGATTGCACTAGTGTAAGTGTATTTCTGTATCTGCTTTTCAGATTGTTGTTGGTGATTGCGTAGAAATATTAGCCCAGTACATTGCAGAAGGTCGGAAGTTTGATTATGTATTTGGGGACTTGACTGACATCCCTTTGTCAGCAACCCCACAAGGAGAGGTGTGGGACTTTATAAGACTCATCCTCAACTCTGCGTTCACAGTCCTAAAGCCACAAGGAAAATACATGACACATGTAAGCACGATGAATATTACTTACATTTGTTTATCACAGAGAACAAGTGCCAAGTTTTACATAAAACAGGCATTTGGGTGTTAGATTAGGTGGAAATTACACTGCACTGGCATCTTTATTTTGAGGGCATAGTTGACACATGTACCCTTTATTTACTTGGTGAGAACAACAAGCTCACATGCCAGTACATGGAAATTTCCACTGGATTACACCATAAATGCAAGCTTTATTATGGTGTTTTTGTGGTAGCAAGCATTGAGGGGCAGTAAGATTGTTTTAAGGTGATATCCATTGACTTACTCCTGGTATACTGTGTAAGATGTATTTATAGAAGTTTGGGTAGGTCCTGTGACAGCCAAGCCTATACATTGTTATGAAACCTGTAGCAAATTGCAGTTTGTTCCTGTCACATGAATTAGTTGACCTGGTAACGTAAATTTCAGTGGATGTGTACTTTCTGTTTTCACAAATTTTGTGTTAAGTGTGTGAGTTGTAAATTTTTTATACAAGAACTACAAAGGACCCAGGCGGTTGAACCCCTTCAATTTCACTCCAGTTTTGCAATTAGTGTGACACTTGTTTATTTATGTACAGTTAGTACCATCCTGGATATTGAAAACTAGTCACCCTGGAGCCTGATAGCTACAAAATATTGGTGTATTTTAAACCTGTGGCACTCTCCTGTCCTTCTGAAGTGTGAATAAAACAACATAAAAAATAAATAAATGCAGACAGTTGAAATAAGTAGAGGAAATTTTATGAGTCACAATGCCGTTGTAGGTTTAAAAAGAGAAACTGTCTCGTAGGGAATCACACCCGAGTAGGTGACACCTTAGGCAAACACACTGCATAGTACTGTTGCAGGAAACATAAATACACCATTGCTGGTGGCTTTGAAAACCACAGTTTTCTCATGGTCATCACTTACATTTAATATTCACATCTGTGTGTCATGTGACCGACACTTCACTATGCTTCCATTTTTTGGCGGTATACCAGCCGTATTATAAGGAACCCTTGTGCAACATCTAGTACTCTTGCTAACTACTTAACACGCACCAACACCATAATCCAATGTAGGTGTAGTCTCTTTCACCAAATGTGTTCACCTCAGCGTCTTCAAGACTTGGGCATAAGTTCCATGTTTTGTATCCTGTATTGTTGCAATGGCTTTACAGTGAAGTGACTGGCTCTGTCTGCACATGGTTTCTGCATAAATGTCTGCATGGGATGTCATAACACGAACACACTCTGTGTTTTATTTTCAGTACACCATTTTGATAATGAGTAAAGCTTGACTGCTGTAAAACATGAATGTACCTCTTTGTATTACACGTAATTGTTGCTGACTGTATTCTGGATAAGCTGTGTATATTATACAGCAAAGTTATGTAATGGAATATTTCCACTGATTTTGTCATTTAGCACAACAGGATGCAATAATGCATCAAAATGCATAAAGAACACGTTTTAAAAATTCAGATGGAAGTATGCCTTTCCATTCTTGCTGTAAGTAGTGAATGGTGTGCTGCAGTAAGGATGTATTAATAGAGATATTAGGGTGTTCATGTTACCATGCTCCTTGCTGAAGGTCTTTCCAAGTAATGTGGTTATTACACTGTGTGTATTTATTTGGGGACATAACAGATGTAGTGCAGATATTTTAATATTATTTCCCTTAGAAAAACTTGAAACAGAAGTAAAACATTATAAATGTAAGGAATACCAGGTTCTTATGGTAGTCTGGATTTTATATTAAACGGTGGGTGCCCCCTGCTGTCATTGCATACTCTGTAGCATGTTTTTTGGCTGCTTGACAGATAAGTGTCTGCCCAGTGCTGCGCTAGTGTCATGTCGCACACCGAGTCTCCGGAGGTTTAACAGTCAGTGAAGGAAGCAAGAGAAACCTTTGCTCTGATAATAACCTTTATAGAGTCTAATAAAAACTCTCCAGTTCTACAGCACATGCTGAAAATGTTGCTCTCCTGACTGATTGCGCTCAGCACAACTGTGGTGTATGTTTACTCTGGTATTCTTGGAAATTTTTGACATCCCATGGTTGATGTTGTTTCTTAGTTCTTCCAAAGTGTGAGGATTTGTTTTATACACTTTATCATGTAAACTTCCCCGCAGGTAAGAGTCACAAGATGTTAAATCAGGGGAAAGAAAGGGCCAAAGACTACACCTAATTATGTGGTCGTATAAGGTCTACTGCGCTGTTTTAAAATGAGAGTGTAACTTCAGCTGTTGGTGATAACAGTCTTGTGCTATGAATCATTGGGTTTGTTGCTGGTAAATGCATTCCTCAGTCCTTCAGTGATGTAACGACATCCCTCAAGTAGGGTGCACCATTGAACAGTGTTTGTAGTGCAGGTGTATTTTAAATATGAGTCTGCTGGAAAATGATACAGAAAATTTGTCAGTTCTGGAGACATGTGTTCTGAAAACTTCTGCACAAAGGGCCACAAAATTGTTACACCTGGGACTGTCTAAGACAATGGTAGTTCATGCTTTGAAGGAGCATCATCCAATTGCAAGGTTACATTTTTTTAATTGGTTTCCTTAGTCTGTACACGATGGAGAAGTTGATCCACAGTTAGTTTTTCTCTGATGAGGCTTGGTTTTCGTGGAGGGGTGAATTCTCAGAACAGCCCGTATTGGAGTGCAGAAAATTGAGGACTTACGCATGAACTCCCACTTCACGATAAAAAAATTGGTGTTTGGTGTGTGATAAGTGCATGCTGTGAAATTTCAACAATTTCTGGAGAAGAACTCCAGACAGTAAACACTAATGTTTTTCACAGTTGTGCTGAGTGCATTCAGTCAGGAGGGCAACATTTTCAGTATCTTCTGTGGTACTGGTGAGTTTTTATTAGGCTTTATAGATGTTATTCTCACAGCGAATCTTTTACTCTCTTCCTTCACCAACTCTTTAATCCTTCCAAGCCTTGGCATATGCCATAACACTAGCGGAGTGTCGGGCGGTCGCTTGTCATTCAAGTAGGAAAAAGCACCATATACCATCAGGGTAGTTGGGTCTGCCTCATGCATATTTCCACCTCAAGAAAGGTCCCTTTCACCATGACAAGACTGACAGGCCAAGAAGGTCAATAGACTATAAAATGGGAAATGTTATCTTAACATCTCTTCTTGAAGAGTGTGTGATATAAATATTTATTCATGGCAGATTGTTGTAGTGAAGATGAGCCGATAGTGTATTTGTGAGGTTCCCAATTCAAATCTTGGTCAACATGCCAACCATCATGACCAACATTTTCCACGGTTTTCCTTTGTTTCTGTAGACAAATCTTATAACAGTACCCTCAACTGGATCATGATTCCCTCTAGGCAAATGCCTGGTTTTTGCCATGAAGTAGGGAAGGTTGCCTCATTCCAAATCCATACCTATTCCCATTTGTAGACATATTCTAATATTTTTGACACTAGTTAGTGAAGAAATGATACATGAGTGTTACTTGTCATTAATTATTACCAGGGCAATGGAGCATCTTGTCCAGAATCTCTAAGGATGTTCGAAGAGCAGTTAGAAAAATTGTCTGTTCCTGTGGAATTCTCCAGAGCACGTGCTTTTGTGCCATCCTTTATGGAAGACTGGGTGTTCTATCAGGTGTGGCAGAAGCAAAACTAGCAGACACCTAACAGCATGCAGGAATGCTGTAAGGGGAGAGAGAATGTTTGTTTTTATGGCAGTAATGTGCCCATCTGGTTTTGTTTTGCAATCTGCCAGAACAGGTAGCAAGGATATAATCATGTAAGTTGTTTAATTGACAAGTAAAGGGTTATTCAGTTTGTTGCATTGCAATAGAAATATAAGATCTCTACTTTTAAACACTGGCTGCGACATAGCAAACTTTACAGTTTGTCTTGATTGGTTTGACAAATGATATAACAGAAAATAATGGTAATGGGAGGAAGTGGGGACAAGTAGTGAAGTTGAGAACACTTTGTGATTTCATACTTTCACAAAGAAAAGGAACTTCAGTCATATAAATAAAGTAAAAATTGTGGCTGGAAACACTGCCAGTATGAAATTATTACTTGAACTGAGGTATATCATGCACCCACCTAACCTTTGGTGCTGGAATTAAGTGCCCGGTGTGCTTTGCAAGACCCAAGGTTTAAATGGTTGCCCATTACTTTTCATGTTCTTGGCCTACAACTGTTGGTATAGTTTGGTTTTCTCATCATCACACTGCGTGTCAACTGAAATGGTCTTTCAGCCATGAAGGGTTAATGGCTGTATGGTACTTTTTTGAATCAGAAATGTTTTCATTCCAGACTTGCCTGAGTAGACCTCAACAGACAGAATATGCATTGCCCATTGCACAGTGGATTCAAGTTTTGCCCCCCAAGACTGTTATTAAAATCCTTGCAAAAATGTATTACAATGGAGTAGGTTCTCTAGTACTTGCCACTTGTGGATTTCTGTTGTAGATCCATGGCCTTTTTCCACTTCAGATAAAGATATTTAAGCGAAGCAAACTCAGGACAGATCTGCAGGTTGTGTGGTAGCCAAGTTCAAATAATTTCCAGGGTACAGGTTAGTCTCATGTGTTTCACCTTTTCAGTAATAATGCAGGTCTGTGCTGCTTCTGGAATGTGGTATCTGTGACAAAGACAAAAGCAAAAATAAATTTTATATAATAAATTATGATATCCAGTAATGGAGTTTTACTGCATTTATTGACTGCTGTAAAACTACTGTTGGATATTTTTTAATTCTTGAATCTCCAAATAACTCTTATTTTATTGTGTATTACAGTGTGGCTTTTTGTTTTGTCCCTTTTCACAAAGAAAATAGTTTAGTCCTATAACTAAAATATGTAGACATATAAAAAAGGGAGAAATGTCTGTAATATCTGAACCTAAACTTTTCCACAGGCTAATAAAAATACCACCACCAGCACAAGGTACACAGTATTAGGCTTAAATTGCTGTTGCTGTGCCTAGGTATAGTTGGTCCCTCAACATCTCATTTCTTTGCCCTGTTGATTTTATACTCCAGTGCATGCTTTGATATTCTGTATGTCTGCATGCTGTATAGGTGTGGTAACTAATTGTTTTAGCAGTCTAAATTTTCACAGCTGATGTTGGAAACATCTGATTTTTTCTAATGTAAGCGTTTTGTTAGTTATAATCTTCTGATGTTCAGTAAAAGTCATTGAAATTTAATTAGCGTTGCATCCATGTTTTTATTATCTTTTTTGTTAGGTACCCAAACATCATGACTGCATTTCAAAGTTGATTTTGTTATGTTTTATTTTTATTTCTGTTAACATTGATTTGCTTAAATTTCTGTTAATAATGCCATTCATTTTGTTGCAGGATTGTAATTTTATTACCTTCTCTGGCCTGAAATGCTGTATCCTAAATACTTGTTACCTATTCAGTAATTTTCTTTCCCAGTGTAACTTTGCGATGCACATGCCCTGAGATTTAGTTTTGGTGGTAGTTTTGTATACCATATTTACCTGAATATAAGGTGACCCTGTAGTTGCAAGTTTCCAGGAAAATGGCTGTACAGAATGTATTTAACTTTGTGAATGATTATAAGGTCCCCCCCCCCCACACACACACACACACACACATACATACATTTCAGGTGGTGGTGGTGGTGGTGATGGTGATGATTATGATGCTGTAGGAAAATTTTCAATCTTATATTCAGATGAATCCAATACACTTGTATTTTCAGAGATGTCTCATTGGCATACCTCAACTTGTAATTCATCCCCACATTCAGCGGGTAGGACTTCATAATCTGCTTGTAGTGTCATATTATTTCTTTCTGTTAGATGTCAGTTGGATTCCATTTTTAACTGCTGCTGTCAATTCTTCTTCTAAGATTTTGTTGGTGTATGTTGTAACAGTGCAGGTGATAAACTACCTCTGTATACTAAGCCTCTGTTAGTAGCAATTGGTTTGGAAAGTCTTTTAATTGCATATTTTATACAAAACTCTATATTTTTGAAGACAATTTATTACTTGTGTTATTGTATTTGGGGTTTTACTGCGTTCCATAATTTTCCACAGTATATCTCAGTTTAAGGCATCATAAGCTTTTTGTTATCTGTGAAGAGAAGAAATGTGAGTATACTGGATTACTGTATTTATCCTGTGTGTTGAGTGGTAACAATAGGTATAAATATCAAGTACAAGATATCTCAGCACATTGCCTGTCTCAACAATGTTTACTGTACAGCTTCTGCATTTGAAGTAGGATTCTTAAAGAACCGAGAAAGAGCATCTGAGTCTGCAGTATACACTACATTGTTTAAGGTTCACATTATGTGTGATGTAATGAACGACATATATACACTGTATTTGTAAAATAAATATTTCGCTAAGCATACAAATTCTGTATGTAACAGAAAATTTAGTTCACACCAGTTTAGGTATAGATATTGTAGGGAACTAAAATACCTTTACATAGAACTGCTGATTACTTTATACTTTATTGTTTTATAAAGTGGTCATTTATCCTAATTATGTTGCAGTTTTTTTCCAGTAAGTGCTGTATATTGTGTATTGGGCTGATATAAGCCAAAATTATGTATAGTAAGTAATACTGATCCATGTGAACTGTAATTAGCATATCATAATTGAAATAGGTAAGATAGCTTGATGAGCTCCATTCAAGTATATTTTGCTTCGTAAGTGGTGGAATAAAGGGCAGCATGTGTAGGTTTATTTGATACCTCATGACAATAATCTAGTCCTTGAGCTGTTTCCACTTTGCTTAGTGAGAAGAAGAGCATATTCAAGTTGAGTGATGTGGATTATACGATATGAACAATGTACAGTTTTGCTTCTGATGGCGGTCACATTTAGATTTCTACTATTAAATATTAACTAGAAATGGATACTCTTTGGCTTAGATATAATGTTGATTTAGTCATAAGACAGGTACCTGTTACACATAGTAACCATATAAAATATTTCTTTTTATTTGCATATGTTACAGCATGGCTAGTGAAATGAATAATGTGTTCAGAATGTCAAGTGAATATTCAGAAAGTGATACAGTATCTAGTGATCTTAGAGCATTGTTTTTTTATTTTGAAACGTTTGCATCGTAAATGTCCCAAATATATAGTCAAGGGTTTCTTGGCACCTAGTCATTCAAATGCCATTAGAATGAATGTATTTGTGACTTGAATGCTGTAAAACTTGCCCTGATTGTCAAGCTGGATTGCGAAACTTTTGTAATGCTGGATATTTGATTGTGTTTAAAGTGTCACTGCCTGTAACACCTTTCCTTGTACCGCTTCCTGCTGTTACCATGGAATATGCTTTCTACAAGGAGTGCACAATAAATTCCAGGTTTGACTGCATTTGGCATGAATGGCACATTACATGCTGCTTGCATCTACTATATAGTGACAGAATTATCAATTCTAGTATTGGGTTAGTTACTTTTACTGGTGTTAGACATGATGTGGGGCAGCCACAGGGTCAGCAGAACAATGCTGTATCATACATTTCTCTTTGCTGAAGATGTTTCCATTTTGAAGTCCATGGCTGGCTGTGTAATGGTCAAGAAAAATACTTTTTCTCTCTGCCTCACAATGTGTGATTGCGTTCTGCATTTCTGGAAACATCAGAAGTCCATTCTTTATAGCTCCAGGACAGGTGCATTATTTGCTTATTGCAACCATCAAGAACGAAGCAGTGCACAAATCCTGGGCAACTGAATTTTGTACAGTGGCATCTAATACTTGTGGGTCCACAATATTGAACTTGCTTCATGTCACCTCCCTGGTACTCAGAATTTTCATGTGGCTCCTACATTTTTGGAAAATTTGTTAACCTGCATTCTTAAGGAAGTCCTGTGGCATTCTTTTTATAGTCTAAAATTCGCTCACATTGGTTTCATTCTTGTTTGGCTGGGGAACGAGTCTATGGCAGAACAGAATTTTGAACAAGATAAGCAGATTTTGAAGCATGTTGTCATTTCTTGCAGAGGCTTTGCACACTTTTGGGCAGCTGGTTTTAGTTTTACAGTGATAGAAAATGTTAGTTAAATTGAAGGGAGACTGTATTCAGAAATATAAGTGCCAAAACTTGCAACAGATTAAAAAGGTACAAAGTAGAATTAAGTCCTGAAATGTATTGTGCAGTCCTTGTAAGCTGATAAGTAAAATGCATTTCATTGGCTCTTAAATATAGTTTGTAATGTAGCCATTTACAAGAGTATCACATTTCTGTATTTCAAAGAGGGATCCTGTTGCTCTGGAAAATGGAAAGAAAGTGATACTTTTTACTGATTTCAGAGCTTTTAATCACAGTTTCTTCCACTTTCTTCTGAAGGTGACATTCTGAACACTGAGGATGTCACCTTGTCAGTGAAGTTTGTAGTATGATTAAGTAGTGCAAATTATGACATCACAGATTTTTGAGATCAGTAACTATAAGTTGTAACATTCAGATTATGTTTGAAGTAATTAAACTATTTTTTGTCATATTATAAACTTACTATTGCAGTTTATGTATACTCCTGCCCGTAACTTTTTCTTTGTTATGTTACCCTTTGACAGTATTTCTCATAAATTGCCAGAATTTAGGTAGCAACTTCCACATCTACAGTGGAATCCCCATGCACGTTCCTGAATGTACGATTTTCCTTTACTTCAGTGTTCAGTGTCTATAGTTCAAGCACACCATCTTATTAAGTTGCCTCCACTTAAGTTGTACTTCACATTAGTGATCAGGAAGACATTAATTGGAGGTTTGACTGTATTGTGTTTGTAGACAGATAATGCAACTTCTTGAATGATACAAGTTTTAGCAAGATAAATGTTTAATCTGAACAGTCCTTTATCATAGTGTGTATATGTGCATGTCACTGATAAGCATTTCACTTCTAACTGCATGTCAAGCTGTATCCATGCAGTGTAGATAATATGCTCAGTGGAATGCACACATTTTCCAAATGTGTATGAGTGATGAAGTGATCAGAGGCTGCAGAGAACTACACAATTTGTGCTCCTCAACAAATGTTAATAGGATGAGAAGGGTGGGGCCTGTGTCATGAGAGCAAAAAATCGGAAATGTGTATGAAATGAACCTACAGGTTCTACAAAGAGCAGCAAATGTGTCGAGTAGCTGAGCAATTATCAGCTTCGATTTCAGGCTTCTGCTGCAATGTTGATGAGATTTGCACTCCTCTAGGTTATTACACAGCATTGAATGGTCAATTACCATCTGATGCTGTGTAAAACCCTAGAAGAGTGTAGATCTCCATTATGGGCTTATAAAGGCCTCTGGACCATGCAGTCAAGTGAGTTCAATAGTACTTGTTTATTGCAAATAAAACTTTATTGTTGCAAAGTTTCTATGACATGTTTTGCTCCAATGACTGCTATAACATGATCCTGAAATTTGGCCAACTTGTTGTGGATCACTGTGTATGCTAGTACAAAACCCTTTTGCACTTTCAGCAGAAATATTTGACATTTCCCATCTCTAGCTGTGGTTGCTACAGAGCCCTTCATCGAGTCTTCCGGGATCTGGAGATCCAGTTTTAAGCACCATAGTTAGCGAAGGGTACTTTGGAAACCTAATTTTACTCAGTATGTATCCTGTGAACTTGGTAAGTTCATGAAAGCTGAAAGAAAAATGGGTGCCTCAGTGCGGAGATAAGTTTGTATCAGCAAGTGGCAGGGGCTGCAATATTAACCAAAGTACTGGGAACTCCACTTGGGCTCTGTTACTGTATGGATCACTTGCTATGTCCATGCAAAATAATTATGGCATTTCATCTTGTTAGTTCTAGGGGGTTCTGACAATAAACAGTGTACATTTAGTATTACTTGGTTCATAGGCTTCGTCCATCATCTTGTGTTCAGAAACATTTGTGGGAACTGGATCTACTTCTGGCCTCTGGTGAAAGTTTAGGGAGGCGTCTACTTAGTCAGGTCAAACAGATATTTTCGCAGACACTGGACGACATTAAGTCAGTTAATTACCTCTTGTCTGTACATGTAGTAGTAGGTTCTGTAAGTGGGAGATAATAGAGTTTATCTTTCTGTCATTGCACCAAAACATTGTCAGTGTATAAAACTGCATGGTGTTGACTCAGAAGACCAAAATGAAAGCAAAAGTATAAAATCTCAAGTGGCTACTTTGAACATTAGCAGGTACATTCATATGTATTACATACCAAATGTCTTGGAAATTAAGTTTAGAAGTGAAACATGTGAACATGTCTTCATAACATGCTTAACTCCAAAATGAAGTAATCTGTTAACATTCAGAAATTGTTCTTGACTAGAAGAGTACGTAAGTGGAGCTGGAAACGGCCATGCTACCTGAACAAGCATCTACATTTTTCCATTAGAGAGTCACATTGTCAGAAACCATTGCCTGGGCAGACAGTCTTGAGGCTTAGTTCCAGCTGTTAAACAACCAGTCGGATACGGTGGTTATAGAGATGGTTGACAAGGCACTGGAAGCATACTGTATTCTCCTGCAAGCAAGCCCAAGTTAACCAACCCGTTGGAGGTCCAAGTTGCCATCTGCAGTCTCAAGGTCGGCAAGGCACTGTGCCCTGATGGTATACTGAACAGGGCTCTGAAGCACCTTCCACAGCGGACTGACTGTTGGGTAACATTGAGCAGTGCTGCATCTTCTGTGGATTAGTGTTGCATATACTGTGAAGAAAATACCAACATCAGAAATGAAGTTTTTATTCATGGTATCATAGTTATGGCATATGTATTTAATTTATTTCGTGTGGTGACAGTTGTGTATAATAGAGGCAGTTGTTTCTACTTTGAGAATGTTCAACTTTGTAGGTAGTTTTGATTGTGTGATTGTCTTTGTGATATCATTTTGATGTAACTTTGAAATTTGTCATATGTGGTCCTGACCCTAAATGTGTATTTACACTGATAATGTTTGTAAGCAGGAAATGTTGCAGATCTCGTTTCCCCAGTTTGTTCGAGAGGCAAAATATGAGAGAAGTGTACACAGTTGGTGGAAAAAGAATATTAAATACTGTGTCTCTGAAAAATATACTGCACTTCCAGTGAGTCAGTTTTCCCAATGTGACATTTCCATCCATGCTGCACTTGTTCTTTATGTTCTTTAGTACAGGATTTGAGGTGCTCACAGTGGTGAGGATTCATATTGCAGTCTGGGAGGGGACACCATGTAGTCTGGTATATGTTTATGAATGTTTTGAAGGAGCATTCTCGGTCTGTCTCTACAGGAAGTCGGAAGATGGGGGCAGTATGTTTTGACCAAAACCTGGCCACCCACAAAGCAAATTATACGGTCCCATAAACCGGAAGATTATAATTCTGAATGTTAATATTCTGCATTTTCTGTGCATTGTATCACAAACCAACTGAAGACATGTATTAGGCAATAAATATATTATTTGACATTATATTTTGATGTGAGCAGAAATATTTCGGAGAAAATATAATGTAAAATAGTTAGGTATATTGTCTAATAAGTGTATTTAGTTGGTTTGTAGTAATTGCGAACTTCGCAATTTCGTTAGTACCATATGAACTGTCACGGGACAGCGTGTGATAGGGTAGGAGGCAGCCTTTACCGACAGCATGTCAGCCACGCCGGCTATCCTTAACGCATGTAGGCGCCGCAAATGGCGCTGTAATGTTAAGTTTCCACCATGTTGTCAATCTGTAATTCTATTAATCTGTTGTCTGGACGATGTCCGTGAAGTGGACGATTGGTGGGCGTAATAGTTCCAAATGTCGGATTAATAATATTGTTTCGCTGCTAAGATGTGTGAATGAATATTTCAGAGATCGAGACTGCATTTTACCATTCGGAAGGAAGTAATAAGTAGCAAGGGAAGGTACATGATAGCAACTTATAAAGGAGTTTGAGTTGTAAAGGGCTGCCTTGACGTATGTTGAGGTTATTTCCATCTTGAGGGAGCAGTCTTTTGTATGTTTTTTTCACGTGCATACGTAAGTAGTAAGAGTCAGTAAGGGAGGTGTGAACTCCGACATATTTCATGTAAAATATTGTTTATAAGATGTTAAAGAGCTGTAAAGTCGCGAAAGGAATGCCTCACTGTAGGTGAATTTATAGTGTTGAAATAACGTTGAATATACCGTGCCTTCATTCTTTCCAAGGTAAGGAGATGTGGATGTGGAAACATACTTTTCAGTTTGGGTGCGACTACTAATTACCAATAAACATCCAAATATTGCCTATGAATAGTCGCAGTGAATGGATTGTGTATCGTTCAGTTTTGCTACTTGTAGGCAGCCATAATGTAACATTATAATTACATATATTATTATTGTAGTTTTATAGTAGTAGAGTTTGTTCCTTTCAGTTCAGTATTCATTCATTTCAATCAAGTATCTGATGCAGGGCAGGTCAGTTTTGTTTAGTCACATTTCACATCTAATTACACATAATCTATTTAAGACAGCATAACTTTAAACTCACAATGTATAAACTAATACATGACAACTCGTCAACCCTTCTGTCACTCATAGACTAATATCAGCCACATTAAACATGATATTGCTCCACCAAATAAAATGTGTGCTATAACAGAAGGGATGTTGACTCTCTTCTAGAGAACTTGTTCCTGCACAGTTCTTTTATATGGTTAGATACTTTCTCATATAATTTAATCTGCACATTCACTTTTTTAAAACAAGATATGTGTTACAAAACTGGACATAGAAGTTTTTTTTCAACACATTGTAAATAAACTTTTAATTTCTGTGCCAGATTTTTAAACAATTTGGAAATTTGTATGTGGTAGGTAATTTGATATGTCACAAAGTTACTGACTTCAGTATGAAGTGTTGTGTGTCACTGTATGTTCTGGCACTATTTTGTACCATACCTGAAGATGAAGATGCTAAATACTAGAGTATTCCACTGAGGAAACCAGCACATTTATTGGAATATTTTTGTAATGTGAGGGCAAGTTGTATCAGTTTCATTATAATGGATTGTGATGGACTAAAAAAATTTAATTGAAACCCAAATTCAGTGACAGGTTATGGCAGGGGTGCACAAATTTTGACAAATCTAGGAACCACCTTAAAATTCCAGGTTCTGGAAAGGTGACATGAAGTGCATTCCGTATTGAGGATCCACAGATATTGCGCTACTATACAGGATTCAAGCAGCAGAGGGACCTGGTGCCTGTGATGTGTGCAGCCCTAGGTTAGGGAGAGGAGTGAACAAAATACAATATGTCAGATTTGAGAGTGTCACAGTAGTGATTATGAAGATTACAGTCTTTTCATATGTGACAACATGTAGTCTAGTAGAAATTTACTGGTGTTTTGGAGGAAATTTGTGCCTTCACTGTACAGCATCATCCCAGAAGACGGCAGTCTTTAAGTGTGTATGTGATTATCACATTTTAAAGTTATGAAGTAAAGTATAGTGCCTATTTTCAAAGCCTTTCTTTGTCACAACATGTATTTTACAGAATTAAACATAGGCAGTTATTTATTGCTACGTGTTTAGTTGTGGCTGATTCTGCCCTGCTAGGTATTGTAATTTAACCTCAGCACTTTTCATTGTAGCTGTCATTTGCATGATATTGAGATAAAATTATTCAATGTAAAGTCACGTGGGCATGCAACAATGTTTGAATGATAAAAATTACCACAACACTTACTTTTGTGCCATTCTGACTGATCACACTTCATGACTGCACCTGTGTTGAGGATCAATTAAACTTCATGACTGTCGATTATATTTCATTATAAACCATCTGTCACTACTGTTCCTTCATTTTGACCTTGAAGAAAGAGGCAGTAAATTTCTCTGAGGGGGAGTAAGTTTTATCATTTCAGTGTGCTGCGTATACAAGACTGTACACTGAGCATGAAACGCTCAACATTTCAAGTCTTGTACAGAACAAATTGTGTGATTAACATTACCACTTTCTAGGCAGCTGTCATGATAGAAAAGAAGGACGAGGTGAGTTCACCATCAAGCAGTAGCGCAGATCTGACAAATCCTGCAACTTGCTTAGCACAGTCTCACCAACTGCTGCAGCTGACAGCATGCCAGGTGAGTTCTCTTACTTCACAGTAAAGCATTTAACAGCCTGTAGATAAAGATCTAGACTCGCACTACCTGAAAATTGCAGACACGGCTGCAAATATGTGTATGTGTTATAGGTAACATGCTGCAGAGCACACACTTTTTCACTTCAAAATTATGCACTTCCCCACCATGTCATTATACTTGTGCTTAAGAGCACCTTTGTAGGATGAAAATAACCTTTTTTTGTGACTTTTGTATTTATGTTTCATGTACTTGTGTGTTAATACTGAAGATGGCTGCAGTGTAGGTGAAATGCATTTGTGTTCCACACCATAGACATAAATGTGTTACAGTCACAGTTTGTAGTAAACATTACAAGTGGAAAATGCATTTTTTTCAAGTCTTTCTGTTTTTAAACACAGTATGCTGGCTGTTATATGGTGTTACCACATCGAGTAAGAACCCGATAAACTGTACGCTTCACAAGGATTGTTTCTAATATATGGGTATTAAATAGGTCAACCTCATTCATTTCTGTAGAAAATTCATTGATAAAGTGGAGCTTAGATGGAGCTTTGAGTAGAGCTGGAGGATTGTCACATGAGTGGAGTAAGGGAAAGGACAGACATATCCATGTTTGCAGTATTGTCATGTGCCATCAGATGTTTCTAATTAACACAAAATAATGTGTAGACAGAATTTGTAGTTATAGTTATGATGCAGATCCACAGGGAATTTCATATGCCTAGCAGTAATTGTTGCTAATTAAGTGATAGTTTGGCACTGTTCAATGACTGTTACTTTGTGTTCCACATAATAAAAGTAATTTTAAGGGAGGTTTGAACTGTGGTGAACATGTTGATGAAGTTTTGGGGTTTACAAATGATGGGATGGCGTCCAGGATAGCGTAGTTGGTATGGCAGCTTTCTATGGGCTGGGTGGTCCAGGGATTGGGTGCTGATGGAGGCCAGGTTTTTCATGGTTGTCCTGACTGGCCCTGAGGCCCGCCCAGCCTCTGTACAGTGGGTACTGGGTCTGTTGTGGGAGTAAAGCAGTTGGGGTGTGGTGCTGCCCACCTACCCCTTTCTAGCACCAAGGTTGCAAATGGGCTGCAGTTATGCTTCTGCCTTCTCTTCAGGCCTGCATAGGCATGTCATGGGGTGACCTTGACCTTTTACCCTTCCCAATGATGGGATGTTTCTTGATTAGCTGGGAAGCCTTTAGTTTCCCAAGAATGGCTGTGCTTCCAAGACTTTGTTAATGTCCAGAGATAACTGCATACTTACGAAACATGTCACTGTACTGAATTTATTATTTCGCGTGTCTTTGTTGGAGGTCCAAGCAAAGCTTCGTGGAACATTCGCTAGGCTGACTGAAGCCTTGCAGTCTCGTGAGAAACAGCTGTTGCGACAAGTTGAAGTTCTTCACAGTCAGCAGATAGCTTTGTTGCAGTCACAAAACTCTGTCCCTACCAGCTGCATCACGTAAGTTCTCCTTCAATGCTATGTCAGTGTTCCAAATTTTTTAGTGAGAAATTTCATAATATGTATTGTTTACCAAATTTTGTTAGGGTGATGAAATAAAGGAGGATGAGGTATATAGGTAGCATGATAAATGCATACAAAATTGTAGTTATAAAATTCAAGGGCAGTGCCATTTGTGTATATGAGAGGATAATATTAACCTGGACCTTAAAGAGTGAGGTTGGTGTTCTGGATTAGACATATCAAGATAGATCAGTCCATGTCCTCTCAGGATATGTTGCCGTGCCTTGGGTCAGAATCTTCATCTGTACTGCCCTTTCCTTTCTGTACTCCAACTCTGATAGTGCAACTTGAAATGTCCTTCGTGGGTTACAAGGTGGTGACCATTCCCCTTCAAAGGTTCTGATTTTTGTGCCATGACCAGTCATATCCCAACATGCAAACTGCTTTATCGAATGTGCTGACTGATGGTTTGTTTGAGCCACTGACCTCTGACAGATGGGAATTTCTGTCTTTTGACCTCATGTCAGAGTATTTTACAAGGACTATACTGCAAACCATTTCCTATTGTCCCCCAGTTATGTACTGAAAGTTGTGTAACCGTCACTTGGTGGACAGACAAATGCTGGGCCCCCATTTGTGCATGGAAATGGGCTCTGTGATTCTTTTATTTCCAGCCCATACAGGGGACTGTGATGTTTTTCGAGTACTCCTAAGCTTGTGTTTGTGGTCTTTCCCAGTCCAGTTGTTCAGGTGTGTGATACAAACTGCAGTGAATTCAGGTTAATGCAATTATACCTCCATACCTGGCATCTGTGTTAGCTCTGCAAACATTATGTTTTAGGCAGATGTCAGTAGACTTATTTTTCATCTATTTGTGATTCTGCTAATTATGATCCTGCACCTTGAGTGTTAAAGGCAGTGTAGAAACATTGTTGCCTCTCTTGTCCAATCACAGATTCATATGATATGCCATTCACTTTGAATGAACTTATCACAGTATTAGAGTTTTTCGCAGCATGCCCTTTTATCCCAAAAGGACCCATAACCTAACGCTGTCTCACCTACCACATACAGGGAAGGAGTTTCTACTGTACATGTACAACCATACGTGGGCTGAGAACTCAGTTCTAGGTGCCTGGAGAGAAGCAACGGTTATCCTGATTTTGATACCTGTCAAGGATTAGTGTCTCACTACTCACTACTAGTTTCAGTACTTGTGAGTGGACATTCATGTAGCATATAGGATACCAGTGCCTTATCTGAATACTGGAGAGTAGAATTCATCTGCAAGAAAATTGATTGCACACAGATTAGTTATAAGTATTACCTTGTTTGCAACTGCCATCAGTGGAACTGTTAACATAGTTGGCCCACCTGTCTGTGCCAGCATCGTTATTTTCATCGTCATTTTCACAGAATTGGTCATTATCAGTTTTGGTCAGGCATTGTATGCTTATCAGTAGACCCTTGCCTAGTCTCCCTAGGTGTATTGTTTGTTCTTCCTGCAGCCTGTAGTCACATGAGAAGTATGACATTTGTCTGGCATTTTGTCAGTATTGCATGTGTGCTGATGAGTGGCTTCTTGAAGGTTGGATTGGGTGTGCATCTGTCTGTGAAGACAGGTCTTCTCCTGATGTCTCCATAGTTATAATGGTATCTGTATGGCTGAACTTTGTTTCATATACCTAGCTTTCTGTTTCATTCTGCAGCACTTACAGCAGTGTCATCCGCTCTGCACAGGCCCCCTGAGTGGCTTGCATAGTCTCCATGGGTATGTGCTGAGCCAGCTGTGTGTAGCAGCAATTTTTAGCAGAGACCGTGACATATCCCTTACCATGTTCTACATCCACATCCTGTGTTGCAGCATATACGACATGACATTCTTAAATGCAACATGCATGACAAGTCTATTAGTTAAGTTACACTCTTTTCTATTATTTTAAAATTCTTAACCTTTCAGATGATGATAATTTATTATGATTATTTGTTATCACCTTTATGCAGGGTATTTACAGTTATATACCTGAAACATGCCATGCTTATAGGGGTGTAGTGTTGCAGCTATTCTGTTGTTAAATTTATGGCACATGTAGTGCTATTTACCATGTTAAATCTTTTGTGCTTTTACATTAGTGCTTTCTGAAGTATGTGTGCAGTGCTCAGTATGGCTGTTTTCTCTAACTAACTAACTAACTAACTCCATGGAGCAGAGGCCTTCTTGAGAAGTTAACAGTTTCTCAGCTAGTCAAGAAATTCCCCGCATTTTATGGAACCTGAAGGTTCATTACCACATTCACAAGAGCCCGCCACCTGTCCCTATCCTGAGCCAGCTCAATCCAGTTCATGCCCCCCCATCCCATTTCCCAAATATCCATCTTAATATTATTCTCCCATCTACGCCTGGGTCTCCCAAGTGGTCGCCTTCCCTCGGGTCTCCCCACCAAAATCCGGTATGCACCTCTCCCCTCCCACATACGTGCCACGTGCCCCGCCCATCTCAGTCTTCTCGATTTGATTACCCGAATAATATTTGGTGATGAGTACAGGTCATTAAGTTCCTCGTTATGTAGTCTTCTCCAATCCCCTGTCACCTCGTCCCTCTTAGGCCCAAATATCCTCCTCAGCACCCTATTCTCGAACACCCTCAGTCTTTGTTCCTCCCTCAGTGTGAGAGACCAAGTTTCACATCCATACAGAACAACAGGTAAAATTATAGTTCTGTATACCCTAATCTTTGTGTTTTTGGATAGCAACCTGGAAGACAAAAGATTCTGCACCGAATGATAGCAAGCATTCCCCGACTTCAATCTGCTCTTAATTTCTTCATGAATGGAGTTTCGATTCGTTAGGGTTGCTCCCAAATATTTGAATTCTTCCACCCTTTCAAAGGATTTATTATCTATAATTATGTTGTGATTGTGTCCTGCATTCTGATTTCAAGACATGACCATGTACTTAGTTTTCTCAGCATTTACTTCTAGACCAATCTCCTTACTAGCAGTCATTAAATCTTCTGCATTTTTCTTTATACTATGTATGCTTCCACCCAATATATTAACATCATCAGCATAAACCAGAAGCTGATGTGTACCATTCAATTTGAAGCCCTCCTGGTTTGCCTGAACCCTCCTAATGGCATATTCTAAAGCAAAGTTGAAAAGCAATGGCAGCAGAGCATCGCCTTGTTTCAAGCCATTCTTAATAGGAAACGTGTCAGACAAATGTTTGCCTACCCGAACTCTGCTATACGTTTCACTTAGGCACATTTTTATTAACCTTACTAGTTTCCTGGGGATACCGAACTCGATGAGAATATTATACAAGACCTCCCTCCTAACTGAACCATAGGCTTTCTTGAAGTCTATAAATAGCTGATGCACTGCCTCATTGTATTCCCATTTTTTCTCAAGTATTTGACGAATGCTGAATATATGATCAGTAGTTGACCTGTTACGTCGAAATCCACACTGATAATCCCCAATAATTTCCTCTGCATATGGAGTTAACCTTGACAAAAGAATGTTGGATAGAATTTTGTACATAGTCGACAAAAGTGATACGCCTCGATACTTACTACAATCTGTTTTATCACCCTTTTTATAAATAGGCACAATGACCGACTCCTTCCATTCCTCAGGCAATTCCTCCTTATTCCAAATAGAAATAATAAGTTTATGGATTTCAGACCAAATAATCCTACCCCTTGCTTTAATCAATTCTGCTGGAATCTGATCAATACCTGGTGATTTGTGACTTTTTAGCTTTTCAATAGCCATCTCAACCTCAAAGGCACTGGGCTCAGGCACTAGTGGCTCTGCTGTGTGCACTTCAGTCTGCCTAACATCATTAACCCCGTGTATATTCAACAGCTGGGAGAAATGATTTTTCCACCTAGCCAAAATACTGTGGGAGTCTGCAACCAGGTCACCCTTCTCATCCTTTACTACATTAATTCTAGGTTGGTACCCCCTCTTAAACTCATTGATACCCCTATACAAGTCTCTGATATTATTGTTCTTACTGTTTGTTTCAAGTTCATTAATTTTAGCTTTCACATATTCCTTCTTTCTGTTCCTGAAATGTCTACTAGCTTCACGTCTTACGTTGTGCAGATTATCTCCATTATTTTGGTTTGGATTCTGTAACCACTGAAGTTTAGCCTGCTTCCTTTTATCTAAAAATTCTGCACATTCTGCATCAAACCATGGTTTATGCTGCTTCCGTTTGTGTAGACCTAGACTCTCTTGAGCTGAGATTTTGATATTCTCTTTAATGTTTTCCCAAGCCCTATTTATGTCCTCACTAACATTTAAGTTTTCCAAAGCTGCAAACCTGTTTGAGATCTTAAGCTGATACTGTTTCCTAACCTCTAGTTCACTTAGCTTCTTGAGATTAAATCTCTCTGCATCAAACTTCTGTGCTGCTTGTTTACTTACTGCCAGTCTTTCCGTAACTTTTGCAACCACCAGGTAGTGATCAGTATCACAGTCAGCTCCCCTGAAAGATCACACATCGAGTATACTGGAATGCCGTCTCCTATCTATCAATATGTGATCGATCTGATTGTGAGTCTTCCCATCAGGAGAGGTCCAGGTGTATTTATGAATGTTTCAGTGCGGAAACATAGTGCTCTTAACAGATAGATTCTTTGATGTGGCAAAGTTTACTACTCTAACACCATTATTGTTGCTATCCTGATGTAAACTCTCATTCCCAATAGTCGGTTTGAAAATATCCTCTCTCCCCACTTTTGCATTAAAATCTCCTAACAGAATTTTCATATGGTACTTAGGAAAACGATAAAAAACCCCTTCTAATTCCTCATAGAAGCTATCCTTTGAATCATCACCTTTCTCTTCTGTTGGTGCATGCGCATTCAGAACAATGATATTACACCAGCGGCCTCTCAGCACTATGTATGACATCCTAGCACTAACAAACTCCACTCTCTTGATTGCTGATACTATTCTCTGGTGCACAAAAAAACCTGTTCCCAATTGATGATTTTCCTGCCCTTTGCAATAGAAAAAAGTATACTCCCTGGCTCTTACAGTCCCTTCTTTGTCCCACGTAACCTCCTGTACACCCACTAAATCTGACTTAAACTTAGCTAATTCCCTGGCCACTGTCATAAGTGACCCTGACCTATACATGCTTCTCACATTCCATGTTCCAAAACTCATATCCTTTTTCCGTAGCTGTGGTCGTACCAAAGAATCGGTCCAGGTCCGAGGCATTGTGTAATGGTTCATAACATCATAATTTTTTACGGTAAGGAGTTGTTAGCACCTCACCCAACCCCCAAGCTGGAGGACCACGCCTTGTCGGCTGTCCGCGACTGCTTATTCAATGTATTCGCAGCTACTCTCCATAACTGGAGGCTGTTCCTCCATCCGCAACCTGAGGACGCGCCATGCCATGGTGACAGGGACCCACATAACACGGGGCTGTTTTCTCTAGTTCTTTTATTTCCTGCTTTCCTGTTGTGTGGTTCAGGTATTTTCTGAATGATTTTGACATGGTTCCAGTTGGCCCTATTATTATTGTCATCACTTTTGTTTTTACATTCCACATGCTGTATTTCTTCTGTGAGGTCTTCATATTTTAGAATCTTCTCGGCTTCTTTCTTAGTTACATTCTGTATCCTAAAATTGCAGCATCTATTAGCATGCCAATTCCTTCTTCATTGTCTCGGATTATAATGCCTGGTTTATTGTTAGAGATGGTTCTGTCAGGCCACTTTACAGCGTAATACGAATTTTGTCCAGGGCAGTGTGTATATGCATATATATTTTGAAATGTAATTTTATGTAAGTACAAGTAGCCACATATGCTGACTTGCCTTTAAACCCACTCTATTCAACTCGTACAAATGGATTTAACTGTCTGAGGATTGGGTCCAATGTGGTGGGATCTTGTGAACATGATAATGAACCTTTCAGTTTCCTAGTTTGGCTGGGGAATTTCTTTGTTAGCTGAGCAACAGTGGGCATCTCTAGAAGGACCAAACTCCATGGAGTTAATGGTGTAGTTCGGGCTCGTGATTCTCCTTCTCCAAAAATGTGTCTTCTCCAGTAAAGTAAGTAATTACCTGTGTGCTGCTGCATTGTTACCTTCAGCATGAGACGGATGGAAGTAATGGACTCTGATACTCTGTTTCTGTCACTGGAAAAGGTCCATCAGTACCCACTGGATAGGAGTAGGATATTCTGCTTAACTCTTCTGGATGGCATAATACAAACAAAAGTCCTAACACCCCAGCCATCCAGTCCAAATCCAGTCACTTTATTAACTAAACTCTTGTGGCTTCCAAATTCAATGCAACTTATTGATGCAAGATCAGCTAGTGATATCACAGAAGCTTGCTGTTGGACCCAATCCTTTTCTGCTACCAGAAGAGGGAGCGAGGTAGGCTGGCCTGGAGTTAACTCACTGTTTTGGATTGTGTGTTTCAGTGGGGATGCATGTAGGTCAATACCTCAAATTACTTTGAATCTGGACCAAGAGGAATATTTGTGTGAGAGCATTTTATCCTTTGGAAAAGTTGATGTAGAAGGAGGAAATCTGGTTGCAATTGAAGGAAATGTGGCTCCATGCTCTGTCCCGTACAGGTAAAAATATAACTTTAAAAATGTGAATTGTGCGTGCATAACATGGGGGTAAGATGTATGTGATAGAAGTGTAGAAACCGTTGTAGTGCTGGTGTAGTAAAAGACTGTAGAACACTCGTGCCACTGGGGAATAATAATCCACATAATTAAAACCTCCTTTGGTAAGTCCGTCTTTTTGTAGGCCTTCCAGCCTTCATCTTCCATGCTACTAATGCAGACTGTTTAGGATACAGTTTTTGTGTTACAAGGTCATGGAAGTACAGCTATTGCAGAGAAGTTAGCATCATTAACCCTTAAATGACCTATGTTTGCATATGCAAACACAAAAAAAAGACCTAGAAATTCATGTTACGTATTTAGGCAACAAGGAAATTTACCGCATTTTTAAGACATGCTGCATAATCACTGTTTTGTTTTCCAGACAGTGCCATTTATTTCATAATTTTACCTTTCCTATTAAAATAATACATTTTTTATGAATAATGTGCAAAAATTAAATACCAGCCTGGTCATTTAAAGGTTAAGTGTAGGGTTGGTAATGTTAAGGATGGTGCAGCCATCACCCTCCAACCCTTCACCCATTAAATAATGAAACAAGCAGCAGATGTCCTTTATGTGTAGCAAAATTTTTTTTCCCCCAGAATTAAACTGTGTATTGCAAAGTTCCTTATATTTTGCAGATATGAGAATATTTCTATGAATGGAAAGGAAAGAGAAGACCGTGCTTAATTTTAATATATTTTATATTTAAATTAATAATGAAATTGAATTAATAATCTGTTTATTATGTGAACATTCTTGGTATAGCCATTGTGTGCTGTGCTTTGCTTCACATTCTTATTCAGTCAGCTATACAGACCGTTTCATAGTTGCAATAAATAGAGATGTAAGGTATGAATGGTGTGCTAAGCTTCTCATTCCATGTATGTTAAATGAGAAGAGCTGGACCAGAAATCTGTTTTGAAGAGCAGTCAGTGTAAAAACTGAGTCACAGAAGGAGGTAACTTACAGACAGTGGGCTTTTTAGTATAATTGATTTACTATGATGTCAATCCAACCCAGTACCTAGTACTTAACTGTTCATTTATGCTAGTTTTGGCAGTTAGGGCTTGTGATCTTCAGGCAGAAGTACCCTTCATCTAAAATATAAATTTACAAACATGATATTTTGTTCTGCTTCACAAAATTAGGAACAGTACTTGGTAAGATAACAGGTAACTACAGAGGTGGTCGATCAGATACCTACAGCATGATGCAGAAATTTAATTATCACAGAGTGTTTGGTGAAGATGAGAGATTGAATTACCGCTAACTTCTATATGCTTTAGAGTTGAAGACTACCAGGATGCGAATGAAGACCATGTGTGCCTTGATAAACCCCTCTCAAATCACTCAACGCCTCAGCAGCAAGTTGTTCGATTTAGCTTTGCGCCGCGTCTGATGCAATTTAACGATGTGCAGCACTTACAGGCGGAAGCTTTGGCCACTCCAGTATCTACACTTGTGAATGTGAGTCTTGTACCCATTCACATAGACTTTCAGAAGAATGCATAAAATCTGATGTGAACCATGAATATTTACCATCTTTATGCTATGCATAAGATGCCATGGATACAAATACTAGCAGTTGTGACCTTGTTTTCTTTGGTTTTTGAGATCAGTGAAAGAAACATGTTGAATCTCGCAAGGTTTGAGATTTTCTCAGTGTTGTTGATAAAGATTGAAGTTTCTGAGATATGACGACGTGTTGATTGGTATTTGGTTGTCAACGTCAGGGGAGCTTGCTGCCTCTTAAGTGTCAGTAACTAATTACCAATCAAGTAGCATTATGTCCCAGAACAATTTACACCTTCATGGTGTACCATCTCTCAGAAGTTAAAGCTACCCTCTCATGGCATTGAACTGTAGCAATTAATTTTTATAGTATAAATATTCAGACAGGAGAAGATTCTTTAAATAAGAGCCAGGTTGGAAGGGACAGTAATTAGAACAAAACTTAGGTTTATGAGGAGTGACATGTGTTAAATATGAATTGGAATGAAGATGCCACCAGATTGCTTGTTTTGGCTCAGTTCTCAAAAAGAAGAAAGGAACTGTGGCATGTGTACTACCACTACAGTTTTTTTTTTTAATTCAAGGAACAGTATCAGGTTCTGTTGACTTCTCAAGTCTGAAACCTCATGGGATTATTAATGTGGGTTCATTACTGAATTCTATATTATGTCACATTCTGAACTGGGGCAAACACATTGAATGTCAGGCATTTAAATGCTAGTTATAAGATGTGGGCATATCATTTCTTGAACCTGATCAAGATTTTTGCACAGTTTTGAATAAAATCTAAAAAGTGAGACTTCTGTAAGAGATTCTGGTCAGATCTTGCACATAATTTCGGTACTGTTCAAGAGTGTGCTGTGAGTGTCAGTTCAAACATGTGTGCCTGTATTGAACTGAGAAGTGGTATTGTGACAGCTCATATTGAGCAATGCGTGCTGAAGCGTGGTGTTCTTAAGAGTATCAGTGATCCTCCACAGACTTAGGAATTGCATTTCTTTGTAGCTGGGATTCCAGGTCACAAGAACCTTCTGATTGGTCATGAGACCCGAAAATAATTAGGCTTGCAGACTGTTGTTTTCAGCAGTGTGTTTATGAAAAATAGGATTAGCAGAAGCTGAGCAGTTGTGTCTTGATTTGTCCTTCCCCTCTCCCCTGGTAAGTCTGTGGTGATTTTTTGATCTTCAGCAGTGCAGAGTAGGGACTGGTACTGCTTTGATTGCAAGATCAGTGTGATATAAGATTGCGGGTTTTGGGCAGAAAAAGTTTGAGAACTACTGCATTACAAGTTTCTCTTCTTGAAGGCTTTGAATGTTGTTTAGGAATCGTTCAGGTAACCATGAAGTGAGTGGTATATTCTTACTATAATAAAAATTTATCAAATTTGTAAAAATATACTTTTTCTAGTGCAGGCTTATGATATACAAAAACAGTTGACATACAAGATATGAAATCCTGTCTCCTGCTTTCTGATTATGTGTGTTTTAATATGATACTGAAGATCAAAAATTAGTTTGCATACAGCAATATTTAATCAATACAAAAACACCATCACCACAACTTTTAATGTTTATTATAAAACTAGGTGGCTACATGTTTCAGCTGCATTTTGCAGGCGTCTCCAGGCCATTATTATAAAAATGTAAAAGGAAAAGTTGAGATGTAAATTTAGAAAATTGTATTGAGTCATAAATAACATAAAATACAGTGTTTTTAAAGCTACATGGATTAATTAAAATTGTAAATTAAACAGCATTTATCATATGTTGAAGGATGAGATACACTTGCAATAAGATTAAAAGTTGTGGTAATGGTACTTCTTATATTGATTAATGATCCAGCATCACAACGGTATTGATAATACAAAGTTCACAGCAATATTTATTGTTTTTATGGTTGTCATGGAAAAATAACAAAGAATATTTCAACACTTATGACAAATCTAGCAGTTAGTGAACCAAGAAATTATTTTTTCATACTTACATAAACTTTTATATGTGCAACCGATTGGTAACTAGGAACCACTGTTTACAAGAAAAGTTCTGTTTGCTGCATATCCAAAGTGCCCAAACAGGTTACTAAAGTTGAATTGGCTTTTATGTACATATGCATGCTATGTTATGGGCCAGTGCCATCCACAGTCAATTTGCCTGGTACTTTGTGCATACTAATTCCATTTCTTGCTTTGAGATGGTAAAGCGTCCCTTCAGGATACTGAAAGTTATTGCAAAGTAGTTGACTTTTGGTCTGACCATTGGCTCAGCTGGCATGGCAGTCAGTCTTTTTCAAGCAGAACCACTCAAAGGTCACATACTTCCGACCAACATTCTCTGCGCTATGCATTTGTTTTGTATTGTTGGTCATCTGCTGATTAGCATATTTACTCTTTCTTCTTCAAAATAATGGCATTTCAGTGTCATGCCATATGACCACTGACTTCATACAGAAGTAGGCCTGTTTCTTCAAGCTTTGTAGTTTGGTCAAAGTAGTTCTGTTTGTTGCTATAATTAGATCCAAATACTCTGTAAATCCATGCCCTTTCACTAGTCAAGCAGCATGGTACACAACAAAACATGTATCTGAACTGAAGATAAGTTCAAATTATGGCACGTGATGGACATTTCTTATTGGCTAAAATATGGAGGGGGCTCAGCTATGTAAGATTATGGGGAGTAAGCCAGTATGTGTCAGTCAGAACAGATAAGCACATACACACTAAACACTACTATTCAAAGCAAAGAGAAATCTTTACTAGTATGCAGAGTCATAAGATTCTGAAGTGCGTATTTCGTTCTCACTAGAAAAAGGAGATGTTCAGGTAGTGATACTTACAGACTTTGGCTGTGACTAGCTTGGGCAGAAGAAGTGTAAGCACAGTTAGTGCAAAACATCACAGAGGAGAATTAGGAATTGCTCATTATAACAGAAGAACCAGGCATAAGCTCCCATTTTATGCAAGGTTTGTCATACGTATGGTGCTGAAAGATTAGTGGTGCAGGTTTTGTTGTCTGTCATGAATTGCTCATTATAAGCTACACTCATTCCTTCATGGTTCAACTGTACCTGCATCCCCAGTACAATGATGCAGACATGACAACTCATTTGTATCTGACTTCTTGATTTTATTTGGAGTGGATCAACATGTTGAAGCTTTACCCAGACTTATCTCTTTACTTCGTAAGGTCCCTCATCAACACGGTCCCCCCCCCCCAGAACTGTCTTTGCTGTAGAGTTCCTTTTACAGTCATTTCTGGGATGTAACTTGTCTAAGTTCAATTTTCTAGTAATGTGTTAGCAAAACCAAGATTCTTTTGAGGCCACAAATAAAGAAAACCTGCAGAACATGAGTTTCCAACAGAAACAAATACTTCTATTATAATAATGTGGTAGTCAGTGCATTCTTTGATTCCTCAGTGTAACAATGATCTCTGGAAGGTTGTTAGCCATTGACTGTCATCTGTTGGAGAAACAAGAGATTGTTATGACCACCATGGTAGCTGGCATGAGCCATGTGGCAGTAGCTGCTGTTGGCAATGAATGTGGACAGTTTTAGGTAATTTATGGTTTTGCCAAGCAGTGGGGTTATTTAATGGTGAGTAATGCTCATAACAAAGTGAGGGGATGAAGAATAACTTTAATTATATAGATTTGTCAGATTATAAAACACAGTTTGATTTATCAAGATTTTGCACAAATTTCATTTCTTTGTTCATATTTTAGAGTCAAGTATCTTCTGAACCAATACCATCTGCAAATGACAGCCTTATTGGTGACCGTCGACGCCCGTCTCAAGTTCAGCAGTGGCTGCAGCAAATAATGGCAGAAACAGAGACTGAACCATCCATAGGGGAGCAGGAGAAGAACTTTGGATCCTTAAATCAGTCAGAACAACTTTTGGACTGATTACTATAGAACCACTTTCAAGTTCAGAAATTGCACAGGTGATCCTATCCCTAACTGATTACCAAATAATAGGGTAGTTTGGATCGTAGACTTTGACACTCATAAGCTGCATTACTGAACTGTTCTTTATAAACACTGCTAAAAGTATTGATATTTTCTAACGGGTACCACAGAGGCTGATTTCAAGAGCATTTTATGTTTATAATTTTATGACATTTAGTAAGTTAGGGGTAATTTATTTACAATATTTATTGTAGTTCTGTTGTGTAATTCTAACTTTTGTGTGAAGGCTGAATAGAGATGCAAGGTGTTTTAACTTAGATTGCATCTTGTCCTGTAAGTTGGGTTCCACGTGGTTTTATTCCATGGTTTGAACACAGTGTGCAAGGGTTGCTGGCATCACCACTTTTGCCAACCCTATCCTCAAAAACAGCACCCACTGTTTGACCACACTCCTCCATAACACCTTGACGCGTTACTTGATTTTATTATTATCATCATCATCATTATCATTATTATTATCATCATCATCATTATTATGTCATTCGAGAGAAGGCTATATTAATTCAGAGATTATAACTTTTATGATTTGTTAAAAGGTTGGGAATGATGGGACTTAATTCGTGTTGGGTCCCAGTTCTAGGCAACCTACAGCAAAGCTGTGAACTCTTGGTGAAGGGTGGAGAGTTTATGGGGCAGAACATGAAGGTAGGCTTTGCTAACCCTCTGTCAGTGAGTGTGATGTATTGACACTTGGAATTTAAGTGAAGGTGGCTGCAGGTTTCGAATACACTACACATAACAGTCTGGTGTTTTTAAAATAATAACAGGTATGCTGTCCAGTTCAGTTGAAAACTGTAGATTTAATTTTGTCAACCGTAGCACGCTGTACATAATGCCACAGTTTAGACTTTGTTCACCTATGAATTCTACACTGCAGGCTAGTATAGTATAAAGTTTCAAATCCTATAAATTCACGTAATATTTATTTAACCATTACATTTTCATGTAACCAGTTGTACCCAGTGATAAGTGAAGCTTTAATTTGCACAACAACTTATAATCACAAAGTTATTAACTATAGTTTATATTAGACTTAAATCAGAAGTTTTTAAGGGGGACGCAGTACATGTGATGTATGCGAGAGCTGAAAGAAAAGTGAGTATTGTGTCTCAGTAGCATCCATGCTGTCCAGATCCATACCAAAATTCAGAATAACTTATAATTTCCCCATTGGCTAAGCTTAGATGTTTCAAATGTCGTTGGCCAAAAGACTAAAACTTTGATTTCCATTGGCCACCCTATTTTAGCGCCTGAAATCACAAACTTCTGGTCTCTGAACCTTGGGTCTCAACTATTTAGAATTTCCCGAACTTGTCAAATATACAGTTTCTTAGCTGGAGAACATCAAAAGCTACTGTCCTCCCTTGACATTAACTAATGGGTTTGCCATCCCATGCTTTGAGAGTAGGTTGCTGCTACATAGAAGTCCTCATGAGGTCTCCCCACTAGCTGAAGCTAACACTCCAACTAACAGGTGTTGCAATTTCATAAACCAAGTGATATTAAAAATAAAATTAATCTAAATATTCTCTTGGAGTAACTTAGGCTGGAGTTGAACCTGAAGTTCTGCTGCACTGTGATTTCCTGTCTGAGCATGGCATAGAGGTCAGGGGAAACTTCATTTTTATACATACAAATTGTGTGGATCCTCCTGGCACACTTGAACGTCGTATCCAACCACAGTCAGCCTGAGTTTAGTGAGGGATGATCATCTGACAGTTTATTTAAAACATCAGCTTTTCTGTGCAGACAAAACATAAACTTATAATAACCTCTGCCATTTCAAAATCAGTGCTACAGTAATACTTTTTGACCTACAGTATGTGGCACAGTGGCATGAAAGAGTGCAAATTTGGGTGAAGACATTTCTGTTGAAGTTTATGCAGATATGTCCCCATCAGATATTGTACGTAAAGGACCCAATGGTAGTTCACAAACTGCTGGTAGTAGTTGCATTTCTTCATTCAGTCACACTGCATAAGCAGTCCCCCCCCCCCACCTCTCAGGAACATTATACCAGAAAATCCTCCAGTAGGCCACAATAAGCTGAACGCTGTCTCATAAAAGTAGAGTAATTGGGCATTTGAATTTGAAATTTGATCACTATGCAGCACGGTAAAACAAGTGTTCTATCCCACGTCTCCTGCATAATTACCCTAACAGCACTCTATAAAGAGTACACATTATACTACAATGTCCGCTGTACAAATTCATAATTATTTTACTGATTTCAGTATACCTGGCTTGTAGTAACTGACATTCCAATTTCCAAATGTAATGTTAATTTCTGTTACTTACTAGTGTACCTAGGCCAAGAGTGTCACTCTTGGTATTCTTTCAATTTACATTCTTTGAACAAGCATGAAAATTCAAATGTTCAAAGCACACAGGTGTATCACTTTGATTTGAAGAATAAAGTAGAACAAAGTGTGTTTGTGAAAAGAATAGTGAACTTACATGCAGACAGTAATGGCATCATGCTTATATAAAAATTAGACAAACACAATGTGCCTGGAAGTTCACAACTGTGAAGGCCAGGCAATTAATTCATGAACAGTGAAACAGAATATGCCGTCATAAAATTTCAGCCTACACACTGTTGTCATGGAAGATGCAGTTGTACATACCATGTTGCCATATCATGTCCATCTTATATCACATTTTGTGCAAAAATTAAGAACACAGTCGTTTTGATTGCAGTTCTCCAGTCCCTTATACTGATGTCTGTGATGGATGCACCAATAGCAAAGTGTGCGAATCACACTAATTGCAGATTCTTCCATACCACATGTTTCTGGAATCTCCCTCTTTTCTGTGTGTTCTGTCCACGTGCCAAGCTATGTGGCCAGACATAATCAGCAGCGTATGTCATGAGTTAGTAAATTATAAATGCTTGTTTGCAACTTGAAAGGTCTGCAACTATTGCCAGATGTCAGTTCTTGGGTACTAAGTGATTTTCTGTAATGACTGTTAAGAAGTGGTCTTCCTCTTAAGTAAGGCTGTCATGTTAATATTGAACATTTATACACAAGTGATATTATTCATTTTAAAAGTATGATTTTTTAAGTTTTTTGGTAATTCTTGCTATTATGCAAATAAAGCATGACATGGTCACGCATGACTGCGTGCAGAGCAAGAAAAGCTCTTGATAGTCCTTCATCTTCATGAAGCGCATGCAGGGCCACTTTTAAGTTAATTGGTATCAATGTTAGCCAAAGAAACTAATAATTGCATGGAATCCAGGAAGTACAGTACTTATGCTGATGGGATGAAATACCCAAACAACAAAAAACAGGTGCAAATTTTGCCACAGAAGTGTAAAATGGACCTACTTTGGACTGTTCAGAAAGGACGCTGGAAGACATAAGTCATCTTCGTAATGAAAAATTGTATGTATAAAATATTGCTCCACAAGTAATAAAATTAGGTTTCATTAAACATTTTCATCAGGAAGATGGATAATTGTGCAGCTGGATAAGTATAGAACCTAATGAAACAATGTGTTACTTTTACAGAATATTTCTGACTTGGAACAGCAAGCTGTATTAAACCCCTCCCTCAAGCAATCCCTGTGGACATAAAAACATTCAGACACATTTTATCACTTACAGTAATAACTTTATTCAAGTTACAACATTGGCACCAATATAAAAAATGAACACAAAACTTTTGGCATTACTTTATGCCTTCAACAACACACCAAGACTGCAGATCTAATTAAGGCTCTTAAAAATTGCACTAATTTATTATGAAAAACAAATTATTTTATTGACTGCTGCTTAGGAGAACTTGAAGTACTGTTTCATACACATCACACATACTTTCAGTTAAGTAAATTCTGAGAGTCAGTCAAATGGGAACAGAACCCACACCCAGTCAAAATGAAAACTTAGTTTAAATATGTGAATTTAAGTACAAAATATGAATGGAACTCAATTTGTGTAATTAAACATTCATAGAGTCAAAAGTTACCATAGTCACATGGTAAATAACTACTGTAAGCCTTCTAATGCTGGGTTTTTCTTCCACTGTACTCATACCTCCAATAAGAAAGGAAATTAACACTCTTGCCGAATTTCAAATTTGTACTTAAAACTTACACCGTTTTGAAAAACAGTGTTTTTTAAGTAGGCCTAATTTTATAACATAATGGATTCTATTACAAGCCTTTTGAAATAAATTCTCCTTGCACCTTGTGAATTTTGTACAATTTTGCAGTCATCATGTAGCATTTGTGGGATGTTCATTCCCAGGGATTACAGAAAGCAGTGGGGACTGGGACCCAAGAGAGAACTTGGTTCGGACTGTAGCTGCTGGCACTCCGGCTATTTGATCAGATGCTACATCAGACACCCACTTGATACCTGAGTTGGAAGGACCGATGGCCCATGGTCTCACAGGCAGGGTTGGAGCCTCTTGCTGCGTAAGTGGCAGTCCTGTATCAATCAGTGATTTCCGCGTCTGTTGCAGCAACTGTACTGATGGTGACTGAAATGACTCTTCACTGCTACTTGAACTCACAGCACAACTTGTGGACATATTGGGCACATTTATGTCTTGGAATTTCCCTTTGCCCTCCAGTTCTCTCTGCCTAGTGAGAGGAGTTAGAAGAGAAGATGGCAGGAACACAAACGCACTGGCACCCTGGTGATTTCCACCCATCCTGCACACACTTTCACACTTGCTATTTTCTTCCTGTAGAAGGTGGCTCATTTCTTCACATTCATTCCCACTTAGACATCTGTCTCCTCTTATATGTGATGACTCATCATACGAAAACTTGCTGTTTGATACGTTACCTGCACAGCCTTCATAATCAGTTTCTTTTAAATTGCTTATTTCACAAATACCACGACCTTCAAGAGACTCTGATGCTACTGACTGATAATTATTACCATTTTCTATTACAGTAACTCTCTTAAGTAATTCTTCATTTCCACATTCAGTGCACGCCAAAAGAATGTTATCAGTGACTGAAACTGATCTCTCATATTGTTTCTCTTCTGCCTTTCTTTTACTACAATTCTTCCTCCTCGCCTCACAGAAGGCACAACCCACAGCATTTGCACTAGCCAACTCATTCCCCCCGTGTTTTCCCCTTCCAACATCATCTGAGGTGACAACTCCGCAGCATGTCTCCGATACAAGCAGTGACTCTTCTCTTGCCAGTGGCGGCTGAGAATTTGATGTTGGCAAGGCAACTTTTTCTGGGGCATTCTGCACAAATATCACTCTGTTGAAGGCCTTCCAGCGTCGACACAAATGGAGATATGATTTGCACTGTATGTACATAAAGATAATACCCCCAGTAAATCCAATGGCCTCAACAATTAGTTTGGTCCAGAATGGCCACTCAAGAATACCTTTATGAATCTCTTCTGCTGTACGATCAATCAGGACATACAGTGACCACACCACACATGTCAGAGCCACAGCATGGAATGTGACTGAACACAGCAGTTTGCGGCGCTCCACGCCAGACATCTCCAGTGTCTGCCACTGCAACCAACACAGAAACCCTAATCTTTGTTGAGCCTCTGACACAGGAGGAACAATATGATTTACTTTTTGTAACTTCATGTATTTAACTGTGCATTTTCAACTACCTGGTCTATGTAGTTTCAAAGAGAAGAATGGAAATGAATGTGCTGAAGATAGAAGGATCCAGAAAGAACAGCTATGGCCTGTTTGTAAGGTATGAGGGAGAGAGACAAACCATAACGTGCTTTTGATGGAATACATCAAGAAAGAGCCCACTCAACTGCAACAGCCAACTTGTTCTGTTCGTAACATTCTTGGCACATTTGCAATGAAAAGTTGCAGAATCAGTGCCAAAATGACAAAAACGAGTGGGAGGGTAAAGCATAGTTTTGTTTCAGGATATAATGTTCTTCAAGATTTTTAGTGTTTTCAGAAGTACTACCACCACTTCTCAAAATTCTGGAAATAACAGGTAATAGCATCAGTTAATGTTAGAAAAAGTGGAGGAATGTCTGAATTTTTTAACAGAAGTGCAACAGTTTTAAAAAGGTTTGGTCAGAAAGTGCAAGCTGCTTACAGGGCAATAAAGAACATCAGTCCCTGCTAACAGTGAATTGCAGTGATTAATAATGGTCAAAAAATTCTTATTGCCAGCTGTACTACAAGTGCCTTTGGGCTTCCACCGTGATGCTGAAGATATCTGTGCTCTTCTGGCGTATAACACACCATCGAGTGGTAATCCTTTGCCCACGTTTCGGAACAACGTATCAGTCCCATCTTCAAGGGTCAAGAAGTCCAAGAAGAGTCTTAGACTTCTTGACCCTTGAAGATGCAATGATATGTTGTCCCGACACATCAGGAAAGGATTACCATTCGACTGTGTGTTATACCCCAGAAAAGCCCAGATCTGAGCTGTACTACAAAATAATCGACACTCTGAATGGACAGTTGACCAGCCAGTTCTCAAAAACTATCAAATTGTTTCAGGGCTAGACTTTGAAAACTTAAAATAATACTGTGAAAAGTTTCTAGCCAGTGCTCGTGAGTCACACTGAAGTCATACAGGCAATATTTCTGAATGCCGAATGTCCACTTATCTGTTCTTCAGAATAATTGTTAAATAGTATTATTTCAGACCTATTGAAATATATCATCACTTGAAACCAAAGTATGGCATTACCAAGTCGCAAAATTACCTGCATTGGTTTTAACCATTCCGACAATCAATGTGTCTCGCGTGATCAGTCTCTGCTTTGAAGAGGCTCAATACTTACCTAATGCAACGAGCAGACACAGAAGAGACTCCTTAAATTATCATTAATAACAAGTGAGAAAATTCTTCAAGAGTTAGGAAACAGTCTGAACATATGTGACTCCACAATAGACATTTTCACTGAAAAATAACTTGCACAGAACTGAAGTACAAGCTGTAATAAAAAAAGGACAGCTCAGTAGCTGCCTAACAGTGTCCCCCCCCCCCAAATTTATATTTCCTTCTCTTTTATTCCTTGAGTGCTTATTTGCTCAGAACTGTGTAGCGGTCTTGTAAGACATAAATACTCAATGGCCAAAATTTTCTGACTTCTATTGAAGTGCCTAAATCAAATCTTATTCTTTATGCCAAATGTCCTGATGTCTTTGTGGTTTGCCTCAGAACCTTCATGTGAGTGCCATGATAGCAGCTAGGAACAGGCACATGCATGTTCTCCCCAGCCTTTCAAGTTCACTGATGTGACTAACTTGCTTATTTTTATTTGCAAAGATCAGTGTGATAATGGGATACACTAGAACAGTGTGACAGTTACAGAAGGTGAGAAACATGTTTCAAAATTTGGATGATGTGTTTGCTGAACATTCAACAGTGATAGAGGTCTTTGTGCTATTAGGAGGGAGTCATTTTCGGACAGCATTTTCCAAAGGAACAATGACAACAACAACAGTGTGAGACAAGGGACTATATGTATATGCAGGCAAAGACAAGAAACAGTGACTTTGACATTGACAGTAACAGTTGCAGAAATTACTAGTAGGATGGAAAGGACTGAACACTAATTATGTTCCGGACCATTTCTCTGCCACTACCAACTTACGTGATGATTTCCATACTGGGAAAATAAACATGTGGTACTGTTAGACAAAATCAAACAATGATGCCACAGAATGTTTGTGGAAAAAAAAAACTGACATGAGATGGGATTTGGAAAAGGGAAACTAAACAGTCACTGTGTGATGACTCAAAAGGAATGTAAATTTATTGACTGATGTGCATCATTCTCCAGCAGAAGGCAGTTTCTTTGATGAGCATGGGAACACTGAAACCAGCAACAGTAAAAGACTCCGTAACAGGCAGATGGGATATGTATTCATAAGTGAGCACGAGACAGCATTTCTCATCCTCCCCACTGCTACATATTCCATGCATCTTCTGCTTTATTCATTTCGAAAAGATACTGAATATAAATTCACCTCGCTAAATGGTTTGATTTTGCTCTGCATGATGAACTGGAATTTACACAGTTCACAGCTTCGGATGTCTGAAGACTTGATCCATTGCTGGAGGCAGGCCTGATGAACATAGCGCAATGATCCTGCACAATAACATGGTGCAATGAGGGGAACTTCACTGTCCCCTTCACAGTGGCAGATCCTGAAAACCATTTCCCCATTAAAAAACACCAAACCTTGGAAATACAACAAAAAATTGCATTTCATTCCTGCATTTTTGCACATATGCTAAATTACATCACAGACACTCAGAATCAAGTGAAAATTTGTCAGATCACTACTGTATCCCAACCAAGAGGAAGGATTTCCCCAATTACAGAAGTCATATGGGATAATGTGTGAAATTAGAAAGTGCCTGAGGTAGCAACCTCAGATGTATAATGCTAATGAACACCATGAAGCAGAGTCCTTCTTAACGAGTTAAAGAGTTCCCAGCATTTTATGGAATCCAACAGTTCACTACCATGTTGTTAACAGCCTATTACATGTGCTTATCCTAAGCCAGATCAATCCAGTCCATGGCTCCCCATCCTATTTCTTGAAGGTCCATTTTAATATTATCCAGTGACCTATGCCTGGGTCTTTCCCTCACGTTTCCCCACCTAAACCATGTACGCACCTATCCACCCCCCATATGCTCCACATGCCCCACACATCTCATTCTTCTTGATTTGCTTGCCCAAGTAATAGTATTTGGTGAGGAGTACAGATCAGGAAGCTCCTCATTACTTAATCTCCTCCAGTCCCCTGATACCTGTTCTGTCTTTGGCCCAAATACCTTCCTCAGCACCCTACTCTCAAATATGCGGCCTATGTACCTCCCTCAATGTGAGAGACCAAATTTCACACTCATATATAACAACTGGCAAAATTACAGTTCTGTGTATTTTAATCTTTATATTATCAGACAGCAAACTGGAAGACAAAAGATGCAGAACTGAATGGTGAAAGGCATTCCCTTAGTTCAATCTGATCTTAATTTCTGCATGAATGCAATTCTGAATTGTTAGGATGTTATGAAGTACTTGAACTTTGCCACATTTGCAAAGCATTTATTACCAATGTCTGTGTTGTGATTTTGTCCTGCATTCTGTTCACAAGGTATGAACATATACTTAGTTTTATAAGCATCTACTTCTAGATGGGTCTTCTTACTAGTGACTAGTAAGCTTCTGTGTTTTTCTTTCGTTTACCCAGTACATTAATATCATCAGCACAAGGCAGAAACTGAAGTGTATCATTTAATTTCAACACCTGGTTCACTTGAACCTTCCTAATCACATATTAAAGCATCTCCCAGAAAATGCATCAGGCAAATGTTTGCATATCCACACTTTACTATAACAGTTCCAATTATATTGCATTAAATGTAAAACGGGAAAAAACTGCAAAATTGACGATCACCTGCAGATGTCATGATTGTTAGAAAGCGTTGAAGCTTGGGATGCACAACGCTCTGGCAGATGTTGACCTGATGTTGTGAATACTGGTTCCTAGAGAACACAAAGAAGACATCTTTATGCAATGGGAAGGCTGAAACATCAGTCACTGGCTTCTCATCAAAGAAGCCTGTGTTCAATCCTTGTGCAACCCATGTGAGACTTGTGGTGGACAGTGTGGCAATATAGCAGACTTCTCTCTGAATAGTTCAGTTGTCCTCTGCCCATCATTACTACCAATGCTGCATATTTATTGTGGTCACCTTTAGGGACCAGCATAATAGATCTCCAGTTGAGGCCACAGCAACAAGGGACTCAGTCTCCTCCATCACAATCATTAACTATGAAACATGTCTCTGCACCTTGACAAAACAATAGCAACAATATTATCTAGCCTATCAAAACTTGCTCTGGTATTCCAAATTAATTTTTGTTTAATTTTATAATAAAGGAATGTTCTCAGAGATGTAACATCGGTGAATGTTACGTTGGAGAGTATTTTTAAGGAAGCAGTCATGGCGTAATAGAAGTAATGTCTCTGGCTTTTGCCTCAAGGCATTGAGTAGAACTACAAAATCTCAGTCAGGATAGGTGGTGCCTATGCCAAGATTTCAAGCAGGCACCTCCAAAATACAAAAGTCCATAATGGCTTCTGAAGCTGGTTATGCCCAGGATACATTAGTCCCACTCTGTGGTGGAGTCTTAAATCTAATGTGGGAACTAACATGCACAAATCATATATAATCAGAACACTCGTACATTTCATAGATTTTGAAATTTGGGACCGGTGAATGGGTCTGTATGCAACCATCACAGGTGGCAGAAGGCCAACTACTGCACCTGAGCAAGGATAATTAACATGCAATCAAACCATCTGGGAATACTGACCACAAACAGTTGCACACAGTTCCTAATCTTCACTATTTTAAATAAGTTGCTTCAATATCACATACCTGCACTTTCCAATCCTGGTTATGGGAGCTTGCATTTGTGTTTTCTTTCACCCAGTCAAGGGGCGAAACGCCAATGTGTTGCAACGGCATTTCAAAAATGGGCATGTCAGATAAGAACACAGCTCACAAGGGCCTTACTTCATCCATTCACGACGAAACATACACATACGATGCCAAACATGACTGACCGTATAGCACAATGCTGTCATTACTGTATATGTCAGTTATCTAAAACGAAACTGCACCACACCACAACCAGCAGGTAAACAAGTTGCCTTACGCACAATTACAAAAATGGGGAAGCAGAAGTACATATTCCATTCCTTCCTGAAATATGTCAGTGTACCACATTCTTGGCTACGTTCATGCAGTTTCCCTCGACAGTGTGACCTAACAACCTCAAGTACACATAATGTAGCATTCTGATCAAATTACGTGAGCATAAAATAAATGCTCTCTTTCAGTACACATCAGTAGCAACACTAAATATAAACCCTTTTACACCATCATTTTTGTGTCAGTGGGCGTGGCTCTAAAAACAGCCAAATGTAACCAATCAGCTGTTTTCTTCAGTGCAAACTGCAGCGCTCAGTCCTAGTAATAATAATAACAAATACACACAAGGCTGCCTTAAAACGTTTCAGGAGTACCTTTACTTGTAATCATTACTTTAATTTATTGTCAGAAAAGCAACATGATTCTAAATATATTGGGAACATACTACAGACGTCCGACACGCTGCCAGTTACTGTACAGAATTGCATACTGTACCTCCATCTGAACCAACAATTTCCCATCGTTACCCAAATTTAGCCACCACTGTGCACAGTAACCACGGATAACAGGTAGCGTGTACCTCCGACGTGGCTACGCTCCAGGTTGGCCAGCAGCATAAACCGTCCGTGTGTTGGTTCTCATATCTTAGCACGTGATGTCGCTGTGGTTGATTCCTGGAGGTACGAAAGTTGACATATAGTTTCCAAGCCAAAACAAAATAATCAATGTTCACGCAGTAACCCACCGCCCTTGTTGTTCACTGATGAGATTAACTGCTTTGGCTGTGTGTTGTAGACGGTATACTTTTTGGGACGTTGCAGCTTTGAGATGAAGCTCGTTAAACATTTGACGCTCAGATAAATGTATATGTGTAATCTGAATTAGCTTGTTTTACCGCGCGTGTAGGTAAAGTCATTTTTTGTGGCAAAATGTCTGATGTGCGAAAAAGACGTCTGGACACAGCTGACGACTCTGACAAGGCCCGAGAGACGGAAAGTGATCAGGTGGGTCTTTTTGCCTAATGGTCCGTTAGTGTTTATTATGGCTGTTGGGACTTCTGTTTGCTGTCCACCAGTGTTGAAAATTTCTGGGAGCTTCCATGTAAGCTGCCAGGTTTAATCATTGTGACATTTGTGTTTATTTATTTTAAGCCTGAAGGTATTGTCAGAATTTTTACATATGTCGAAACGTTCCTTTTTCTAATGCAAAGGCAGCGTGTTACTGTGTTTTTTTTTTTTAATTTTTAACTGTAACGTACAAGGTTTTGTTATGTTTGCAATTTTAAATATTTCTGTTAATTGTTATCGTCTAGTTTTTGTTGTTTTCATGCAATGTATTTGTGTATGACACAGTCCTTATATTGAATTTGAGGCAGAAGTATAGATAGAAGTATGTTCCAAGATGCGTTTTATGCCTTGAAATTGTGACTTTGTGGTGCCGCTTCACTTGTGTGTTGTAACACATATCTTACTTTACAAATATGCAAAACAGAATGTCTTGTTTTTTGTTTTTGTGATTTACTGTAGACATTTAGCAGTTGTATATGGACACCATTTTATTAACATGCTTCTGTGAATACACTTCTGCATATCTAATAATAATCTGAATGTAAACAGAAAATCTGTCATTTCTGATCATCCACTTCTGACACTTTCCGTGACTTCCTTGGTTTTCAGGGTGTTATACTTCCAGCATCTACTCACAAGGTCAGATATTTAGTGTCTTCTTTTGGGAAGTACCATGAGTTATGTTTTAGTAGTGTGTATGTGTGTGCATTTACATTGATCCATCTTATGTCATTTACTAAGTAGTATTTTAACATGTACTGTGTTCTCCCTTCCACCCTGTTTTTAGCTTTGGCTGCAGAGTTTATGTAACATGACCTGCATTTTTATTGATTCTTCAGATATGTGCACCTGCATTGCATGTCCACTGGAAGCCATGCCCTGAGTCACAGTTGCCTAACCATGTCAGTCTTTCAATTTCTGATGAAGTGTTTGGTTTTATTGATGTCTTTGCTGGTATATTTTGTAGCATAAACTTGTCTTTATTGCATTGGCCAGTCCTAGTTTTTGGATGTCAGTTGACAGTTGTAGAAATATGGGTAAACATGGAATCACTTTTTCTTCAGATTGAATTTGGGAAGTACTTTTTTTGATGTTCGTTTCAGAATTGTTTATTCCTTAACACATTAAATTTGAGAAATAGTTACTTAAATTCAATTCATAACCACATTAATTCCTGTGTCCTAACCAAAAGCCTGAACAGCAGCAACTTTTTGTGTTGTTTAATTATGTGTGGTTTATTAACAATGCTGTCATATCTCAGACAGTAGTATTGAATGGTAGCTTGATTGATGGGGAGTGATTCAGAATTCCAGGGAAACAGGCATGGCATAATTAGAGATACTGTCCTGGCATTTGCCCAGAGTAACTGAGCACAACCGTATTTCCTTAGCCAGGCTAGCTGGAGTCTCCCAAGTACAAGTCAGAAGTGTTACTGCCTCTTCCAGCATGTTCAGTCTGTCCATTGTTTTGAATGTGCGTGAAAGTTGACCATTTGTCATAAGGGAAGAACACACATTGAATATGTCTGAGAAGTTTTTGCTGAGGACAAGATATGGACCTGAAGCAAAATGAATTGTGCAAACATTTCACTGTTGTAATGGTTTTGTAGACGTAGCGTGACACGTAAAGAAACTTAACAAACAGCGTGGTAGGGATTCTGTAGGATACGGGCAATAGAAACTGCTTTTGAGCTCACAGATATTAAAATTATGTCTACCATATATTATCTGGAGAGTAAAGAGTGTTGTATTTGGCAACAGTCCATTTCAGGTGACACTGCCTGTAGTGGTTGTAAATTCACTTTTATATGGGTTGGTGTGTGTGACATTCATATTTGTTGTTATTGTTGGCCTTGCTGGTGTTGCTGCCACTTCTACCATATGTCATTTTTAACAAACTTATTACTCTACATTTTTGCAGTCTATTTCTGCCTAGCTATTGAGCAGATTGGTACAGCAGTAATGCTGCAGACTTGTATTCTGGAGACAGTTGTTTGCATTTTGGCCAGGTTACTGGCAGTCCTGGTTTTGATGGTTTGCTTTAGTCTCTGTAGGAAAATTCCAGTGTGGTGTATTGACATATACCAATACCACTGCTTTCAAAACCGTTACCATGTCATAGTTCAGGATTGTTTTTCCATCTCACCAGTCACTGTGTAACTTCTTTAGTTGAAGCAACATCCAGTAAGCCAAGAGTGAATTAGGTTGGCCAACTGAATGTTACTTACGAGATCTGTTTTATGCATGGTATGTAGTCTAACACATGTTTAAGCAAACCTTTGTGCATGTTGCCTGTGTAGTAGTGGTAGCCATTATTTTGTGCTTTGCTATATATAATTTTGTACAGGAAGTTAATGTATCATTCATTCTGTATAATTGTAGCACACCAAATTGAGCACATTCAAACTTGTGTTGGGTTCTGCTACAGTATGAGCTACCTTCTAAAATTGACTCTGTTTTTTAGGGAATTATCAGTTTCATTTCCTGAGCTCAGTGTGTAAGCATTCTTTACAACAAATAATACAAGAATGGGATTGAAGATATTGTTTCACTGTTCGTGGCGTGCATGTGGGTTCTTTGTAGTAGACTAGAATAGACCTGGATAAAGAGACAGCATATGTGCACCATAGGATTCTCTGAAATTTAGAAGTGCTGTAACTGGGTTGATTACTGTATCCCCACAGAGCATCTTTTCCAGCATTTCTTAAACAGCAGTTCGCTGTGTGAACTCAGAATTTTGTAACATTTCTTAAGAGTCTGTATCCTGCACCGCATGCCTCCATCCTGTTTCTTCAAGATGCACTCTGCTTGTATCCACCTATCCCCACATAGGTCTTCTACATGGTTGCTTCAAGTACACATTGTGCCAAAAATAGTGCTGATTGTAGGGCTTCAGTATTCAATTGAGGACCTGCAAACCAAAAATTTTACCACTGAACTGAATTCATGGTCTGATATATGTGGCATAAATGTAGAACAGTTTTAACTTTGAGGTGATTCAAAGCATTCTGTTACAATAACAATAAAACTGATACTAATATGTCAAACACAACTATATTTAAAAAGCCAGGAAAATCAGCTAGATGTGTTGGCTTAAAATTGAGCCACCATCAGGCTGTGTATAGAAATTAAAAGAATATTTAATAGTTACAGTTGTAAAATTTTCTCTTTGATTTCTTTACACAGCCTCATGATGGCTTAATTGTAAGCTGAAACATGTAGCTAATTTTCGTGACTTTTTAAATGTAATTGTGTTTAACAGACAAGTGTTGGTTTTATTATTTTCTATAGTGATGTTACATAGTGATAATTTTGTGTACTGGATTATATGTTATTAAGTGATACAGTATCAGCTGTAGAAGCTGTTTAGTGTCTGATGATGAGTTAAGTGAAATCGAAAGGAAGAATGAAGTTGTCATCCCATAATTCGGGTATTGCCCAGACATTCATCTGAAGTTAATTAAAAAGGGACCTCATTGAGGATTGTTGGTATCTCAACTGAAATTGAAACTGGACACCTCTTGCATGCAAGTGAAAGTGTTATAACTTCAGCCAGTCTGCAGATTACAGTCCCTTATAGGCAGTGTATGTTAAGGTGTGGTTGTTATGTGCTGCGCAGTTTGCTTAGCAAGATGTGTGCAACTGGGCAGGCACTAAATCATGCTATAATGTTATGTATTTTATCAGTCTCATTGGATAGTGTAGATAATCTGTGGTATGAAACCTCTGTACAAAATTTTAATTTGAATACGTGAAAAAGTTTGAATTGTTCTGGATCACACCGTTGATAAAGCCTTAGTAGCACTCTGCATGTAAAGTGACTGTGGAGTGACTCTGACGATGTGTACATAGCAAGAAGGACTTCATCTCACCAGTGGCGTCCCAGTTCTCCATGTGAACTCCCTCTTCCTGATGGTGGTGGTATATATGCCACCAAAACATGTCAGAGTGAAAATGAACCTCTGAAGACTTTGTGTCACATATATTAAATTTGTGCATTACTGTTGGTACTTTTATAATTAATAATTCAATAAAAATGCATGGTGTAAACAACATAGTGAAATTTGACTGTTAAGGTTTCATAAATACATTCACTGAACCTTATGTCTTGGCTAGCAGTGTAAAGTGAGGTTGTGACAAGAAGTCATGCACTGTCTGTATTACTGAATTGTCACCAGGTCTTAATGAAGTGCGTGTAAATCAAAGCACCAATCCATAAATTAAGACCCAGAGTGAAAATTGAACAAGTAGGCAATTTGTGTGTAACATAACATGCTGGCATGTCCACGTAGCAATGAATATTGAATGCATCATGACTGAAATGCAACAGTGTTTTCTTTTCAGTATTGTAGATTTCTGTAAAAGTCTCCAATATCAATGTTCACTAAAATCTGTCCAATGGGAGCTGAGTTGATACATGCAGATGGACACATACGTGATGAAGCTAACAATCACTTTTTGCAACTTGTGTGAATGAGCCTAATGATGATGTGGCATCAGTTTTCAGTGGTTATAAAACACTTGCTCTTTTCCCAGAAATAGCCCATTGTAGCAAAACATGTCTTTGACTAGAGCTAAGTGCTGTTTATCAGTCTGATAAAGTGAACAGGTTTGCAGTTCCTGATAAGAAGTTAAGAATGTGCAGTTTTTTCGTGGGTCAGTCCCAGGGCCATCATTTTCTGACACAAAAGTGATCTTTTCTAACAGTAAATTCCTTATTAGAACCTGTGATATTTGTTGTCATAATTTTGTGTAGAAGTATTGATTTCTGTACATCGGTGCATATATTTCTCATCTCAGCAAATGGTTTACTGTTAACAAGGTGGCACTAAGCCTAGATGAAACAAACATAGCACAGCCTCTAACAAAAATTTCATTACATTATGCATTAAGTCTTGTATGTAGTGCAAATAAATAGAGAAGTTGGTAAATGCTTAATTGCCTGGTTCACAAATTGATAACCCCTTAAACTGGAAGAATTACTTTGATCAAATGATTCTGAAGTTAGTTGGGGCATGTTAGCATTATTAACACATTCAAATTTACTTTGGCCGTTTTCACCTTCTAAGTAAGTATGAAATAGCTTTGGGATAATTCATGTAACAGTAATAATGATATTTACTTAACAAGTTAAAATTGTTAGGTCTGGCTGGTGCCAAACATAAAAATTCATGTAGTCTTGTAGTCAATTTGTTAGACTAACTAAATGCACAATTGTTCATGTATATTACGTATGTCACTTCAACATGTTTCATCATTCAGAACACCATCATCAGTGAGCACGTAATGTAAAGTTTAAGACCAATTGTCAATAGACAAGCGACTTATTTATGGTTCCACATTCAGTATGCGGCATTGATGGTATCACCATATAAAACTTATATTAATTTAGTCCCTATAGATAGAACACTAAAACATGATTAAAATGTCTCTTACAGGTGAATAATAGATCACAATTACAATTAAGTCATAGACAGTGTAAACCTAGTAATGTGGCGTTGTATGTGTGGGTCCAAAGTGGATCTGGTCCCCACTGCGTAGTGTCATACGTTGTGTGTTGGTGCCAGCACCAACACACAACACAACACCACTTGTCCCTCCTGATCCAGTTGAATCCAGCCCATGCCTTCCCATTCTGTTTCTTGAAGATCCAGTTTAATATTATCCCATTTGTTCCAGTGTCATCCAAGTTGTTTCTTTCCTTCAGCTTTCCCCTTAAAAACCATATATGAATTTCTCTCCTCCGCCATATGTTCCACATGCCCCACCAGCTCACCCTCCTTGATTTAATTTTTCCAGTAACATTTGGTGAGGAGTACAAATCATGGTGCTTCTCATTATGCATTTTCTCCAGCTTCCTATTACTCCCTGGGCCTGAGGCCCAAATATCTTCCTCAGGACCCTATTCTCAAACACCCTTAGCCTGTGTTTTCCCTTAACGTGAAAGACCAGGTTTTACATCCACATGGATCAAAAGATGACATTATAGTTCATTATGTGTTAGTAGTTGTGTTTCTGGATAGCGAACGGATAGACAGAAGATTCCAGACTGAATGGCACCAGTCATTCCCCAAATCTAATGTGCTCGTAGTCTTTATGTGCCTGCAGTTCTGATTCATCAGTAAAGGTAAAGTTGTCCCGGTCTGTGCAGTGAAGGCATGTAGGGTGAGTAGAGGTATATCTGCGATCATTCTTAACCTCGGCACTAGACAGTGGTGAGTGGTCAGCTTTACACCCCAGCTGCTTTACGCTTGGGATGGAACCACACTACTCATTGAATAGGAGGCTGGGTGGGCCCCACAGCTGGTCTGAACGTTTTTGGAGAAGAGAGAAATCTCTTGCCCCTGCCAGGATTTGAATCAGGGATCATTCAGCATGTACCGTAGTCATTGTACAACAGTGTCACTCCCATATATTTAACCTTTGCCACATTCCCAAAGGATTTATTAGCTGTCTTTATATTATTTTATACTGTGTTCTGTTGCTGGGACATGATCATACACATATTTTTATCATCATTTATTTTTAGACCAAACTCTTTACCAGTGATTAATAAGGCTTGTATGTTTTTCCTTGTAGTTTCTTTTTTGTCCATGAAATTAACATCATTATTATAGACCAGACGCTAACATGCCCCATTAAATTTAAGTCCCTCTTAGTTTACTAGGACCTACTTAGTGGCATATTCTAAAGCAAAAACGATAAAGTGTCTCCTTGTTTCAGACTGTTGTGAATATGACACTTGTCAGGCACATGTGCCTGTCAAGACTTTATGGTGTGTTGCATTTTAAATGCCTGTTGTATGGCTCCATTGTATCCCTGTTTTTTCTTAAATGTTTGACAAATACAGAATATCTGATAAGTAGTTCATCTGTTACACCAAAATCCATACTGATGATCCACAATTGTCGTGTTCCTTAACCTTTCAAGAAGAATGCTGGATAATACTTTGTATGTAGTTAATAACAGTGGTATGCCTTGATGATTACTTCAGTCAGTTGTATCACCCTTCTTATAAATGTGTACAATAATAGACTATTTTCACAAGTCACAGACTGAACATATCATGGCCTTCAGCCAACTCAAGAAACCCAATAGTGCATGCAAAATCCCAGTTGTAAGGTTTCTATATCATGAGTGCAGGGGTGTGTTCAGTACGCAGATATGGCTAAACAGGCAGAGGGATGTTAACTTGCACGTGACGCAAATCTGTGTCTTTAGTTAACTCTTCGTTTGATTTGTTGGTTGGCTATTTTCACTATTCAGGCAGTTGTTGTTTATTCCAAACAGAACCACTAAATTTATGGATCTTAGAACTTAACAGTTTCCACTGGAACTTCATCAGTATCTGTTAATGTATATTGTGTCATATTTTCAGTGGCTGTGATGTGCATGGTGAAATTGAAGGGAGAGGCCATACATTTGGAGAAGGTTTCATGTATGAATGCAGAAAAACTTAAGAAATGTGCTCCAGATAAAGCTTTCCATCATAGCAATTTCGTGCCAGGGAACTGTCAGACCAGCATTAAACTTTTATATTATATTTGCAACATAAGATGAAAGAAGCCCTTTTTGCAGCAGGTCACAGTTACCTACTTGATGAATATTAGGAAAGTGCGTGGTCATGATGTCTTCTATCCTAGCATGCCTGCAGTTCACAGTCATGCTGTCACCAGTTGTTAGCTACTGTAGAGTGAAACATGTTTAATTGGAAGCTTATCATTGGTATGAAAAATTATTCAACCTTGAGAGTACAGGATGAAAGCCAGTGCATAATCACTTCTAATAAGTCAAAACTGTTTCATGTGGAAAAGGAAGTAACAAATAAGAATGTCACAGAAAACAGTCTGGACAAATATGTTTGTCTTTTTGTGCTTCCTGAACTTTATCCTAGTAAAGAGGAAGAGCCTGTTTGTAGGTTGAAAAGAATTGTCGGACTATCAACAGAATATTTTCACAGACTATTAGAGGCTGCAGATAATCATTTGAGATTTACTCACAGTATCGTGTGAGATTTGGATCCATAAACTTACTATTTCTATTTGGAATAAGGAAGAATTGCCTGACCAGTGGCAGAGTCAATCGTACCTCTTTATAAGAAGGGTGATAAAACAGATTGTAGTAATAATCTATGCATTTCACTGTCGTCAACTATATACAAAATTCTGTCCACCATTCTTCTGTCAAGGTTAACTTCATATGTAGAGGAAATTATTGGAGATCATCAGTGTGGATTTCAATGTAACAGGTCAACTACTGATCATATATTCAGCATTTGTCAAATACTTGAGAAAAAATGGGAATACAACAAGACAGTGCGTCAGCTGTTTATGGACTTCAAGAAGGCCTATGACTCAGTTAGGAGAGAGGGCTCATATAATATTCTCACTGACTTTGGTATCCCCATGAAACTAGTAAGGCTAGTAAAAATGTGTCTAAGTGAAACCTATAACAAGAGTCCGGGTAGGCAAACGTCTGTCTGACACGTTTCCTATTAAGGATGGTTTGAAGCAAGGAGATGCTCTGTTGCCATTGCTCTTCAACTTTGTTTTGGAGTATGCCATTAGGAGGATTCACAGAAACAAGGAGTGCTTGAAATGAAATGGTACACATCAGCTTTGGTTTATGCTGATGATGTTAATATATTGGGTGGAAGCAGACATAGTATAAAGAAAAACACAGAAGGTTTAATAGTCACTAGTAAGGAGGTTGGTGTAGAAGTAAGAAAACTAAGTACATGGTCGTGTCTCAAGATCAGAATGCAGGACAAATCACAACATGAAGATAGATAATACTTCCTTTGAAAGGGTGGAAGAATTAAAATATTTGGGAACATCACTAACGCATCGAAATTCCATTCATGAAGAAATTAAGAGCAGATGGAAGTTGGGGAATGCTTGCTATCATTTGGTGCAGGATCTTTTGTCTTCCAGGTTGCTATCCAAAAACACAAAGATTAGGGTATATAGAACTGTAGTTTTAACTGTAGTTTTACCGGTTGTTTTGTATGGGTGTGAAACTTGGTCCCTGACACTGAGGGAGGAACAAAGTCTGAGGGTGTTCGAGAATAGGGTGCTGAGGAGGATATTTGGGCCTAAGAGGGACAAGGCAACAGGGGAGTGGAGAGGACTACATAATGAGGAACGTAATGATCTGTACTCATCACCAAATATTGTTCAGGCAATCAAATCAAGAAGAATGAGATGGGCGGGGCATATAACACATATGGGGGAAAGGAGAAGTGCATACAGGAATTTGGTAGGGAGACCTGAGGGAAGGAGACAACTTGGGAGACCCAGGCATAGTTGGGTTGATAATATTAAAATGGATCTTCAGGAGGTTGGATGGGGCATGGACTGGATTGAGCTGGCTCAGAATAGGGACAGGTGGCGGGCTATTGTAAACGCGGTAATGAACCTTCGGGTTCCGTAAAATGCAGGGAGTCTCTCAACTAGCTGAGGATCTTTTAGCTTTTCAAGAAGGACTGTGCTCTGTGTAGTTAGTTAGTTAGTTAGTTAGTTAGTTTTCATGTGAGATTTGAGATTGTTATGGCAGTGACTGTGTAGAATATGTATCCTCTGGAATGTGATGTCGGATAGTCTGATAGGGATTTGTTGACGTTACAGAGGCACTTGCCCTGAATATGGAATCTAGTAGGTTTCTCTGAAATGCCTATAAATTTCTAGCAGACTACATGATGTCATGCCTCACAAGACAGTGTTCCTCACAGTTGGGATGGGTGCATTTTGTGTGTGTGTGTGTGTGTGTGTGTGTGTGTGTGTGTGTGTGTGTGTGTCGTGTGAGTAGTTAGTATTGTAGCTTGTGGTTTGAATTATAAATATCTGGTATATGTAGTGTGCAGTGTTCTTTATCTGTAAGTAAATAAGTCTTATTGCCTTGAACAGAAATTTGTATGAAAAAAATGTTCAGTTTCTCTGGACTAGCATTATAAAGTAGGATCTGTTATGGCTGTGTGACACACAAAATAGCTCAGTAATTGTACACAAGGTCATGAATTGTGTGTTATGCCTGGGGTCATCAGTTATGTATGCATCCTGTTATGGTAAAAATATGCAAAAACTGGTTTATATTTAATAAACATCCTGCCTGCTTAGTAACAGCCTGACTGAGAAAGACCTGTTCACTTCCATGTGTTATTCATGATGTTTTACATTCACAAGTATATATGTGTTTTAGATTTAAGGAAGAAGGTTACAGGACGTTACAGCTGCATATCTCCCACTTAGAAAAAGTTGAAAACAATGTAGTTGTTGTTAGTGTTGATATAGAGGTCATGCCACCAGGATCGATCACAGTGGATGTGTGAAGCTTTGACATGATGAAAGAGTAATTTATATGCAACATAGAAGATACATCTAATCATGTATTCATTTGTTCTGTGTTGAACAAAAATTACCTTAACTGAAGTTGTGTACTTTTAAGAGATATGTTATATATGTCTATATTTTCTGTACCTCATGCTGAATGCCACTACTGTAGCTCCTGTCTCAGAAGTTTGAAGGTCCTACAAATATTTCATTAGAGTATCTTCTGATGGTACAGTCTTGTTACTAAGTGTCATATTTACACACACACACACATTTTTTGTCCATGGCACAACAGCCCCTAGTGGGCCAGGGCCTCCTCATTACAGAGGCTTCATGATGACGCTCAGGCACACTACACTTGGTAGGCCTCCTCTGGACGAATTATCAGGCCAATGCAGAGACCTCTCTCTGACAATACACAACACTCACAAGAGACAGACATCCATGTCCTTGGTGGCATTCGAACCCGCAATCCCAGCAAGTAAGTGGCTGCAGACCTACACCTTAGACCGAGCGGCCACTGGGATCAGTGCACACGCACGCACGCACGCACGCACGCACACACACACGTATATGTGCACTTGCACATGTCATGGGCAGAATAATAATAATAATAATAACTGCAGAAAACAGCTATATTGGGCACAGCACACATACTTCGGAAAGTGCTAATGTAGAAGCACAAAAGAGTTTGATATTGAAGACAGAGTTATATGCACCGTGAACAGTACGCGCAGAATAGCTGCAACCCTGTGTACCCTAGAAACATGGCTTGTTTCAGGTATATAAGTGTAAATACCCTAGATAAAGGAGATGATGATGATGATGATGATGATGATGATGGTGATGATGATGATGATGATGATGATGATGATATGTAATAAGTGATATTTTGGCCAGGGTAGGTTGTCGGGTGGTAAAGTCTTGTCTGTTTGCTCCTATCTCATAACCCCCATATCCGCATCGACTCTTCCCTTTCTCTCTTTTGTATATAATCTGTTACTTGGCCTCTCTAATGGTAATTTGTACACTTATTTTTTAAGCTGTCAGAGGGTTTGGGTCTGTTGTGTATTTGTAATACATCTTGTACCTCTGCATCTGTGATTTTATCAGCCTGTTATATGTTAGTTCAGAGACTGGCTGTCCTAACAGGTTTTGTGGTATCCTTCGGCTCCTCTAGTAATGCTTATTGCCACATATTCTGTGTTGCATAAGTCTTACAGTAGTTGAAGAATAGTCAAAAACTCCAGTGACCAGTCAGTCCTCATAAGGATTGGAAATACTAAGATTCAGACAGTGTTTGCCTGTGTCCCATATAGGTTACTTGTTTTTATTCCACATATTCTGCATATTGTCACATCATTCTCTTGTTAGGGATGGACACCTACAGTATCACGATGTATATCTTTTAAAGTATGAGGTGTGATTTTCATGATTGTTCCATATCTTGCGTGAAAATTGGCATGAAGATTGAAGCTAAAATACTAGTAGATGTGGTAGTACAGGTTTCCAAGCTGGTTTCTGAAAAGAAAACATTATAGTGTGGTGGATGCTGTGTATTTCCTAAGTAAACTTTTAAACTAATTGCTGATTTTTATGACCTTGGCCGTGATATAACTCAGGCCATCATTTCTAAGAAACGTATGTATTGATTCTGCTGAATCATCCTGGAATCAGGGCTGGTGAATCCATTGGATGTGTTTGTGCTCCACACCCAAACAGTACCGAATACTTTTATTTGTGGCTACTTCTGTGTACTGTTGTTGGTACAACATCATTTGCTGAATCACATACACTAGGTAGAAATGTTTTCAGTAGTTCCAGGCAAGCATACCAGTTATGAAGTTGTTTTGAGGATGTTAGTCATTGGAGTAATGCCCTAGAGGAAGCAGCAGCCATAAAATTGCCTAAAATGCACAGAAATGTCTTTGCCATAATGCTAGAAGTTTGTGCTATTGCACACCATTTTCATCTGTGAAACAGATACAAACGTCTATCAGGAGGCGTGTAGTTTGAAGTTGGAAAGCAAAATTGAAGTAATGAGATCACATATAATGGTGACATATTTAATGGAGCATTTGTAGTGGCTGAAGATCACATTTTAGCCATGGGTAGACGTAATTTAAAAACATTTGGTTTTTTGGTACCACAAAGAAATAACAAAAGTTGCATATGGTCTGCAAAAGATCAGGGAAGTTACTGAGAATAATGAAATAAAATTAGTATTTGATCAAAGAAGTATCTTAATGAAATTACTCAGTCTGTTTTCGAGAATAAGGTGGCATATTTTTTATTGATGCTCCAGGTGGAACAGGAAACACATTTCTGATTAATCCACTGTCGGCTTACAGTAATAAAAGCAAACGATTTCTCTATTGCTTCATCGGGTATTCCTGCCACTCTCGTGGAATTACACAACTGCTCGTGCTGCTTTGCCATTGGAGGTAGTAGTTGGAAGTTTGGTATGGAGATACATCTTAACCCTTTAAAGACGAAGCGTATCTGTTTTATATAAGGACTCAGTGCATACCGCGCTGTAAACACTCTCCACTTCGGTTATAAAAAACCAGTCTCTTAATGTTTTATAAGGCAAAAGTTGCTGTTTGTTCTGAGATCCGTACAAAACACATAAACGCAATGTGGGCACCACGTAGAATTTTTTAGTGTTAAACCCAGTCATATGTAAAGTTACCACTAGGCTTTAAAAGGTTAAACATACTTAACAAATCCTGTATGAAATATTTCTCTAAGGTAACAGTTAAGAACATGGTAGTGGTGCAGCTCTTACAATGTGTCTGACATGTGTTTAAAGTATGCACTGAATTGCCCATCAAGGTTAGCTGCATAGAGTGTATAGAAGAATGCACATAAACTGAATTGCTTCCCAAGAACAAAATAATAATAATAATAATAATAATAATAATAATAAATTATTATTCAGTTCTTTATTATTAATGTGCTGGTACAACAACCATAAGGATAGTTACAGAGACAGCACAGGAACGTAAGGAAAGTACACAAACAGCAAACAGCAAATGAAAACACATCAGAAAAAGGTACTAAGGAATCATGTCTTAAAAAATAAGAGCATGAATAATATTATAATTGTTAAGAAAAATTTGTTAAGGGGATGACGACAATGACAGTGATGATGACGATGACGACGACGACGACAACAACAACAACAACAACAACAACAACAACAACAACAACATGTGTAAAAATTCTTTACATTCACATTACACTATGTAAGTTATAAAATTGAATTCCTTTGTCTAATGTAATACAAAAAACGCTTTTCATTAACAGCTTGTTTTTCTTTCTCTGCCTAAAATTAACATGTGCAAAGAATGTGTGTAGAATCCCAGTGTAGTCTGCTACAGATTGTGCCTTTCCAGTCTTAACGTGTCCACTGCCTTCATTGTTTTGAACAGCACAGTTTTGTGCTTGATGTTTGAAAGTCATACAGTCTGTGAGAGCTTTCTCTCCCATCTTTTATTATTTTGTCATTCTGAATGTTACATTTGTTCCTTCCAGAAAGAAGATATCGATTCAGAAGATGATAAATCTCCTGAAGAAAAGTATGTGGAGGAGATGTCAAAAGTTATACCACAGGGCACGGACAAAACACCAGAAGTCCTAGATTCGGCTTTAAAAGGACTTCCAGCAAGGTCGGTGTCTTATTGTCATCATAATTAATTCATTAGTTTTACTTGCCATTGAGCTATGGTATTAATGGAAGCAGCAGTTTAATAGGCCATAATAAAAAACAGTACAGAATTCACACATTTGCATTGATTGCATCACAATGTGAAAAATCACAATGACAGGAAGCATTAATGCAATGTCATATATGGCTGAAGGTAATGCATAGAGTGGACATGAAATTGCTTTATTAGAGTATCATGTCACATTAACTCATTGGTGTTCATGTATTGTGGGTGGCAATTTATTGTTGACAGGCCTAATCGCTGTAAAATTCTGCTGCTAACAAAACTTGTTACTAGTTCAGGTGTTGAAGCACACAAAGCCATATATTATTTTATCTTGTATTTATTTAAATTTGTACATATCAAACAAGCATTCCTGGGGCAACTTTGATACATATGTCATTTTCCTTTAAATTATTCATTATGTTTGATAAATCTGTGAAAAAATATAAATGAAAAATGATGCGATATTACAATCCATTTTTGTGCATAGGTTTTGGCTGGTATGGTGTCATAGTATTTCATCATTCCTGTATTTGTAATTTTTATTTTACAGAATTACAGGGACACTGCATGAAGTTCTCTTCGTGCAAAATTATGGAGTTTATTGGTTGAGGGTTGGCATTCCTGCTTACTATTTGTCATGTGTCGGTTTCAAACTCACAGACCAGGTATCCTGACTGAGGTTTCTCATCGTTGTCTTCACTCTCCATGTCACATGCTGGGATAGTACCTGAAACCAGACAAAGCAGTTCCTTTCAGACCCTTTCCAATTCATTACTCACAAATCATTCGACCACTTGATATTGTCTTGTGTGAGTTACAGACATTGTCATTAAATAAACCATGAAGTCACATAAAATTTCGTTTATCTGGCTGTAATATTTCATTATTTATGGCCTTCTGCATGGGCTGTACCAAAAGTCATGAGCAAATTAATTTCACAATCAATTGAAGTATGAATAGGAAAATGCCACATGTGACTCAAATCTGTGCACTGTATTCACTTCTGTACAAAATTTCCATCAAAATTTATGCATTTTTGCCACCATTCTAGAAGTTTGAAGTTTCGGCATTTCGTAAGCAATGGAGGCTTCCTGGACTGTCTCATTGGTTGCATAGTGCTGGGGTAGCATCTGATCCTTTATGAACTGAAACAGATGGTAGTCAAAGGGGACTAAGCCCAGACCGTCTGGTGGGCGGGGGAGGAGTTTCCAGCCGTTCTTCTGAATCCTCTTCGTTTGCAGACTAGCAGTGCGGGGCCATGTGTCTTCATGTTGCAGGACAGTATTTTCTTACCTGGATGCTTGTCATGCAAAGCTTCTGGAGTATCAGTAGGTAAATGTGCAGCATTGATGGTTTTGCCTTATGTCAAAAACTAGACCAGTATGCATCCTGCAGGACCATGAAAGACAGTTGTCATGGTCTTACAGCCTGAGGGCATTATTTTGTGCTTCTTTTTCTTGTGCTATGTTGTGTGATGTTATTTCTTGCTATGTCATTTTGTTTCTGGGTCAAAGTGATGCAGCCAGCTTTTGTCACCAATCGTTATGCTGTGAAGAAAGTCATTGCCTTCAACAACATATTGTTCCAGCAATTGTGAAAAAACATGTTTTTGCTGAAGTTTGTGGTCCTCTGTCTGCAAGCGAGGAACGCAGGAACCTTCCAACATACTCTGGACCACATGGTGCCCTATTCCAATCTCTGCTGCCACTTCCATGATTGTCAGGTGTTGATGCTGTGTGATGGGATAATTTATTTTTCCCTTGTTTCCCCTGGTAGGGACAGTTTTCAGGCTACCACTGTGGGCCTGAGAGGCAATATGTGTGTTCCCATCTTTAAAGTGCTGTACACATCATCTGACACTGCTAGTGCCTATACAGTCATGCTTGAATAGCCAATGTGCGCATTTCCTCCTTAACAAGAAATTCTAGAACTACGTGTTGCTAAGACAACATGTTCTCACTAGTCTATTATTTTTACACTGAAATGTGATCACATGACAGGGACACACAATGTGATTTTTATTCTGGCATGAGATAACAGGTAAAACTAGTTGTCATATATTGTAAATTGTAATGTTGCCTGGAATTTGTTCATAATTCCACAGTGCACATGACTTTTGTACTACCTTCATAATTGAAAGCCCTCTGTAAATTTGCACAGCTATCATGTATTGTGCTGTCCACATCAACGTTACTGTAACACCACTTACATTCTCTCCAAATCTCATTTTTGTTTTTTTATCTGCTGCTGTCCACCATTTTGTGGACTGGGGTAGCATAGTCAGTATAGTGACTCGCTACGGGCTTGACACTCCATAAATCAAATCCCGGTTGGGGCATGATTTTCCACGCCTGTCCAGACCGTCCCTTGGGCACGCCCAGCCTCCTGTAAAATGGGTACTGGGTTGCCTTTCCAGGGCTAAAGCAGCCCGGGCGTGGCATTGACGACGCAGCCCCATCTAGTGCTGAGGTTAAAGAAAGAGTACAACTGTACCTCTATTCCCTGTCTGGGCCAGAATGGCCTGTTCCAGGGTGAACTTTACTTTTTATCCAGCATTTCAGGATTTCTTATGAAGAGGCATTGGGGTTGCTTCCAGTTCAGGAATATGCATATATATTATTTGAATGTGATTAATGATAAAAAATTAAAGTACAGACGTGCAAGGTTTGGCCTTGTAGGGACATGTTTCTACCGAGTGTCAAGAAAATCCATCAGTTTCTTCAGAAGTTACTAGCGGGGGAGATAGTTTTATAAAGTTTAATTTCAGTGACATGTAAAGATAATTTGTGGTTATGCAGGTAGTAGTCTAAAATGAAGTTAGGTTTGAAGGGGTTAGTTTAAAGTTCATAAAACCAAATTCTATGAAAGTTGGGATGAAACATACAGATAGACAAACATTCTCTACAATGCATTCACTTCATACATTTAATGCTGGAAACACAGGACCAGTATTATAGTATGTGAGAATGTTTGTTCATTTGTCATGTCTAATCATAAGAATTGGTGAGTTCCTCTAGTCCTTTATGGTTACAAGAATTTTGGAATGCTTATGACCTAGTATTACAGCATTCCACTACACAAACACATATGTGATCTTTAGGTCAGTGTTGTTTAACTTAATAATCTATAGCCTGGTATGTGAAGTAGTTATAGCTCGTATAAATTTTAAAATACTTTGCCATATTACAAGCCTTAGAGCCAGTCATGAATATTCTTTGTGCTTTTGTATGTGAAGTGGTCAAAAGTAACCAAAAACTGTGGGAAATGATAAGGTATATGCATGTTCTTCATCTTCAAATTAATAGCCCACTTTCCGCTATTAAGGACTATAAGGAGGCTGATGAGATCACCATGCTGTCTGGAGGCCACCACAGTTATACTTTTTAATGACCTGGCTTATACATGGACTTGTGAAGTGGGGTAGCACTAGTGTCACTTAGTCTAGGGTTTGAAATGCTGTACTGCAGTATGTCTTCAAAGTACAGTATATTCAGTTTTTGTTGTATATTTAGTTTATCCTTTGATTGTGATAACTGCTGAGCTGTGTTAAAACACTGTACAAGATAGATTATAAACATACTTGGAAATTTTGTATGAACTGGCGTTTATGTCATAAATTACAAACATGGCACCTTCTTCTGAAACACACATTGTGTCCTTCTCAGAGAGCAAGTGATCAAATTTCACTTCTGTGTACCTAGGCCTGTAGTCAGAAGATGCCTAGTTCATGGCTTGGCTGAGATACTACCTATCCTTGCTGAGGAGTATGGTGGTTTTACTCAGTCCTTCCAGGCAGATGCTGGGATAGGACCTCAGTTAAGGCACATACACCTCTATCCAAATGCTTTACAATTTATGATTCACCAATCATCATACCAACGATGCCGTGTAGATTGAGATCATGACATTATAAAATAAGCCACAAAAATAATTCATATGCATATAAAATAAAAGGTGGGAAAGTGTACTCAAGGTAAAGTGTACAGTGGATGCCTTCAAGGCATGTGGGAAGTGGAGCTATAGTTGCGCTCATTCTTAACTTCGGTGCTAGATAGGGGTGAGTAGTCAGCTTCATGCCCTACCCACTTGACCCCTGGCGAAAGTGCCTTGACTACCCATGGAATAGGAGGCTGGGTGTGCCTGACAACCTGTGTGGACACTGTGGAGGAGAGATACATCCCTTGCATCCGGTGGGAATCAAACCATGTTTCTTCAGACATCCAGCTTGTAGTCTTGTTGGATATTTTTAATTTTTAGGTGTAATTAAGGTTTTTATTTGTTTGTAACATATGTGATACAAGGCACTGATATACTTTGTCTTGATTACAATGTAGATGGCGGAACTGGGTAATCCGTGGAATTTTTACATGGCTCATGATAGGGCTGTTCTGCGTGCTTATTTCTGCTGGTCCTCTGGCTCTCATGGTGACAGTGAGTATCAAGTACTGTAGTGCAGTCATGATTAGCGTATCCCCTGTCATCACTATAGTGACCAGTATGAAAATAGTCCTGTCAGGGTCACTGCCTATGGGCACAATGTTGCCACACAGAAATAAATAACACTTAGTTCTCTCAACAGACAGTGTGCAACTAAATGGGAAGCTGAGCCTCAGGGGAAGCACTGGCAACAACACAGGGCAGGAGGGAGAGGGGGCATGAGTCAGCTGCTTGACCTTGACAGGACTATTTTTGTGCCGGAAGCTCTAGTTGCTAGGTGACATGATGTTGACTTGCCTCGCTTAGTGTGCTTCCCGTACATCAAAAATAAAGAAAGCATAGAACTGCGTTTGTGTAAATGGTAATGTTGTTTGAAAGTGAGTAAAAAGCCTTAATTATACCCATACTATGTTGGACACTGTGTGTTGTTCCTTTTAAGTTTATGACAGTGCTGACAGTTGGCATCAAACCCTGGACCTTTTTAATAGTATGTTAGTACACTATGCAGTAGACTCATGTAGACCTACCATAAGACATGGCACTGATGAAGACTTCAGTCTATGTGCTGAAAAATCTGCAGCATGAAAATTGCAGATGCTGCTTTACGACCCACTGAATAAGAATCTGGTGTCATACCCAGCGACCATCACTCTACCTGCAGGATAAAATGTATTGTTTGATGTTCATGCATCAGCTGTTATGCAGAATTTTAGTTCTTTTATCATGTTCCACCTTCTTTTTCAAAGTTTAGTATTATCTGTAAATGTAGAAGAATGAAGTGTAGGAGTTGGGATATCCATGGATTCTTTCCATGCTGTGCATGAGAAATTTTACTTTGAAGTACTGGCCCTTCTATTGTGCTGTTTCTTTAAGGTTTCTGAACACTGCATTAGTGTAGAAATTATATTTTATCATAGACAAATACTAACAGAAGCAGGTTTCTTGGCATATAAACCAACATGGAAAGGGATAAATAATGATATGTAGCGGTGCTGCTACCACAAACCGAAACTGGTGATTATTGTCACTGGTTGTGCCATATGTAAAATCCAAGGCCTGCCATGGTTTTGATTAATAAGTTAACTTTTTTTTTTCAGACACTGATTGTCCAGGTGAAATGTTTTGAAGAAATTATCAACATTGGCTATGCTGTGTACCGAATTCATGGCCTGCCATGGTTTAGATCTCTCTCGTGGTACTTCCTCATTACCTCAAACTATTTCTTCTATGGCGAGAGTCTGGTTGACTATTTTGGAGTTGTTATCAACCGAACAGTAAGTCGTAACATTAAAATACATTTCTAGAAGACAAAATACTGCTCACATTTATGGACCAATTCAAACAATGTTGTGTGATGCTGCATCTGTGCTGAGATTTTTCTTGTTATGGTTAGGGTGAAATATTAACACATATCATTGCCGTACACATTTAAGTGGGAATTTATCTTCTGCTGAATACAAGTTTTTAAACTAATATTACTGTTGTGGAGAATTGTGTTCATTAACAGTGCTGAAGTTAAGAAATAAGTTGTACGACAAAATTTTATTTCTTTTTTCGTCAGACATTTCTACTGTATGTCAGTCATTTGGCAACCAAACCACTCCAGCTGTCCGTGCCTTTCCAAAGCTCTGCTGCCCCCACATCCTCAGTATATTCATATATGTTTCCTTCCTTCTGACATGGTTTTCTGGGAAGAACTTAATGAAATGGCTTGCATATCTGTAGTTTTTTGGTGTGTGAGGTTGTGGATGTAATGACTTGTGTCTGGTTTGTTTGTAGGATTACTTACGAGTCCTCATCACGTATCATCGATTCTTCTCATTCTGCCTGTACATTGTGGGGTTTGTGTGGTTTGTACTGTCACTAGTCAAGAAGTATTATATGAAGCAGTTCTCTCTGTTTGCTTGGACACATGTAGCACTGCTCATCGTTGTAACACAGAGTTATCTTATCATCCAGAATATTTTTGAGGGACTTATCTGGTAAGCAAACTGCTTAAGCTAACTCGTTGCTAGTGAAATATGAAGGTTAAACACTATAGATATCTAGCCCACCATTGACATGGTCCTGAATCAGTTCCATCTGCCCTCTGTCCTCAAGCTGTCACTATTAAGATCCATCTGAATTTATTCTCACATATCTTTGGTATTCCAACTTGCCTCTTTCAGCCGAAGTTTTGTATGCTTGCTTGTTTGCCATATGTTAGCAGCTAAATGCTTCTGTTTTGAGGTTTTCATATTGCCATTATTGAATCTGTCAGTTTTTTTGGATGCATTTCTTTGTTGATTGGTAATTTGTAACTGACATTTTGGAGGAGTTTGCTACCTGCATCTTTAAGGTGGTCCAAAAAGAAGGACTTCTTGTTGGGCTACCCTGAAGATGGAGGTGGCAGACTTCTCTGAAACACTGGTAATGAGTTATCAGTAATACAGCATCATATACCAAATCATTAAATCTTAAATATGGTTGTAATACTGTCTGGGGTGATTACAGACATACTTCAGTATTTTCACCCATTACTGTATTGGTACTCTTTTCTTCCAGCTGATCATTTCAGAAATTGCTGTTAAATTTTGAAATATAAATATGATACTGCTTTTGCTCTAATGTCTATGGAGAAAAATTTTGTGTTGCTTTCAAGCAGTGCCCCTAGTAGATTAGATTTTTTTGGTCTTTGAAAAGGCTGGGAAAGAAATGGCTCATACAATAGCTGAGTATCTGTACAGTTGGAACCAGCTGTTCTTACATTTTAAACAGTATAAATTATACATGTCCATCTAAATGTATTAGCAGAAGAATATTATTTGTATAAAAGCCAACAGTGAAATAATTAATTATTACAAATTTTGGGAGTAATGCTTTCTTTGTTTCAGGTTTATTGTTCCAGTCTCAATGATAGTCTGTAATGATGTGATGGCATATATATTTGGGTTCTTCTTTGGAAGAACACCTCTGATCCAGCTGTCACCAAAGAAAACTTGGGAGGGATTTATTGGTGGTGGTTTTGCTACTGTTATATTTGGGTTGGTGGTAAGTGAAATTTTAAAGTTTTGTGCTAGGAACAAAGTAGCAGACACTGCACTTTATTACAAGAAGAATACCATGATGATGACAACGATGATGACAATACCATCAGAAGGACTGTAACTGAATGGCCTAAATCCTTACTTATTTGTTTGTGTAGTGTTTTATTTAGTAATGCTGTCAGTATCTTGGACTCTGTAGGATGTTTCAGAGGAATGTGCCATACTTTAGGAGAATGTTCCTTAGGGTAAATTACATCAGTATAACCAAAACACCTGTATCTGGAGTTGAATGGTTATGGAGATAATGGCAAGAGAAGTTTTGAAGAATGAAAGCAGTTTTACATTTATTGATGACCAAGTGCATGTTAAAACTAGGATGAATTTGTACTTCCTGTAATTTTAACCCCTATGCTTAACATCTAATTAACATCTGAGTAACATAAAAACATTGATTAAGTAAGAAGGACCCTCACTAGTTGCATAAAAATCATTGTTAGGTTTCCAAGTGTTAAAGTGAGTAAGTTCTTGGACAATGACCACAAGGCTGCAGTAATTAACTATACGTGTATACACAATCAGTCTTATTATTAATTGTCAGATGGCATAAATGTTATCATTGTTTAATTTAGGTTGATTGCTGGAGGAGTGTGATGGATTTGTTTTGATGGTGTAAGTCATACACATGTGGCAACCCATGTGTATATGCACATTTGAAGGTGAAGTGTAGCAGTTGTGTAGAGCAGATGTACTACACCCCAGTGGAAATAGTTAATGAATTTTTGGAAGATACAGATAACATTATTCATTGAAACATCTGGTGATGTCACTTAAGAATTGCTGTTATAGGTTGAGGTTTCGTGAATTTGTAGTGTGTGTAACCTGTCTGGGTCAACATTATAAAGTGTTGTTGTCACAGCTGTTTCGAAGACTCTGTAGAATAATTTTGTATTAGGCTGCTGTAATTACCTCATTCTTGTATGTCACATGTTCTGTTTAAAGACAAAGAAGATGGGTTGTTCTCCCACAGATCTCACTGTGGAAGTAGAAGAAAACTGGCACATGTGAGTGCTCAGGCTGGGAATGAAATTAATATAGGAGCGTCTGAGTACTGCTGGGATGATACGGACTGGATTCATTTGGGTCAGGTTAGGGACAAGTGGTGGGCTGTCATGAGCACCATAATGAACCTTCAGGTCTCACAAAACATTGGGAACTTGTTATCTAGCTGAATTAGTAGCTTCTTTATAAGACTCTACTCCATTAAGGTAGTCAGTCAGTGTTTCAGCACTTAGCTAGCACTTATGCCAGAGCTATGAGGGAACTGGTAGAGCTCTTAAAGTGACTGTCTTGTCGGTTATTGCTTCACTCTCTGAATTTTTTGTTGGTTGCAGATGTCATATATCATGTGCCAGTACCGGTACTTTGTGTGTCCGATTGAATACAGTGAAACTCTGGGACACATGACAATGGACTGTGAGCCTTCTTCACTGTTCCGGCCACAGGAGTACACACTACCAGAGTCCCTGTCTGGCATCCTGCAGTTGGTATGTATATTTGCATTGTACATTTATTCCTGCCTAGGCCTGGAAGATGATAAACCCACAAAAATGGGGCATGAAAGGGAGAAAAGATGTTTGTGCTTATTTTTGTCATATTTAATTATGAGTGGCAATTTGTGTGCATTTTATGCACAGAAGACATAAAGGGGATGGATAATTAGCAGGTTGTGTGTTGCCACTGCACACATTCACGTGTTTCATCACTGAGAAAGGGGTGTTAGGAGGTGTGCGTTGAAGTTTCAGGTGAATGTAATTTTGGTGTGTATCTTTGTGTGTAAGCCAGATTGGAGTGTTTTTCTGAGACAGTGCTAATTATATGAAAGCTTGGTGCATCATACAAAAATATGAAAGCTACCAGTGACACTGTCACATCCCACAGTGGATATTTTGATATTTTGTATGCTGAACCAGTATGCAAAATTATTCCCCCTCTGTTGCCTTAAAATAGCGTGCACAGACAGCCAGAATAGATACTCATACAGATTGGTGATTTTCCTCATTCAGTAGGTCCCCTTTCCTGAGCAGCGTAGTCAGTCACTCAGAGAATTGTTTTTTCTGCCCTAAGTGTTTGTAGAAATGTCTGCCAGCTTTAGGTTACACACACACACACACACACACACACAAAGAATAACCTAATGGCTGTGGTGAAAATGAAATGTTAGTGCAAGGTTGAGAAGATGTGTATCTATTGTAATAAAGCTGTTTGTTTTGGACTGTAGCAACAGGAAATACTACAGTCACTTTTAGATGACTTGCTGACAGTGCCAGTCAACACTGGACCAGCTACTGTTATATTCAGTAGAGACTGAAGGCATCACTGGGTTTTAAATGTTGATGGCAGAGCAGTGCGCTTGATAACAGTGACTCATCACATTTCGGACCACCATATGATGCATACATTTTATTAACCTTTTACAGCCTAGCGGTAACTTTACATACAACCAGGTTTAACATTAAAAAATTCTACGTGGTGCCCACATTACGTTTATGCATTTTGTACAGATCTCAGAACAAACAGCAACTTTTGCCATATAACACATTAAGAGACTGGTTTTTATAACTGAAGTGGAGAGTGTTTACAGCGCAGTACGCACCGAGTCCTTATGTAAAACAGATACGCTTCGTCTTTAAAGGGTTAATGTAGACCGTTGCAATCATGTATCATTACCAGTTTCATTACTTTTCAAATATCCCTCATATTTAGCTTCGTGTTGATGATGTTGACAAACCACTGGACCTAGGCACATGAAAGTTTGTACAGAAATGTGCTATATGAGCCAGTTGCTTGTATCTTAATTCCAAACATTTTGATGCTAATACTGTCACATTTTTGCAGTTGGGATTGAAGAATACATTGATGATGTATCCATTTTTACTACATTCTCTCTCAATGTCAATCTTCAGTTCTGTAATTGGTCCATTTGGTGGGTTCTTTGCTAGTGGTTTCAAGCGGGCCTTCAAAATCAAGGTAAGCTTCACTGGAAGGCCAGTGTCGTAGTTCTTAAACTTTTTCTGCTACTCCTCTTCCACTCTCTTGGTCTAAAATTTCCATGGCTCTTTCCTTATCCAGAAAATGTTCTTTTTATGTTTTAAAGTTTTCTGTAAGAAAATTATTAATTTATTTAATATTAATTAGTTTATCAATCTGAGACATGAAACTTCTGTAGACTGTAAAATGTTATACATAAAATGTTTGAATATAAACAGGAATCTGTTTCTGTAATGAAGTGGAGGCTTCAACCTCTTGTAATTACAGATCAGATTGTTATGTTTTCATAATTTTAAATATAATTGTACAAAATACACCTCTTTGGCAAAATACTTTTGAAAATGATATAGTGTGATGAATCAAATATCTTATATATGAATGTATGAATAATTTATGACGAATATATGTTCAAAGTTTTGTTATTGTCTAAGTGACAGTTTTGTTACATGCAGCTTTGGCAGAGAATGTTGCTTGTCAATCTATGCTCTAGCATTCAGAGGAACTGTAAAGTGTTGGCTATGAAAGTATAGACTAGAAACAAGAGAATCTTTTTCTTTGGGCTCTGAAAATAATACAGAAGTACTTCAGAGCTGGCATAGCTGAGTCATTATGATGACTACAGATCTATGGACTGGAAGGCCAGGGAATCAGTATTGAATTACCCCCCCCCCCCCAAAAGGGCTTTTTTTTGGGGGGGGGGGTTATCCATAGTATTCAGACAGGCTGTGAGGCATGTCCATCTGGAGCATGAAACTGACCACTCATGTACTGATGGTGCTGAGGTTAAAAGTGTGTGGAGCCATACTCTTCCCCACCATTCACCTTCATGGCGTGGTGCTTAATTAAGCCCTGGGACGGTTTTGTCTTGGGTATACTTCTGAAAATGTTGTAAACATATGCAAAACTGTGTGAACAACTTACATACAGTCAGATGCTACTAGCTACATTTCAGAAATAGTTTATCTTCATAATACTGCTGATGATGGCATATTTAAATATCTCATAGTTCAGACCTTTGTGCTGCCATTTATTTTATGTTTCTTGGGAACAACAGCGGCTTTCAAAATTGTCTGGAAATTTACATGTGTGATTTAATAACTGTTAAAGCTGTTGAGTTTAAACCTTTCAGTTTGTGTTAACCTTGAGGCCCCATTACATTATTTGATATGAGTTTCAGCTTGGTACCTACCACTATAGAAATTGAGTTTTACCCTTGAAAATCTTCAGTAAAAATCACTGACTGTGACCAGGGGAGAAATTGTTATATATATGTTTCCTTGTGTAGTGCTCAAAATCAGGTGGAGAATAAATGTCTCAGTAATCAGAAAATAGATAAATACCACTGTGCTGTATCACAGGATTTTGGAGATGTGATTCCTGGTCACGGTGGTATAATGGATCGGTTTGACTGTCAGTATTTGATGGCAACATTTGTCAATGTGTACATCTCAAGCTTCATTCATACTGCATCACCACAGAAACTGTTGCAGCAGGTATGTAAACACATATTTTCTTTTATCTATTAACATCAGGTAGGAACGGGTTTTCATTTTTCTGTGGTTCTTTAGTTGGCCAGTGCCAGACCAAATTTGACATTTATCCTGTGGGATGTTTAAATTGCTTACACTGGCCCAGTGTCAAATTAAGTTTGTATTTACATGCTGAAGTCTGCAATGTGTCATGAGGTAGACTGCATCTCATACACTTTTATGCTACAGAATTCAGATAAGAACAGCATTTTTGAAAATAAACTGATTTACCCATTTACAGAGTTTTGAAACAATCTGTGTTTATGTACGCAGCTTCTTGCATGCTTCTGTAAAATATTTTAATCATTTTTACATGTTGATTGGTTTTTCTTGAAAGCGTTTGTTGCTTGGTGATGGGCAGTGGTTCTCATCATGGGCCATGTGGCCCCCCAGGGGCTCACATAAAGTTTGTAAGGGGCCACAGAAGAATGACAGAAAATTAGGGGGCCACACTAACTTCTGAGTGGGCCACTGAAACTTCACTGCCTGAATAAAATGTTTCAAATTTAAAATTGAATCAAAATTTCCCTTCTCCCCTGCATCCCCTGCAGCAGAGAAGGCAAAGTGGTATTGTGTTGCTTTTCCCCACAACCTGTCTGGTTGAGTCTGGTCTGAGTTAGGTGACATTTGTTGTTAAAAGCACATAGCTGCCTTGATGTTGTGAAGCGAGGTGATCTTTGCTTATCACTGACCACAATGCAACCGGACATTTAAAAACTTGCAGGCGTTTATCAAGCTGAAGGAGCACGCTGAATATAATGCCAATTATTAGCAGACTATTTTTACTTGTATAAGTAAACAATGTGTTATACCTAAACAAAATATTTAAAAAAATACAGTACTGTAAATAGAAGTAATTAAATATACTCTGATATATAAATCAACAATTTGGAAATAAAATGGCTTTTTTTCTCATGAGGAACAGAATCTATGAAGGGTGGCAGGCCACACAGACATATCTAAATGAAGGGCCATGAGCAAAAATTTTGAGAAACACTGGTGTAGGGAACTGTGCCCCAGTCTTTAGAATAGTACTGACATGGCAAAAGTTTACTATTGGACCATGAAATTTGCTTGCTCTGTCAAAACCCAGCTATGTGTAGCAGTTCATATCAGTGTAATAATTTGTGTTGTGGTATTGTATTTTTTTTAGGTTTATAATCTGAAACCAGAACAGCAGTTGCAGCTGTTCTACACTTTGAAAGATGCTCTAGAGAATCGTGGTATCCTAAACCTTCAGTAAAGCCATACAAAGGTTTAGCAAGGTGATTGTAATGGAGATGCCCAGAAGGATATCATAAGTATATATACTGGACTGTGTCTGACTGTATCAAGCAGCATTTAAGTGCAGGTATGCTACAGTTTACCTGGTGTTGTATCCAAGCACACTGGTATCTTCTCTTGGAAGAGAAGGGGAATTGGTTTCCATGATTTTTCATTTCATATTGAAAATCCTAATTGTTTCAGCATGAAGTAGGATATTTGAACAAGTATGAATAAATTTTAAGTGTAAATTAATTTTTGATTCAGTGTTTGTATCAAATATTACAATTTATTTCGTGTAGACAGTAGTTTACCAGTTGCCTGTGGGTCACAATAGTCTCCCATCATTCAAGTCAGATATTAGAAGTGCCCTCCATTTGTATTTTGTATGTGGTAATTTGTATGGTGCTGTTTTGAAACCTTACCTGACTTGGCATATACAAGAACATAGCAGGGGTTGAGGTATACTTTCTTCTGGGACATGACACTGCATCGTTGGGTGTTTGTTTCCCATTATTTCAGGACGGTTGTGGTCTCATCTTCAAGGGTCAAATGTTTGTGGACATTTCAGTCTTGTAAAATTATCTCACTACCTTGTCTTGAAGCACTGGGAATCAAATATCCTTTGATGCAGCATCATATTCCAGAAGAACAGATTCCTTATCCACACCATTGCAAAAACCTACAAACTTCCTTCCTGAGGTTTCTAAATATGTGAAATGTGTGCGATGTAGCACACTGCACTGAATTTCACATGATGAGTGCTTGTATCTAGCATGGAAATATGTTGTGAATAGCCAACTTTATCCTTAGTTCATACATATTTGTTGCAAGAGTTGACAAATATTAACCATTCAATGATACTGGGGTAATTCAAGCTTCTACCCAAGACAGAGGAGTTTTAAATTTACAGTGCCCTAAAATGCACTCATGATCATATGGTGGACCAAGGCTGGGGGCATGTGAGGATTTGAAGGTCCATACAGTGCACAGAGGCCAGCATTGAAGGGTTAAGCAAACTTTCTTTTGGCAGTAGGGGTGGTAGTAGAAATCCCTGTAATTCGAGACATGCTTTATTGACATGCTGCCATGGAGAGTGACTTTGACTTTTTCATACTACTTCGGTTGTCTGAAAAGAAGAGGAAGCCCATGATAAACCTTGTTCAAATGGGAGGTAGCCATGTACATTGTGTTTACGGGTCTGTGTTGTTGTCACCTTCATCATCATCCTTAGATTCAGCACATATTTTAGCTATGAAGCGAGCTTATCTGGCATGTAGTTTGTGATAATCATTCCACATTTGGCACTTACAAAGGTTCTCCTTGTACTAAAAGGGGAGCATTTTATTATTCTTCATACCTTCCAAGTTGACGTTGAGAATCATGTTCTGTGGTTGTGTGAACTGCTGTACACCGCCCTGAAATACAAGGTCTGTTCAAAAAGTTCTTGGATGGCATGTGCAACTTCCGTTTAAGATCATGCAACAGGTGTATGACTGAGCAGATTTTAGTTGACTTGATCTTGTTGCTGTTTTCCATTTAATTGTAGCATGTTTTGTTGTTGAGTAAAGACAATTATTTGCTTTAAAGAAAGTGTGCATTGTCAATTTTTTTAAATGTCTTTAAGGGAAACACATTTGTGTGAAATGGTGGCACAAAATGGGGAAAGCTACTAAGGAAACAGAGCAGCAGTCTTCATCATGGAAGCTAAAATCATTTCCAAGACCAACAATGCGTGACAGAGCTGACTGAATGTAAAGACCATGCATAAATTTTTCTCAGTAATTGAGGTTTACTGCTGTATGAGTTTGTTCCTAGAGGTTAAACAGTGAATGATGGATTGTACCTGACTGTTTTATGACATTATAAGAATTGATGCAAAAGAAGCAACTTTAAGTTTGGTGGAAATGCGCCTGCTTTCTTTGTGACAACACCCCAGTTTTCCGTGGCCATCCTAAACTCCTGATATCTCTAACAGACTTTTTTCAGTTCCTCAGATTGAAAGTTAGTGTAAAGGGAGACTGACTTGAGTCAATGGAGGAGATGTTAGAAAAACACGCTCAAGCAGCTAATTAAAATTTCATCAAAATCACGTATGGAACGCAGGGAAAAATGACAGTGTTTTGGAATTTTAGTGCAGGAGAGGATTGTTTGAAGGGGATAATGTTCAGTAAAATTTATCTGGTACATATTGTGTTTTGTTTAATCAGTCCCAGAGAATTTTGAACGGGCCTTAAGGAGGAGAGTAGAGGTGGGCTTTACGCCTCATGTATTGTCTGTCGTCTGTTTAGAATTGTGGTAGTTCCAACCATAATGTAAAAATTACAAAAATTACAACTTTCCATAATATAATATAAACACACCAATATATGCATTGTTCTGTGTGCTTTGACAAGTCAGTTAGTGTCGAAATTATTGAAGCTAATTTTATGGCTAGTTTTCATAGAATGTTTTTAACATTATGAGCTTAACTCCTGCAGGTAGCTTCAGTGTGTTTATGATTTCTTGTGCCTGCCATTGTGATTGCTTTGCAAAGCAAAAACGTGAATAGATTATATGCATATGCATGTAGTTGGGGTTTGCCATGCTGTTAGAGCATGTACTTGCATGTCTTGATGGTTTGTTATTCTTTGCATATGTTACATATATACTCTCCCTGTGATGCAACATTCCAGAGAATCTCCAATATAGTGCTGAGTTCCCATGCCAATGGAAAACCCTTAACTACATCTGTTACTTAGTTTCAATATATGAGCTCAAATAATGGGATTTTCAATATGTCACCGACAAGAAAGGATCTCTTGAAAAGTGAGCAGTGGTTCCCAAAATCTTACCACATTGCCCCAATTCATGAATCTAATCACTCTTATAGGTATTTATGTTCATTGGTCATTCTTGATGTGGTAGATGGGTTTGATTTGAGTTTGTCATAACATATTTCTTCATTCTATCTTTGCGCTATCTGTAATTTGTGTATTTTCTTAAACATTTTTGTGTTCAGGTTAAGGACTTCTGATTGTTAGTTTAGGCTCTGACATATATTATTTGCAACAGAGAGTTCATTTCCCAAACAAGAAAATGCATTGTGATTTTTCTGCATGATACCCTTCACAAGACTACCAAGATAGCACGTAAGTACTTTTGAAGCTGAGACACTTAACTGGCTTAAATTGAGGAGGTGGAAGGTTTATGATAAATATTTAGAGGAGGTGGCTGGAGTAGGGTCATCAGCAGAGGCTGCCTCTCATTCTTGCTGCAACAGTAATGTCATGAGACACAGAGCAGTTTAAGTTTTATCAGTTTGCACAAAGTAAATGATGTGCAAGTGGGGTCCAGAAAGTAAAGTAACACAAATGTTTCGTGCTGTGTGTTCTGTCCAGTGGCACTGTGTGTCGTCATGACTGACATGTCATCTATTCCAATTTGATTTGGTTAGACCTTTTAAGCACCATCTTTCTAGAAGACATTTTGACACTGATGTGGATGTTCGGCCTGACACGCGTTATTTGCTATTGAGGTTAAGCCCAGACGTACCATAGTGGTGTGGGTAAACTCATCACAAAATGGGCGAGATGGTTTAATGGGTGCAATAATTATGTTGAAAAATATTATGAATGTGTACCTTTCTTGCCACGTATTGTTGTAATAGTTTGCTTGAAATGTGTTACTTTGCTTTTCGAACCTGCATGTTGTATGTCAGGATGTGTGCATAAATCAGTGCAGAATGTGACCTTCTCTTATGTATTTTTGTGACATGTAATGTGTATGATGGTTAAGTTTAAATCATGATGGAGAATAAAATTTTTATATGTTCTGCATAATATGAAAGTTGTGAGTTACAAACATTTTCATAGCTGAACAATAACTCAGCAGATCTAATAGTTATGTCAGAGATATGGATTCTGTGTTTGTAAGAACTATCACAAAAGAGAGCCTTGGTGATGTATACAATTGATTGCTTTGCTGAAATTGTGTTTACTATGGATACTGCTTATCTTTTACATGTGACACAGATACCCCAAACAAAATTACTAAATTCATTAAGACTTCAGGCGCTAGACACTCAATTATGAAACAATCATTAGTACAGAAACACACCAGAATAAAATGTTATAAAACTCTTGCTCGATCTTTCTTGGCCTATGGCTGCAAGGCATGGACTATTAGGGAAAATGATGCAACCACAATCACAGCAGCAGAAATGCGGTTTATGAGGCATGCAGCGGGTTGCACAAAATGGGACCCCAAACAAAATGAGGAAATAACGGGAGAAATTGAGACAAAACCTGTGCTAGAATACATAGGCAAACAAAGACAAAACTGGAGAGATCATGTCAACAGATTGGATAGAAGAAGGATCCCCAAACAAATTCTGCAATACGCGCCTCAGGGCAGAAGATGTATAGGGTGTCTGGCAAAAAGATGGCTCAAGACTGTAACAGACCACATGGTCTGACACTTGTTTGGAAGATGATGATTATGATGATTATGATTTATTTTGCTTTTCCTGCCCAGTGCACAGCATATCCAATGAATATAGCACAAAACCTTCGTGAACAAACAGGAACAACTTACATATGCAGATATTTATATCATTCCAGTTTGTAATTGTTTAATTGTAAATGTTTTTAGGCAATAGGGGAATCAGTTGCTTGTAATGTTTTTTTGTTTAATGAAATGTTTCAGTAGATGTTAGTATTTCTAGGAGTGTATCTGCAGTGTAAATTAAGAGGCTACCGGAGTGAAAAGAAAAACAAGCGCTTGTGACAGCTTGTAGAGGCATTTGTGTTCTGAAGCATTGAGTCTTCAGTCTAGCTGATGATCGCTAAAGCCTTTGTGTCATAATGGAAGCTGTCTTCTTTAAATGTGTTACAATCCATGTCTTGTATTAAATCCTCGAGTCCTGCGTTTCTATGTGCTTGGCTTTCTAAAACATAGATTGACAGTCTCTGAAGGTGTATGTTTAGGGACGTAACTTGGGGAAATAACCAGTTCGCATTCCGCTTTCAGTGATGTTTTTATGCTACAGTGGATGTATTTCTCTGTGTTGATAATTTGTTGAAATATTTGAAGACAAAGCTGAAAATAAACAGCAGTGCTCTTTTCCTAAAAGTGTTGTATTGTCAGCAGAATTCTGTTGGTGCAGCATTAAACGCCAGCAGTTCTCATCATTGTTCAGTGGCACCACAATGGGTCTTATAACAGTGCTTTCTTCAGTATTCTCCTTGCTCTCATGAACTCTCCTCTTTTACTTGTGTTCACATTTTCCTTATTGTCTGTTATATTGTGTATGATTCTCTGCCTAGTTCTCGATTGTGTCAAGTGGTTTTACATTCACCATATTTCTTTTAAACAATCTATACAAATTGTCATTGAGATGTGACAGACATGCTTGCCTTTTTATTCATAATTTTACCACTCTTTGTGTAGTGTTCATGCTTTCAGATTTTGCCTAATATCCCGTTTTCACATCTAAACATTCTCTTACTATTCTTAATAGTCTCTGTAGAAACTTAATTCCTGTAGCATGTAACCTGTGTACCTCACTGCTAGTCCACATCCAGTTCTGCCGTATGCCGATACTGGTGAATTTTTGTATAATGTGACTCCTAACCTTTCTTCTTTCTCCTGCCCCAGAATACGTGTTTGTATGCACAGCATAACTTTAATTAAATGTTATGTTTAGGTATAGGTGATTAGTTAGCTTTCAAAGATCTCCGCGGTCTAATTGGAATGCAAAACTGTTCCTCAGATTGCTGCTTGAATGAGTTATTGAAAACAAACTGTATTAAATATTTGCATAAAAGAGACCTTTCATTTTTACTTACTGTCACATAATCTTGTCAGGACATTGCATTGTTTTACAAGCAGTTTAATTTAGGCAAGGGATGAAGCTGTTGCTAAATGTGCATTCGGTTGAAGTATTTGTAGTCAAACATAAGCCAGTACAGACAGATGTAGGGTGAGAGGTCGTGACCAAAAAGCATTTTTGTGGCTGATTTACTTTAATTTTTGATTAATTTTGCTTTCACTGTACTTCAGTAAATTAGAAAAGCATCAAGGAAATTGTTGCCTTATCCTGTCTTGTGTAAATTTTTTTTCCAAAAGTCTGGCTGAAATAAATTGGCCCAATTTCACTGAGTCCTCTCAGTACCTATGTTAGACATAATCCCTACAAAGCAATATTGTGGAACTCAGTATGTCTTTAGTAAGGCCAAGTAAATTACTCACAGCTGTGCCATGACCGTTTTTGTATCAGCCCATAATTATACGGGAAGGGGGATATTATGTGTGGTGAATTAAGAGGGCTGTGGTTGGATAGGGTTGTGGCCTGTTTCCAGTTTACTTTGAGGGACTGAAAAATACCACGAACTTCAATCAGGTAATTAGCAGTAACTGAACCTAGCACTTCCCAAATATGAAGCCAGAGTACTAACTGCAGGCAATCAGTGACAATCTGTAAGGGAGGAAATTTAACATTAAGCTAGTGGGGACCATAGAAATTTAACAGCAAAAGAGAGAAGTCCTCAAGTTGAGAAAAATTAAATGGAGTGTCTTTGGACGGGATGGCTGGTGTTTGATTCATGAGAGGTACAGAGATTTTTGTGTCCTCCAGAATGTCCAAACCAGGTTCAGAGCCCAGCTGGTCCTTGTCCAGTGTGTGACTGGGACTTGTTTCCTGGGGATACAGTGGCTGGATTGTGAAGCTGACAGTTCACCTCCATCTGGTAACAAGGTCCAGAGTATACAGGGTGATTCAGGAGGAGAAGTCAGGATTTTGGGAGGTGATAGTATTGGTCACTGGGAGAAAAAAAGCTCCTGTGAACATGTGTCTGATTCTTAATGGTTACCAAGATAGAGCTGTTTGAATCTACAAATACACATTGTGAATGATAATAAAGAAAAAGAAATTGCTGATTGTTAATTTAATTTTAATTTTAATTTAATGTTTAAGTGACAGATTTGTTACACAGAAATGTCATGTGTTACAGTTAACAAAAAATGTTAAAAAATTCCACTGTCAACCTCAATACACTTTGCAACTCATGTGCAAAGATTGCATGTAGTTTGTAGGAGTTGATCTTCGCATTTCTTTATGTGTGCAGCATCCAAAGTGTGAGCCAGCAATTTGTCTCATGTATCCACCTATCTTTTGTAAACTTTGCTGTTCCTCCAAACCCCCAAACAAAAATCTAACAGACTTAGGTCTGGAGATTCATACAACTCTATCTCAATAACCATTCGGAATTAGACACATGTTCATAGGCCCTTTTTTTTTTTTAATGACACTGATACTATCTGCATCACCCTGTATATCTGTATCCCGTACAGTTTCATTACAAACACCAGCAGTTGAGTGAGAATGTTTATAAAATTTGTGGAGTCAGATATTGGCCACATGGAAAATGTATTTGTAGAGGGGGTGCATAATCCTGAGCAACTAAATTTTGTGTAGGGGCACCCAAATATTTGTGAGTCGTCGATATGGAACTTGCTTCTTGTCACACTTCTGGCACCAAGAATTTTGAAGTGTCTCCTAGCTTTTGGAAAAAAAATTTATGGACCCCTGATTTGCAGTACCAAGAGACTATTTAGGTAGCCACCTCTAATTGCCTAATTCCTTTGACTCAGTTTTACTTTGAAGTAGTACATAATTTGGTTACCCACTCTCATAAGTACTAAAAATATACCATATTTCCCATTGAATAATGCTTTCTTCTCTGTAAAAACTGTCATACTGTCAAACACTGTACTTTGCCTCATTCATTCAGGCTTTTCATTTCTCTAGCATGTTTGTTGAGGCCTCAGATTTATTTAGTATTACAAGCACTAGTCTTCATGGCCATGTGGTTAACCTTTTCAGGCCTAGCGGTAACTTTACATACCACCGGGTTTAACGTTCAAAAATTCTACGTGGTGCCCACATTGCATTTATGTGTTTTTTATGGATCTGGGAACAATCTGCAACTTTTACCTGACATGTCATCAAATGATTGGTTCTTTTAAACTGAGGTAGAGAGTGTTTACTGCGCGGTACGCCCTGCATCTTTATATTAGGTAGAATGTGTTTCGCCTTCAAAGGGTTACCGTTTCATTGATTTGGTTTGCTTGTGTCTGTTAGTAATAGGGGTGGTCTTACATGTGCATGCATACATGCATCATTTCAATATTCATATAGTGAGGTCTGACATAGTATCTGTGGTACCGATGCATTTCTTGAATTAGTTATTGCCTATTTTTTGCATAGACTAGGTAGTTATTTTAACTGTTACTAAACATTTACGAGTTCAAGCGCAGGATCTTCTAAACATGGCTTTTTTGGTCATAAGGAAGTATAGAGTTTAGGAAGTTATATTTTTCTTTTGTGAATTTTAAAGGACCTTTTTCCATAGCATGCAGAAAGCAGTTTTTTCACGTTTGTATATGTGGCATCAAAATTTGTGTTTTTACTAGTGGCATCAAAACGTGTGTGAATTATGCCAAAAATCTAAAAGCAAGGCCATGAGCCATAGTTTTCTGGAGGCTACAGCAGTGAGTTTCTAGGGCAGCATGTAAACCAGACAAATACAGACAAGTGATGTGTAATGTACTACTGGTTTATGGTATATGATGCATAGGGTAATCAGAAGGCCAATCTGCAGTTTTAAGATCATGTTTTCTTCGTTATATGAAGAGAATGAAATGCTAAAATGAAGATTAATGCAAAATGTTTTTGTTGCAAAATTGCACTTCATGGTACAGAAGATACCTAGATGAGCACTTATTTCAGCCCAGAAGTATGCCTTGGTATATCTGCAGTTACTGTTTGAGCACTTTCAGTGTTCTTTTGCTTGAACATACAAGCTGCTCACCATCCCAGCTTTTAACATGATGATACAAGACTAAGTCATGGGACATGAAATCATGTGATCTTGGAGGTGAACTGTGGAAAGACGAAGTTTTCCAGTATATCATGACAGGTGACAGGTGAGGCCTGAACACTTGGTCAAGAAGATCACCAGATCTGAAAATTTTCAGCAGAATGGAGTGCTGCTTCAATAAAGCAACATTGTTCTTAACGAACTCAGTGACAGTTTTGATGGGCATTGTTTGGGAGGGTGAGGCCCAATCACGTAGCCATCAAGAGCACTAGATTTGACACCCTACAGTGTTTTATTGAGACAGTATGTCAAGTGCAATATATAGGAATGCTGGGCAGACGACAAGATTGTGTGATCTCAAAGCGTGTATCACCACAGCTACTGAAGCAGTAATTTGTGGCAGAAACCTTCTGAGGTAACCCTCATTTCACTACTCCGTTGTTTTCAATACATATAATAGTTACGAAAATAAAGGCTCCTAAAACCCGAGAGTAACTTTCTGAACACGGTGTACTATACCTCATTTGATTTCCACTGAAATTTTTATTGGCATTCCACTAGTTTATTTTAATACGCTAAGTAGGGAATGTGGAAATTTGGCAGAGCAGTGATGTTAACCAAGGCGGTATTTCCATTTTTAACTTTGTGCATTTGCAGTTTGTGATATTTAACATAGTATAATTTAGTGGCTTGTCCTCAAAGAAATATAAAATATAAATTGCAGTGTGTGTAATAGTTTTAGTACAGTTACATATAAAAAAATGTGTGTAATACTTGGAGTGTTAATACTGTTACATTATTTCTTGTTGTGTTCATGTTTTTTAATGTTAGAATAAGCACTGGACAGAAACGTATAATGCTGTTGATGAGAAGTTTAAAGGTTGTGTAAAATAAAGTATAGTCTTATATCTGCTGATTGCTAAATGCAGCACTAGGCTCTTCAACAGTAAATCAGTGTTAAACACTAGGATGTACCACCTTAGTCTGTCATCTTGAAGCTGCAAAAATGATGCATTATGTTAGACACAATATTTATGTGTATGTATGTGTGTATGTTGTATGTATGTAAGTATATTAATATTATGATTTTCCAGTAATTACCATAACATTGTCATATGTTGTAATGTAGAATGTATGCAATTTTAAAATTATACTATGTATAGAAATGTATATTTTATTGTAAGTTGCAGTTTAAGGTACAGAAAATAGTGTGCTAGTCTTGAATAAAATATTTCAGTACTGCTTGTACTGAGATGAACATAGGATTATGACACAGTGTAGTGGTGATGGTGAATTATAAGAGCAGGGGTGCCAAGTTGTCTTTTGGTAATGTATGTGAGATTACCATTAGAATGTGTTGGAAATAAATATTTTGTAAACTTTGAAGACTTCCTCCTTCTGGGATGTGATGCTACATCCCTGGCTATCTTGAAGTCTTCACAGTGTGTTTTTGAGGACGCCATTGTTCAGGGATGTGGCACTGTGTCACTGGGTAATCAGTCCATAGCATTGCTAAGAAACATAATCCCTTCATATGCAAGCATCCGCAGGACATACAGATGTGGCAACATATCCGTAAACAAGGGAATGACAACTGCAACACTGTGAAAACCTCAAGATTTGCCTTTTATAAACCGTGACTCTCTCAGATAGAGGTGAAAATTTGTGAAAGGAGTCCAGTTGGTACATTGAATAATAATTCATTTCATTTCATTTGTTAAAGTGTTCGACAGCAGCAGCAAAGTCAGTTACAGTATCTACCACAAAACATCACAAATAAAACAAAATGTAAACAACTCTAAGAAGAAAAAATATAAAGGGGGGAAAAAAGCAAAAGTAAAATTACATTAACAGTAAGTATATAAACAAAGCTGGGAATCTGTACAATCAAAGCTTATACATTAAATAAATAATAAGTAATATACTTAATAATACCAGTTAACAAACTGTAATTAGAGTTAAAAAGATTAATGTACCTGCAGCTTTTATTAAGTACAGATGCACATCTGGCTAAGGGACTAGTCTTCACAGGATGGTGAACATTAATCCAATTAATCTAGTAGGTATTCTTAAACTAATAGCATGAACAGAGGGTGAGCTACTCTGTTTCTTTTTAGAGACATTGATAAGAAACAGGGTATCAAGGTACTACTGCCTGCTGTGAAGTAGTGACAAATTTAGTGTAGCTAATGTGTTTTCATATTTATTGTTACATGTATGAATAAAAAAAATTGCTCTAGCATATGGCTGTATATTTTCTTTGAATTCTTTTGAGTTTAAATGAATGGGTCAGTATAATGGAGTTCCAGGAATACATGCTGAAGTTCAGATCCCAGTAGGGTACTGTACAAGATCATAAGACTATCAGTGACTGTGAAAGAAGGTGTATTGTAATTAATCAAGCCCAAAATATTTAAACCTTGAGAAACATTGTAATGAACATGGTGGTCACAATCGAGCTTACAGTTCAGCAAAATACTAAAGTGGAAACACGCTACAGAATTTGTAATTGAAGTTATTGCTGTTCATGTTAGAAGAAGACGTAGTCGTGTGTTCCTTTTATGACATTTTGTGCCATTATCTCAGCATCTCTTCTGCACAGAGTCAGTATCAGGTGGCAGATGATTGCAATCCACTGCATTCTTAATACTGTGACATATTCGCAGATTATCGGGAACAAGACATTGCTGGAATTTAAATTCCTGAATAAAATTTGACTTTTCTAATCTTATTAAAAGAAATTTAAGTTCTGTTATTTCTGATTTTCTGTTATATTTATGCTGTTTTAGTATTTGTATACCGAGATCTGTTTGGTATATAAGGTATGGGAGGCAGAGAGCATTCTCTTCATACTTTGGAGACCTTGTTACAGAAAATGTTGGGAAGGGAAACTCATTATAATTGGTTGTACTGCTACACGGTGAAAACAATGGCCAATGGCTGAGTCTGTTTTTTTTTTTAATAAGAAAAATTTATTTGAACTAGAGTTGTGTAGAAAACACCATTAGCATTGTGTTATCCTTACACTTCTGACTAATTCAGTGCGTAAATTGTTGCATAATGGTTCAGTGAAGTACTATGCTATCTGTAATTTTAGATGTCATTAGCCCTTTGTAGACGCACTGAACATTAATTATTGTCTTATGTAGTTCATGTTTGAGAAATTTAATTTAACCAGCTTCTGTACTATTTGTATGCTGTCATTCCTTTAAAAATTGTTTTGTCCTGAACTCTTTCTAGTGGAGTTGTAGTGGGGACCAACTTTTTCTTCATTCTCTTTTCAGTATTGACTGTACATTGATATTCTTTGCACAGTTGTTGGTGTGTGGTTGACTCTGCTACAAAACTGAAGTGTGTTAAAGATACAATCTTTGTTACACGAGGAAAGAAATTTGGCAATTGCTGGTTTCTATCATGTAGGATCTTGTGTAAAATTAATATGAATAACAATAACTGGCATTCATGTTTAATCAAGAGTCTGCTGTCTTAGATGTATGTTTGGATCCCAGCCCAGGTACCTTCAGCTTTGTTTCAAACATATGGTACATTTACACCCTGTATGTTATTACGTTCTTAGGCATGTATCTTGTTTGTTGTTTCATGTGTGTGTGGAACATTAATGTAAACATTGATGTGTTAATGTTGTGAAAACTATATGATCATTGTTCGATGCTTAGAGGTTTTAATGTGTTACATTCTTCCATGTTTGTTTTTACTACCATATCTTTTTTAAATTAATTTGTAAGTGAAGTAATAAAATTGATGACATTATTTTAATTATGGATGTTGTTATATTGTGTCCCTTGTATATAAATATGTACATTTTAATATAATAGGAATCATAATAAAATATGTGCACATGGTCTTGTCTATTTCTTGTATATATCCAGAGTAAAGTTTACATTGTTATTCCTTGTTTTCTTATTCTTATTTCCTTATTTTATTCGTTTTCCATAGCTCCTGTCAGGGAATACAACTCGTGTGGATGTGGAAGCTGTCATAATCAACAATACAACAACATACACACACATACAAGACAAAAATATAAAAACACAGAAATCACAATTATAAAACTATAGCATGCTGATCCAGCATGTCAGACCATATCACCATCGGCATATGATCAATCTCAAAAAATATACAGTTGTTTTCAGAAATAAATATACATTATTTTTATAAAATCGTAAGTATAAGGCAACTATTAAAACCTGAAATAAGAGTTAAAACTGAATACAGCATAAGGATGACAATGTTTGTGATTAAAATATTCTTCTATAGTATAAAATGAGTTAGTATAAAGAAACCTTTTTAAGGCGGGACTAAAAAGTTTCATCGCACTAGATAAACCGTTAATATTAGGTGGGAGATGATTAAAAATTGTCATTCCAGAATAATATGCTCCTTTTTGAAATTTTGTAAGATTAGAAACGGGTGGGTGAAGATTAATTTTAGATCTGGTATTAATACTATGAATCTCTAGATTTGTTATAAATAATTGTTATTCACTACGTACAATAATAAAGAGAATATATACTGTGTGTACAAAGATAATATTTTCATTTTCTTAAACAGATCCCTGCACAAATCCCTATTCCTTGCATTTGTAATAATTCTTATTATCTTTTTTTAATTCTAAAAACTTGAATGCTATATGGCAAATTGCCCCTCAAAATTATACCATAAGTAATAATGCAATGTGTATAAGAAAAACAAATCATTCTTAAAGTGTTTTGTGACATAGATTTGACAGTTCTTATTGCAAAACATGCTGAACTCAACTTGGACAGTATATGGTCTATGTGGTTTTACCAGGATAGAATATTGTCGATGATTAAAACCAAAAATTTTGTGTTAGTAGCAGGGCTGTGGAGTTGGAGTCAGAGTCAGAAGGAATTTTTAGGTGGAGTCAGAGTCAGTAAAAATGTACGGGATCCGACCTCAGTCTAAAATCTTAACTAGATACTCCAACTCCAGAGGCCTGATAGCTACAGTAACCATTAGACTTATCCTTAAATATAGGTTATAAGTCAAAAAAGTAGCCTGATGATTCATGTGGTGACGATGAAATGTGTTATGGTACCATTTACCATTTTAGTAGGTTTACCTTTATTAATACATACTGAGCTTTTATGAAGGAGTCGGGGGGGGGTTAAAATCTAGGAGTCGGAGGCGGAAGTTTTAAAAATCGAGTCGGAGTCGGAGCTTTTGTGTACCGACTCCACAGCCATGGTTAGTAGTGTTGGAGATGTACTTATTATTGTAACTAATTTTAATGTTATTATCATAAGAAATTCTAGTTCTAAATTGCAAGCAGTGAGTTTTTTTGTAGTTTAGTGATGATAAATTAGTTTTAAACCATTTGTTTATATCTAGGAATATTTTGTTCATAGTTATTTGGAAATCTTCAGGGTTGGGATTATTTACAATTATACTTGTATCATCAGCATATAGGAATATTTTAGTATCAGTAGATGTTACTGTGGGTAAATCATTTATATACAAGAGAGGTAGCACCAGACCAAGAATCAAACCTTGAGGAACTCCATGTTTAACCTCCTCCCAACTGGAAGATATACTGTTATTAGAATTAATATTATCAATCAGTACTTACTGATATCTTCCATTAAGATAAGATTTTAGTAAAGCTTGAACTTTCCCTACAATCCCATAGAATTCTAATTTGTCTGAGAAAATATTATGATTTACAAGATTAAAAGCTTTCTCTAGGTTGCAGAATATGCCACCCACTGTACATTTATTATTCATAGCTAATCAGATTTCATGTATTAATTTATATAAAGCTTTTTCTGTTGAAGAGTTGGTTCTAAAACCATATTGTTCAGTGTCCAATATGTTATTTACATTTATATGTTCATGTGATCTAGCATATGTAAGTTTTTCACATACCTTAGAAAGGCGGTTAATAATGATATACGTGTATAATTAGAAGTAATAAATTTATCACCGTTCTTAAATATTGGCTTGACTATAGAGAATTTTAATCTATCTGGAAAAACTCCTGAAGAAAGAGATTGCTTACATATATAAGTTCATGGAGACATGATGAAAGGTGCACTCAATTGTAAAATTTTGGTAGGGAGTTCATAGTATTCATGAGAAGTTTCAGCTCTTAGGGGTTTAATCATTTTATTAATTCCATTGGTTGAAGTACAATACCATTTAATTTTTGTGAATGAGTACTTAAAATTATGAACCAAGTAATTTAATGGATTAGAAATATTTGCCTATTCATTTTCGTCTCCCTTAATGTTATCAAGAATTGTATCTGCTACTGATAAGAAGTATTTATGAAATGTATTAGCAATAGTTTCCTGATTATTTGTTATTATATTATTAACTTTTAGTGACTGTACTGTTTGTTTGTGGTCTTTATTGCATGTTTCATTCTTGATAATCTTCCATATGGTTTTCAATTTATTTTTGGATTTAGAAATCGTATCGTCATGGTGCATTTTTTTACCACTTTGATAACCTTAGTTAATACTTTACATTATCATTTGTCACATAACATAAGATTTGTATCATTACTTCCTCTACGTTTCAAATAAAGTTTTTTTTTAAACATGCGATCCTTAGCCCTTTGGTCATCCATGGGTTACAATTTTTTTGAAATTTATTTTATTTTTAATGAAGCTTAAATCCTTAATTATGTATTGAGCAAGTTATTAAATGAAGTGCTAACATCATTTGGGCCAAAGATGTTATCCCAGTTTTCATAACTTACTTTTAGTTGAAATTCTGTTATGGGGTGATTATTGATATTTCTTATAAGTCTGGTTTCACAGGCTTGTTTTTGTAAAATAACATTGTTCAGCTTTATTAATTGGGCATCATGGTCTGATAACCTGTTGATAAATGGACTTATGGTATAATTTCTTGCCTTATCAACAAAAATACTGGCTATTGCTGTGACTGAACCGCTTACAATTCGAGTAGGAAAATTAACAGTACTTCTTAAATTATGTGTGGTTGAAAGTGTATCAAGTTGTTGTATTTTAGTACAAGTATCAAGATAATTAACACTTATATCTCCACATATGATATATTCAATTTTATTACTGTATAATAGATTCAAAATAATACCTAATTTCTTTAAGAAGTGACAAAAATCACCTGAATGTGATCTGTAAATGGATATTATGATAACGTTAGTAGTGAACACATTTAATTTAACAGCACAAGCTTCAGTGTGTCTTGCTCTTTACAATTTCCGTCTAGTGTTATATTTGTGAATTTTATAGCTACATGAACAAAAATGCACATTCCATCATTTTTTAAGGATTGTCTACAAACTGTAGCTCCTAAGTTGTAACGATCAGTGGATATCTATTTCATAATCTTTACAATGATGTTCTGTTAAACACAATATATATGAGGGGGCTCTGGAATTAAGGAACTTATTAACTTATTTCCTTTATCTTTTAGGCCACTTATATTTTGGTGACATATCTTAAAAAAATTATCAGTATTTACAGATGTGTGAGAGCTATCACTTATCTAAGTTTGAGGGTTTGCATCTGTGCAAATAATTTCCTTAACACCTGTATTGCTATAAAAATTTTTGTTTGATTTACCTTTTAGGCTACTGTTGTCTTATTTAACTAGACCTTGAGAAAAGTACCTCAGCAGATTGTGCCATATAGTGTACAGTGCACACTTTCTCTGTACTGTGCATAGTTTGGTGTCTGTGGTGCCCTGCCTGTAATAGTTTTAAAATGTGAAGAGTTTGCCTGAATTGCTGTAATTTGTTTTTCTGTCTCATTTTGTGTGTATATACAATGTTACCAGAGGAAATACTGATATTTGTTCACACACACACAGATAAAAATGCACACATATATTCATTTGTTGTTTTATATCATTATTTCTTTTGAAAGCAGTTTGTTTGCATGTGTACTTGGCACTGTTGAATATACACGGGGTTAACGATGTTAGGCAGATTGAAGTACACACAGCAGAGCCACTAGTGCCTGAGCCCAGTGCCTTTGAGGTTGAGATGGCTATTGGAAAACTAAAAAGCCACAAATCACCAGGTATTGATCAGATTCCAGCAGAATTGATTAAAGCAGGGGGTAGGATTATTCGGTCTGAAATCCATAAACTTATTATTTGTATTTGGAATAAGGAGGAATTGCCTGAGGAATGGAAGGAGTCGGTCATTGTGCCTATTTATAAGAAGGGTGATAAGACAGATTGCAATAACTATCGAGGCATATCACTTTTGTCGACTACGTACAAAATTCTATCCAACATCCTTTTGTCAAGGTTAACTCCATATGCAGAGGAAATTATTGGGGATCATCAGTGTGGATTTCGACGTAACAGGTCAACCACTGATCATATATTCAGCATTCGTCAAATACTTGAGAAAAAATGGGAATACAATGAGGCAGTGCATCAGCTATTTATAGACTTCAAGAAAGCCTATGATTCAGTTAGGAGGGAGGTCTTGTATAATATTCTCATTGAGTTCGGTATCCCCATGAAACTAGTAAGGTTAATAAAAATGTGCCTAAGTGAAACATATAGCAGAGTTCGGGTAGGCAAACATCTGTCTGACACGTTCCCTATTAAGAATGGCTTGAAACAAGGAGATGCTCTGTCGCCATTGCTTTTCAACTTTGCTTTAGAATATGCCATTAGGAGGGTTCAGGCAAACCAGGAGGGCTTGAAATTGAATGGTACACATCAGCTTCTGGTTTATGCTGATGATGTTAATATATTGGGCGGAAGCGTACATAGCATAAAGAAAAATGCAGAAGATTTAATGATTGCTAGTAAGGAGATTGGTCTAGAAGTAAATGCTGAGAAAACTAAGTACATGGTCATGTCTCGAAATCAGAATGGAGGACACAATCACAACATAAATATAGATAATAAATCCTTTGAAAGGGTGGAAGAATTCAAATATTTGGGAGCAACCCTAACGAATCGAAACTCCATTCATGAAGAAATTAAGAGCAGATTGAAGTCGGGGAATGCTTGCTATCATTCGGTGCAGAATCTTTTGTCTTCCAGGTTGCTATCCAAAAACACAAAGATTAGGGTATACAGAACTATAATTTTACCTGTTGTTCTGTATGGATGCGAAACTTGGTCTCTCACACTGAGGGAGGAACAAAGACTGAGGGTGTTCGAGAATAGGGTGCTGAGGAGGATATTTGGGCCTAAGAGGGACGAGGCGACAGGGGAGTGGAGAAGACTACATAACGAGGAACTTAATGACCTGTACTCATCACCAAATATTATTCGGGTAATCAAATCGAGAAGACTGAGATGGGCGGGGCATGTGGCACGTATGGGGGAGGAGAGAGGTGCATACCGGATTTTGGTGGGGAGACCCGAGGGAAGGCGACCACTTGGGAGACCCAGGCGTAGATGGGAGGATAATATTAAGATGGATATTCGGGAAGTGGGATGGGAGGACATGAACTGGATTGAGCTGGCTCAGGATAGGGACAGGTGGCGGGCTCTTGTGAATGCGGTAATGAACCTTCGGGTTCCATAAAATGCGGGGAATTTCTTGACTAGCTGAGAAACTGTTAGCTTCTCAAGAAGGCCTCTGCTCCATGGGGTCAGTTAGTTAGTTAGTTAGTTAGTGTACTTGGCACAAAGTATAGTGCTGTGTAGAGGAGGTGAGGTCATTTGGCAACCTAGTTTTGCCTGACTGACACATGTTAACTCTTTGGTGTCAGAATTAAATGCCTGGTTGGATAGCAATTCTGGCCACTTCTCAACAGAAGCCTTTAACAACTATAACCCTAAAAATTACTGGCGCCTGGAGTGACACCATATAGCCTTGCAAGGATTTACCAACGTTTCACGGGAACTTATTGTCTTCACGTGCAGTGTAGGAGAATGAGCTATATAAGAATACACGGTTATAGATATAGTCAAGCTAGACTACCAGGCCTGTTCAAAAAGTATCTGACCTTTGGCCAGGAAAAATACATTTACACACATGGAGGTCTGCAACTCTAATCCCTTTCGAAGTAGTCTCCTTGTGACTGAACACACTTTTCCCAGCGGTTCTGCCCTTGTTCGAAGCATTTCTGGAATACCTCTTTGCGAATGGAGTACAGCTTGGCCGTCGTGTTCCGTATAATGTCGTCTCGTAAGTCAAATCGAGTCCCTTTCAGCTGCATTTTCAGGTGGGGGAACAGCCAAAAATCACAAGGAGCCATGTCGGGAGAGTAGGGAGCCTGTCGAACCACAGGAATGTTGTGTTTGACCAAGAACGTTTGAATCAGTTGCGAGGAACGAGCTGGTGCGATGTCATGATGCAGCTGCCACGTTCCCTGTGCCCACAGGTCCGGTCTCTTGCGCCGCACAGCATCACGAAGGCGACGAAGGACTTCCAGGTAGTATTCTTTATTAATGTTTTGCCTTGTGGTGCGTACTCGTGATGCACCACTCCACGGGAGTAAAAGAAAACGGTCAACATCACTTTGACGCTTCTCCGCACCTGCCTGACTGTTTCTTGGCCTCGGTGATGTTGATTGTTTCCACTATGACGACTGCGCCTCGGCTTCCGGGTCGTAGCCGTAAACCCATGACATCACCAGTGATCACGATGTTCAGGAATTCGGGGTCGCTGTTTGCGTAGCCCAGCATGTCCTGCGAGACTTCCAGACGGAGTTGCTTCTGCTCCATCGTTAGCAGCTTCGGCACGAATTTCGCGGACACTCTCCGCATTGCCAAATCATCGGTCAGAATGGAATGTACCGAACCAGTGCTTATCTCCACTTCCTCCGCAAGTTCTCGGACGGTGACACGACGGTCCTGCATGACCAAAGCCCGCACGTGGTCGATGAGCTCGTAATTTCGGCTTGTTGAGGGCCTACCGGAACGAGCGTCGCTCTCCACCGACGTGTGGATCTTTGAATCTGTTGTACCACTCCTTAATTTGTGTGATGCCAATGGCATCTTCGCCGAAAGCCCGCTGAATCTTCCAAATGGTTTCCACTTGGCTATCGCCAAGCTTCTGGCAAAATTTGATGCAATACCGCTGCTCGAGTCGTTCCGTCATTTTGGCAGAAAATTATAATGCGACGCTCGCTGCGTATACATTCTCACTCACACGCTGGCTGCACGTGACTGAGGCTGTCTGGTGGCGTAAAAAAATCCACATATGTGCATGAAGGTCCCCTCCACCTCCCTTCCGCAGCACACGTCCCGTGCTTCATTCGTTTCCGCGGAAAAAAATTACGTCGGATACTTTTTGATCAGGCCTCGTATGTGGACAACCCTGAAGACAAAATTTGAATTCTATGTATTACCGAAGTTGGATTAGAATTTCCTGAATATGTGTCGGACTACTGAGTTCTCAAGGACATGTCCATGCGATTAGTTGGCACGTTGGTGCATTTTTTGAAAATTTTATTCCTCTCGTTTGTTTTTTATCTATTACAAGTACACGGTCACAGGATTCTGCGTTATGGGGAGCATGAGCAGCGGAGAGCGATTTTGAACGTAAGAGGGAAGTAACAGGGGAATTTTATTGACAGACGACATGGCCTATTCCTACGTGTAGCGATCCGTGGTGGAGTGGGACTGGATAACGCAGCTTGTTAGGTGGAATGTGCACGTGTACTTGGGTGATTGTAAAACGTCGAATGTGGTGCGGAGCTTACCTTCGCATGACATATTGCAGTTATCGAAAAGTAACGTAAGACTGAAATAATAAGCAGTTCACTTTGACAATAGAAATGAGATTACGAATGTAATAACATAATTTGAGCGGGAAAAAGTGCTATAAAACGTCAGTAATGGCAGATGACGATGTACTGCAAAAAAAGAAGTCGCATAGAGAACGACATTCAGGTATTTGGCCATACAGTTTTCTGAGCACAGTATATTGGTATGTAAACGTATTAAGGAAGTAGTGTGCAATATTGCCATCACGGGAGAAAAGATGCTGTGAACATAAACAACATAACATAACCTCAACCAACCTAATATGTACTATCCTAAATTACCCTATTCCTTTTTTCAGGTCGCAAAGCTGAAAAGAAGAAGGCTAAGAATGTGCATGTCCAAGAGCTAACAGACAAACAGAGAAACCCAAAAGCTTTCACTTTCAACTCAGCTGTACGAGCTGAACGCCGGTTCAGAAGGTAAATTTTTGTTGTACAATCATAAGAAGATTTGAAAACCCCAGTTGTAATAAGAATAAATGTCATTTATTAGGTGTAATTTCAACAAATTTCAATTCTGTGACAAACAGTATATATGTTGTACTGTTTTGTGGTTTACATACCTGTACATGTTTCAGCTTAAATAAGCCATCTTTAAGGAGATTAAATCACAACTGAAAACAGGACATATATTAACATCAACACATATAATCATCACATATGCACTACAAACATGTACAGGGTGTAGCAGCCCAATGTCATTATATTAATTTTATTAAAATTTAATTAAAACTGGTGTTTAATGTTTCTATCTGTAATACAAAGATTAGGTCAAAATGTATAATTTAAGCCTATATGAGTATCTTTCATTCCGGTTTACCTGTGTATGCACTTCTTGCATTCAGACATCTATATATTCATCTTTGATGCTGCACTGTATGAGAAAACACTGTGTTTTCTCATACAGTGCACATTACACAAAAAATAATGCTGAAATTTAATAACTTAATATCTGAGGAACTATTTACTATGGAAAGCAGAGCACACTGTGTTGGTATGTAGTGGACAAGGTGGGACTGGGTGCACAGCAGGGTGTTGGTCAGGTCCTGTACTTACCTGACATTGGCCCTACAGCTATCGGCAGCGCGATGAAGCTAAAGGGCTGCTGATTGTCATTTATGTAATCACACACACTTTCCTGGTCATATTTTCCATTAACCTTTATCCTAATTTTTGTAACAAATTTCTGCCCAAACTGAAATTGAGATTGCACCTCTGGTGACTCACGACAACGTGGTTGTCCCTAGCTCCTAGGAAACCTGGTGTGGCCTAATCTATCTGCCACTACCATGAATTTCCCCATAAAGCACCATGACTTGATTCACAGGTATGTTTGATGCTCAACTAGCCTATCACTATCTACCGAGGGTATTCTATCTTCGTGCAGAGATTGATTGTAAAAGTTATACATGTGTAGAAATTGAAAAGCACATTCTGGTAGCAACTAAATGTTTTCATGGTTTACAAAGGCTTTTAAAATCATATCTGCTACCAAGAAAAACCAAACTGTTGTTGTATAAAGTATTAATAAGGCCAGTATTTACATATACATCACAAACTTGGGTGTTAGCAGAGAAAATGAAGAAACTTGAGTTTGCTTGAGAGAAGGATTTTTGTGTGCCTTGTTAGGGAATACAAGAGAATGGTAAATGGAGAAGAAGATATAACACTGAAATATTGAACTATGTGATGAAATAGATTGGGTAAACTACATTAGAATTAATAGATTACAGTGGGCAGGGTGTGTGACCGGAATGAATGACAAATAAATTCCAAACAGAATACTCTTAGCCAGACCAGAAGGGAAATGAGAGATTGGAAGACGAAAGGTGAGATGGCTGGATGGTATGGATCAAGACAGTGAAACACTAGGACAAAGGAATTGGAGGAGACAGACTAGAAACAGGGATAAGTGGGAAAATATCTTGAGAAAAGCCAAGGCCCTCCTTGGATTGTCGATCCAGTGTTGATGATGGTGGTGGTTGTGGTGGTGGAGATTATTATTGTTGTTGTTGTTACATTATCTGCTTTATGCAGGGTATTCACACTTATGTACCTGAAACAAACCATGTTTCTGGGATATAAAGTGTTGCATCTATTCCATGCTTGCCTACTATTCATGGTGCATACAACACTGTCTTCAATATTAAACTCTTTTGTGCTTCTATGTTAGTACTTTCCGAATTATGTGTGCTGTGCCCAATATAGCCGTTTTCTGCCATGACTTCATGCTTGCCTGGTATACTGCTCAAATATTTTCTGAAGGATTTTGGAATGGTTCCAGTTGCCCCTGTTATTACTGGCGTCAGCTTTGTTTTTACATCCCATATGTGCTGTATTTGTTATAAGGTCTTTATATTTTAGAATCTTCTAGGCTTCTTTCTTTATCACATTTCTGTCTCCCGGGATTGCAACATCAATTAGCATGCGTGTTCGTTCTTCATTATGCTGGATTATGATGTCTGGTTTATTGTTCGGGATGCTTCTCTCAGTTTGCACTTGTTGATTCCATAATATGGTGACCTTGCCTTCATGACTTGTTTGTACTGACTTCGGTACATGTTCCGACCAGAGTTCACTGTCTAATTTTACCCTGTTTCCTTACGTATATTGAAGTGTACTTGAGTGCACACTGTCATGTCATGTGATGTATTGTTCTTTTGCCAATATTTGGCACGCTGATGTAATGGGGTCTACTGTCTCCTCAAATTGATGACATAATCTGCATTTGCTGTCTTTTTCTGTTTGTTATATTTTTGTTGCATAATATTTTGTTTGTAGTGCTTGGTATTGTGCTGCCACTATTTTACTTTCAGTTTCTGCTTTCAGGTCTCGCTTCAACAGCCAGAGGAATGTGTCTTCCTCGCTGACTAGCTGTTTATCAATGCTTCTAATGCACTGGCAATGCATTACTTTGTTTTCCCATTTTTTCTTTAAGGACTCTTCCAATCTTGCCTTTGGGTTTTGTGTTCCATCTTGTTTCATGTCATTGTTCTCATTTGGTTGACTCAATTCATCTATGATCTTTGCTGCTGCTCTAACTGTTGAATTCATAGTTGGTTGACTGCTGTTGTGGCTTCTAATAATATTTAAAAACTGGTCTTCTTTATACTTTTTGTTAAGATATTCTGCAATATTAATTATCTCTGTTTTATATGTTGCTTCAATTTGTGACAGGTCTGTTGTTGTTGTTGTTGTTGTTGTTGTTGTTGTTGTTGTTGTTGTTGTTGTTGTTGTTGTTGTTGTTGTTGTTGTTCCTATAATATGATGATGGTTCTCATCTTCAGAGGGATAGTGATTTGTGTTGGGGCCCCCCCCCCCGCCGTGGTTGGTGGAGGGGCAGATGTGATGTTGGCTCACAGTTACCATAGTAATTGGAGTCAGCCCTGTTAACTCAACTATTTCCTGCGCCATATCTCTTATACATTTTGGAACTGTAGAAATTTCACTCTTTAGATCTAGTTGGGATCATGTGTCATTTAATGCAAATGAATGTTGTTTGCTTCAGTGATTCAGAATCTCAACCCTTTGGTATACTGTGACATTTCCTTCCTTAGAGGTCTCTCATCAATCATTTTCTCATTCTCTCTGATGTAAATGTAACTGAAAGAATCACTGGAGTGAGTTTTTTTAAATATAAAATCAAAATACACTGAAATTTCACACATTGTTTGGAGTGAATGTAGAATGAATCTTACAGTTGTTGACTGCAGTGTTACTAACATTACTAAACATCAAAGGCTTCTCAATAATTGGGAATCCTTGCCTTTCAACATAAGCAGTAATGCCAGTTTGTTGTGATTGCCTTGACACTCAACCATTAATATTAAACACCTTCAAAATCAAGTTTGTCTGTGCAACATATGTTTTATCTTTTATGTTCCATTTTTATATAAACAGTAAAATGTCATTAGAATGAAACATATGAGGGTCATTCAAATGAAACCTGTTCTGGACACAGGAGGAGAGGCTGTTAAACATAGGCTCTATGAGTGTTAAGGCAGGTACCCCATTCACAAACCAGCTATTAGATCCCCTCCACAAGTAACTCTCTAAACTGTGTCTTTAACCACCCTACAAATTCTGTCTTAGGTCATCTTGAGTCAGTGGCTCTTTAACGCTTCAATGTCCGAAGGATCCAGACGTCCCTGTCAGTACACAGCACTGTTGTGGGACCCTCTGAGACCTTTGTGCCATCATCAAGGGAGAGTATTCTGGAATGTGTATGAGGGTATCATCCTGTTGCACAACAGTGCATGTCCCCATGTGGCCCACAGTTAAGGACACCCAGTCCTTCATGTGCTAGAAGGTGTTGAACCATCCCCCATATAGCCTGGACCTTTCACCTTATAATTGCCTTGTGTTTGGTCCCCTAAAAAAAGCACTAAGAGACCATTAATTTGAGAGAAATATGTCACGGTCACAGGGGTGCAGTGGTTCCAACAGCAGGCCATGGAATTCTTTTTGGAGGGTATCCATTGACTGGTGTGGCAATGAGACAATTTGCTCAGTGCCCATGGGAATTGCTTTGGACAGACTGTTATTCCTTTGCTGAGAACAGTCCCCATACAATTTTCCTTTGAGCAGATCTTGTGTACATTTGTGAAACTGTGTAAGCCTTTAGAGGAACAGGTGTAGTAGAAGTACTGGGGACTGACTGACTGACTGACTGACTGACACTAAATGTTTAGATCTGTCCATGTGTCAATCCTTGCTGCTATGCAAGTGCACAATAGCCACTCACATTCTTGTTTGAATCGTAGAATAGTAATAATGGGCTATGAGGTGCTATGAGTAATACAACAGTGAAACTGTACAAGGATTAACTAAATTTTAATTACTTAATTTCAAATATAATCTTTTCTGTTCTCCCTTGCTACTGTTTGGTTTCGTATAGTAAACAACATTACAAGTTAATGATATGTTTTATTCCAGGAAGCAGGATTTCGAAACCAAGAAGCAGCACATTCCATTAGTGGATCGGACACCAGTAGAACCACCACCTGTTATTGTTGCAGTGGTTGGGCCCCCAAAAGTTGGTAAAACAACTCTTATCCAATGTTTGATAAAGACTTTCACCAAACAGCCACTGACAAGCCTAAAAGGGCCAGTCACACTTGTTTCAGGTTAGTATTTGCTTTCTGTAAATAAATGCCTGCAATTAAAGAAAAGAATTTCATTGAATAATACTGGGGGTGTAAAGGCATGCTGAATACGAATGAACACAAAATTTTACTTTGAGTAAGTGTCTTATTCATATCCATTTTCTATGATTGTACTTCATCTTTAAATTAATTTGTTGCAGGTACAGATACATTGTTACTAAACTAAACAAGAGTGCAGTGCGTACAGTTAAAAATTATGTTTCTCATCATACTGATGAAGTGTACTCAAATAGTACTTCTTGAAGGCATAAATTATTTTTCCTTGGAACTTGTTTGATAACTACCATTTTAAAGCATGTTTGGAACTAATGACCACAGCAATTACATTTCATGACAGGTCCAGCCAGGTGGTACATTGTCACAGCTGTTCTCTTATGGGGTCTCATCCCTGACTTGGCACTTGCCTGACCCCAGACACACTGAAGTGGCTGAGCCAAAGAGTATGTGGTTAAGGCTGAGCAAGTGCAATTCAATTCATACTTGAGAAAGGCATTTTTCTTATTGCCAACCTTTTGAGCTTGGTGTGAGGTTATAGTAGTTTCCTATCCACTTTATAGCAGGGATTCTTTCCTCAGAGTGAAGGAGTTAGGTAGTTTCAAGGTTAAGAAAGTATATATCTTTCCTGCCACATCCGTTATACACAATGTATGCACAGGGACATTTTTATAAGTTGTTACGGTGTTGCTTGATGCTTGTCTTTTGACATATTGTTGTATATGTTGTTTGCAGGTAAGAAGAGACGAATAACACTAATGGAATGCAACAATGATATAAACAGCATGATTGATATTGCAAAAGTTGCAGACCTGGTTTTGCTTTTGGTGGATGCCTCATTTGGCTTTGAAATGGAGATATTTGAATTCCTCAACATTTGTCAGGTAAGGCTTACAGAACAGTACAACAGTGAGCCTTTATGCAGGACCCACAAAATGCTCATATGACCATCCACAGTGAGTGAAAGGTTATACCATTCTGTATGTTTCATTTATATTTCAGTATGTGTGACCTTGTTTATTATCGTATTCTGCTTCGTGTTCCAGTAAAGCTGTACTATCGTCAGGCATGCGTGTCAAGTTTGCTTATTGCATTGCTCCTGCATACTGTTGTTAAAATACGCTAGTTTATTCTGTATGTCTTTTCTTTTGAATTTAGTTCTTTTTTAATAAATTTTATAAACATGGTTAAATACTAGAAGTGAGTGGTAAATTAAACCAGCATGTATGCAACTCAAACTGTAGAGGAAATTTTTTCAAGCCACACAGATGTTCCACTCTGTGTTACATACAGTGTTACATTTTTAACACATTTACACTCTCACAGGTCAGTATGTTCCTTGTGAAAATAATTTAATCTGTTCAGCAAAGCACATAAAATACATGCATCGGTGGGATGATGTCAGAATATCTACACAAGGCTGAAACATCCATGTGTATAGCCACTACTGTTTTCATGCCTTGTGTGGTCTGACCTAGGTTCATGGAATGCCAAGAGTAATGGGAGTGTTGACTCATTTGGACATGCTGAAGAACAACAAACAACTGAAGAAAACCAAGAAGACACTGAAGCACCGTTTCTGGACAGAGGTGTATGCAGGAGCAAAACTATTCTACCTGTCAGGATTATTGCATGGAGAATACCTTCGTAATGAAGTTAAGAACTTGGGCAGGTTTATCTCGGTCATGAAGTTTAGACCCCTCACTTGGAGGACAACACATCCCTACGTTGTAGGTATGTCTGGTTTTTATCATCCACATTTCCTTATGTATTTTTCTTAATATAACAGTACCTGCCACTTCCACTCATATTATTAGTTGGGGCCTTGGTTAGGCAGGATAAGGCTTGACTCCTCTTATGAAGAGTCTCGGGTTAGAGGTTGTTCTGGTTTAGTATAGTCATCTCTGCTTTCCCTTGTATATCATCCACAAAAATGTGAAACTTTGTGCATGTTAGGAATGTGAAGCCACTGTCATAGTTTGTAACTCACATTAAGCTGTAGGGTCGCACTTCAAACCACCAGGCTCATTAAGTCTGCTTCATAGACCCCTGCATCATGAGAATATGCTCCAGCATTATCCTGGCCTAGTGGTAAATAATATCAATGTAATGTGGAAGATTATGCTGCTAGTTTTTTTTTCTGGGGGATGGTTTGCATAATTATTAATTGTCATGTGAGATGCAGTATGTTTTCTAAACAGGAGCAAGTTTATGTAATCTTGACTGTTTCCAATTTATAATTCCAAAGTAAATGATGCTGCCCTGGCATTAAATTTAAGTGCTTAATGTATCCCATTAAAAACCTTTGTTAGTATATCTGTCTGTCTTAGTCTTTTGTCCACTGCAAACAATGTGCTGGCAATACACATGGTGTAACAGAGTAATGCTTGACTTTGAGCAGTGTGTTCTATAACTTTTCCTTTCATACTTTGCAAGAAGATTTCAGTTTATAATCCAGAAATTGACACACATACTAACACCCCTGTTTTAGGTTTGTAATGTGTTACTTTCTGTTGAAAGTAGTTTTGATTTGGAATAATATTTAGTAGGTTGTTTACAGATTTTTTCATCTGTATTACTGATGTTCATGAGATTTTATGTATTTTTGTAGACTTGTTTACAGGACTGTTGACATGTGAATCTCTTACATCGAATTTTGTCAGCATAAATAGTGGTTCCAACCTTACGTTATAAAGGTTGTGGCCAACTTTACAGAATATTCCAGTGTGTAGTCATGAAGGTCTATCATGGTCTTTAATTGTGCTGGTACTACTTTAGCAAGTTCATAAGCTGGGGCACTGATGTTCTTTTGCTAGGTTTAATGGACGGCTCATTTTTGCGTATGTTCTGTGTTGTTTCTGTTGTGTGTACTTTCAGTTGTACAGTATTTGTCATTGCATCTTTTGAGTCAGTTAATATAATACAGTGGTTTGATGTGGGATCTGAAAATATGTTGTTGCTAATTTGTTATTTCAGCGGATAGACTTGAGGATTTGACTCCTCCAGAGTTGATAAGACAGAACCCCAAAGTGGATCGTATAGTCAGCTTGTATGGTTTTGTCCGAGGAGTGTCTTTAAATAAGATGAGCAGCATACATATTCCAGGTAAAGTTATGCAGTGTTATGATCCTGTGTTAGCTAATTAAATGAATGTTACATAATGCCATGTGTGTGTTATCTTGGAATTCTTTTCTTCAGAGATGGTCCATTGCGTGAATAAAGGAATGTGTGGTGTTTCAGGCGCAGGCTGTGTTTATATCTTGTGGAGGAATAAAAGAGTGGTTACTGTTTGGTGGACCATGAAACTAACCTGTATGTTGCAGCTTCCTGATAGATAACGGGGGTACAGTTTCACTGACTGTAATGTGTAGCCCTATAGAAAAATGGTCCTTACGATTCTACCACTACCACTGCTTCATAAATTACTCCCTGTTAAATGTAGGGCTACACTTTCCTCCATGCTTCTCACACATACATAGAGGTAGTATGTTGAACTTCCATTTTAGTGTTTCTCAGTTTATAGTTTTCCCCCATTAAACATTGAATTTCAGTGATCCCAAGTCAGTAATTTCATGTGTTTAACATTTTCATCAGTTCAGTGTTCATATCTGCTGTTCACCTTGGGTTTTGACTGTACTGTCCTGTATTTTTACTTGAATGATGCACAAAGCAAAGTATCCTCTCATGCTGCAAAGAGACTGAAAAATATTTTTGAGGCACGTAGCACATTTTGAATTTTCAGGTTGTGGAGATTTGAAAATTCATGATGTTTCACATCTCCCAGACCCATGTCCATTGCCAGATAAGCTGAAAAATAGATCTCTTGTGGAGAAAGAGAAGTTGGTCTATGCACCATTCTCTGGTGTTGGAGGCATTGTGTATGACAAGGATGCTGTCTATGTTGAACTAGGGGGCAGTCATTCACATGCACATCAGGTAAGGCAATGTAGAGTGTTAGGTATACAGATTTTGGTTTTGCAAACAAATGTTTGAGAAACAGGAGTGTGAAAGTATTCAGTTGAAAGTGTCCAGGCAGGCACTTTTTACACATAAATAAAATTTATGGGTATACTGTTATCATGATACATGAATATGCACACCAGAAATTATTATAGTGAAATCTTATTACAAATTATCTGCCAGTAATGTATTTTTCAGACTAACATACATTGTATTAATTCCCACTAGAGCAATTACTTACATATTGTAACATTCTTTTAGTTTTGAGCACTGTTTTTAATCACAGAATCCTTATAAGTATGGAATTCTGAGATTCCAGGTGATGTTTTTAATTTGAATGTGTTTATGGAATTTGCAAGAAGCACCAAATTATGGGAAATTACATGTTTTGCATCTGATGAACTGTGACTCTGAAATGCGATACTCTCTTAGTGGAGTGGTCTGTGTTTGTATTCAGTTTGTGTGGATAGCTAAACAAAATTTGCTTGTAGTCATATTACACACCTCAGAGCACTACCACGTCTCTTATTATCAGTGGCAGGTGGTTCATGTACATTGCAAATTGGAAATGTGTGTTGCATTTAAAATATGATTTTGCAAATGAAGTGAGGGCCTGAAATGCAAGGAGCAGTTCAGACATGACTCTTTGTTTATTGTTTATTTGTTTATTTATTTATTTATTTTGTGTTTGTTTGTGGTTGTTGAGTGATGAATTTAAAAGTACAGGGAGAGAGTGGTCTTTGCCTAAGTGAGGTACTATCCCAGTTCAGCCAACCATGGTTATAACAGATCTCAAGGGGTGTCCTAAAAAGATCTGTTATAACAAAAGTCTGTTATATCCGAGGTTCGGTTAAATTATGTTTTAAAATAACATTCAAATTAATACCACTTAAGTTACACTCATTTTCAGTTTTATTGCATATGAACATGAACAGATACATTTTGCACATCCAAAAACACACATTACAACATTCCTGAACCCCTGATGTAAGTCACGGAAGCGCTGCACACCATGATGCCAGTATGCTCCCCTCCTTTATGCAACTCCCATATGTATTGTACAACACACGCAAAATTTTTAACCCCCCTCCCCCATTGGCGCAACAACCCCTTGTGGGCCAGGGCCTCCTCATTACCGTGGCTTCACGATATCACCCTCAGACACACCACACTCGGTAGGACTCCTCTGGACAAGTGATTGGCCCGACACAAACACCTCTGCCTGACAACACACAACACTCGCAAGACACAGACATCCATGCCCCCGGCGAGATTCGAACTCACAATCCCAGCAAGTGAATGGCTGCAGACCAACACCTTAGACCACGCATCCACTGGAATCAGCCAGAATTTTTAAATACTGTATGTATTACCCTCTGGTTGGTTGGCCAGTACTGATACGTGTCACTTCTTGGCCAACCAGTCAATTCTGTTTATGTACAATAAATAAAAGTCTTACAAAATCGCTACTTAAAAGGTTACAAGTAAATGCAACAAAGTCAAGCCATAATTCATTTCTGACAGGGCACTCTACCCCAAGTGCCATAAAGATGCTCGCGTATGGCAATTGCTTTCCCACTTTCCCACTTTCCCACTGGTGCATGAAAAACAGAAACTATCAGGTAGTGACTGCCCCAGCCTATTCATTGTAACCACTAATGGGTGGACCTTGTCCTTAGGAAAGCCTAACAAGGTGAAAAATTTACAAGTCTCCTCAGCATCTCAGGGTATGATATACTATCAAATTACATATGCGGTCTTCATGTCACTCTGATGTGTGAGCTGTCTGCGCTCGAACACTCTGTAACCATCATGAATGGGCCATTATTTTGCCAAAAACAGTATAGCCGAGGAAAATCAACTGTTGGGGAATGTTGGAGAAATCCGATGTAACCGAAGATCCAATATATGAGGGACCGATGACTGCGATAAAGGGTAGGGAAAGGGCCATGGAATGAAAACGCAATCTGTTGTAACAGAAGTCCATTATAACAGAGGTCAACTGTCTTCATGTGGGGGGACTGATGAAAGCCAAAAAAACTCAGTATGGTCTGTGTGCTGGACAAAATTTGAATCAGGCACCCCATAAACATAATTTAGTAGCATTTCCACCACCACCATCTCCACAATGCTGCTGCTGCTGCTGCTGCTGCAAATTGCTTGGTACACATTTGATAAGAAAGTAAGTATTCTGAAGGACATAAGTAAGCATTTCAGTTATTTTTCAATGTCCATGTCAGTACCAGATAGAACAAATGAAAGTTGCAAGAAATACGTACTAGTGAGATGTCTGTAGTTTTTAATGCTTGCATTTTCAGTGTCAGAAATTGCTAGGATAGCACCTTGTTACATAGTCGTAGTTGAATAAAATTAAATGAATATGCCCTTCAGGAAACCATTGACTCACGACCAGAGAAGGCTCTGGTCAGCTGTCTTATGGATACACAGGAGACAATGGATGTGAAAATGGCTCGAAGTGAACTTCAGCTCTTTACTGGCACTGCACCAATTGTGGCATCTGATCTTGCTGAGTAAGTATAGCATGCTGCACTTTATAACATGAGAAGCAAATTTCTGTATGCCTAATTTTTCAGCTGTGCTGCATTTATTCTGATGCTGTCAGTCCAGTCCATATGAGGCAACACTGCTTAAGATATTTTTTCTGTGTTTAACAGTAAAGTAATTTGATCACAGAAGTTACCAATTAATGTATAATGGGCAGTGCAATACACATATGATATTTTAAGTATCCCATGTAGATTTTATATTATGTGATGTGAAAAATTCATTTTTGCAAGGGGCACTATAATCGCACATTTGCATTGTGAAATCAGGAAAGTGTAAGAATAGGAAAATTAATTTTCTCTGTAAGTGAAATATGTTTGGAAAGCCTTGTGCAGCTTCTCCCATTGTGGGCATTTCCATGTGAATGGAAAAAATATTTCAATGATCAGAACATTTTCAGATGCATTCTGTGTGTCTTCCACTGTTTAACCTGACAGCATAAACAGAGAAACAACACTTAGACATACAGCATTGTGCATGTCATGTGTATATGTACTAATAGAGGTAGTGTCCCTCAAGTTACTAACCTTGCTCTATGTTTTCATGTTTATGCAGGAAAACTGTGGGTTTGGCTGAAGAGCTTGTCAGAGACTCAGGCATAATTAGGAGAAAAGTGGTGTTCCCTGGGAAATTGAGCAATGAGGATAAACATGAAGAGACAACACAAAGTGACTCTGATGAAGAGAGTATAAGTGATGAATCTGAAGCCGAGCTGGAAAGTGCAAGTGATCCAGATATTGATAGCAATTCAGAGATTGAAAGTGGTGATGAAATGGAAGTTACAAGAGATTCTGAGACTTCAAATTTGGAGTATAAAGCTGCTTTGCCTATAGCTGAAGGCCATAGTAAGGATAAAATTAATTTAGACAGTGAAAACAAAAGAAAGAAACAGAAACAAAAGGATGCTCTTGCAGAAGCAGAATGCAGGTTACTGGATATGATGGGTGAAGATGTAGATGATGTTAGAAGTGAATATGAGGAAGCTGGTCACGTGCATGAGGAATCTTCTGTTGAAGTACCTGCAAAGAAGCGGAAATTAACTTGTGATGAAGTGAGAGAAAACCAGTCAGACAGGTAAATTATAGTTACAGATTTGACCCTTCTTTACAGTGATCTAACTGAGTTAATGAGCTTAGTCTTGCTGGATCAGTCAGGATCTAATTTGGCGAATGTTTATAAAAGCCAGATTTCTCTTCTTATAATTGTAACCTTTGTTAGGATGTTGTACTGGAAAGGAGACTATTTTATTTTTGATATTTTCTTATTTTTGCATTGGTCACAGATATCGTTCATGTGTTGCCCTTTGACCCCTCCCCCGCCCATCTGGCCCTATTTTGTAAGTGCAAGTAGGCTTATTGTATCTACATGTGTTTGTTCCCACATAATGGCTGTGGAACCAGTGTACAGACTCACATGAAACTTGGTATGGGAGTTGTGCCATCAGAGGCCATACCATGTCTCCAGTTTGATTTCATCTTCTGTGCTGGCTTTGTCGTTATTACTACTGCTATGTCATGTGATACGAATGACATTCTGCTGTATGGGGAGGATTGTCATTTCTTTTGGGCACACAGAATTAACTCTAAAGCCCAGTGACGGCACACACAAGGCAATGTTCCATAGAAGGAACAGCATGAATTGTAACAGGCTAATGAACATGAACAGTTTTAAGAAATATTTCCATTGTGTTTTCCACTGAATATTCCATCTTCTGGTGAGCATTTTACTGATCTGATCCAGGTGTCTTCAATAGCTGGTACTGTTTTAGCGGATGTTCTTAATACATTATTAAGCTGACTTGGTTGCTGTCGGTGTAGAATTCTGGTTCATATACTTTGGTTTCTATGTTGTAATATTATTCTTCTGCCTCTGTCCCTTTGTCTCCAAAGTGGCCTTTTCACATGAGGTTTTCCAACGGAAACTTTGCGTGGATATGTAACTTTCCTCTGTATGTGCATTATCTTCCTTAATTTAATATCTCAAACAGTGTTAGGGGAAGCATATAAACTTTCAAAGTCCCAATTACATTATTTGCTTTCCCCATCTGTCAGTTCCTCACCTTTTAGATCGACATATCCTCAAAACTTGATCTTACATACCCATAGTCAGTGCTCTTCTGTTTGAGAGTGAGACAAAATGTTCATGCCCATATGAAAGAAAAGGTGTACCCTTACTATATTTCTGTACATGTTCAGGGTAGTGGTTCTGTGTTTACAATGATGATGTGACAATTTTCTGTTCACACTTGACAGGTATCGTGGAATTGGGACTGATCTAGACCATGAAATTCATGCTAAAATTTCCAGTGTATTAACAAGACTGGAAATGTATTCGAAGCAACATAAAGAAACTGAGAGAGACGATACGGAATTAGAGTCACTGACAGAGACCTCAGAAGGCAGCATTACAGCTGAAGATATGAATTTGTCAAACAAAAGGAAGCATGAACAAACATTTGCATTAAACGGTTTCTCTTCGAATGAAGATTTCAGTGATGAAGAGTTTAATCAGAATGGTTCGGTACTTTTAAAGCAACAAGACAGTGCGTCACTTAGTTCTAGTGAAAGTGACAGTAAGAACTTTGATACCAATGAAGTTTTTGATTCTGATACTTCTGGCATTAGTGATGATGAAGAAGGACCAGGGGACTCAGCTGTTCAGTGGAAAGCAAACTTAGCACTGAAGGCTGCAGATGCATTCTTGGAGAGACAATCAACAACACACAACGTATGGAAACTTGTGTATGGTAAGTGAAATGTTTACTTACCACAGATTCCTGTGACCTGTATATGACACATCTTATACCGGTTAACAAAATTGAAGTCTGAGACTGAGCTAACATCAGTTCACATTCATTGTGGTGTCTTCTGCATACCATATTGTCACTTGTAAGAGAGACTATTGATATCTGTCTCCAGTTTAACTCACTTAACAGGAAACAAATGCTTCTCTTGAGTAAGTAACTGAAACCTCTTATTAATACACAAAAGTGCACAGAAATGACTGCCAGACAGTGTCCTGTTAGCAGCAACATTGGTTAGTTTCAGCACTTGGATTGGTGACCTCCATTTTTCAGTGGCAGTAACATTCACTATGGTGTGATATCAATGAGGAGTCACTCACCATGATTAAGTTCACACTGTCCTTACCACTCATAATTTGTAGCCATTAGCTTTAGTCCAGTTCAGATAGAATTCATGATCAACTGAATCCAACATAAACCTGTAAGCCCTCTTTCTCTAAGAACCATTTTAGTACTGTTCTACTTTTTGTGCATAGATGTCATTCTGCTTCAGGTATCATGATTAGAATGTTGTATGCAGTTCTCACATCCCCCACATTTGCTGCATGTCCTATGTGATTCACCCTGACAGCATGGCGTAATGAGTACATATTATTCTTTTCTTCATACCTCTTTAGTTCCAATGCTGTCCCAAGTACTGTTCCTAATCACCCTTTATTATTTGTGTAGATTGAGAATCTATAGTTGCGTGTTTTTAAGTTATTACGGTTATTGTTAGAATTAAGAGCTTGGAATTAATGCATGCAATTCATATAGTCTTTGTAAAGAATTATGTTTTTGGTGGATGAAGAGGCATGTAATTTTAAAAATTTGCTTGTGTTGTAAGGTAATTATAATAAGTTTGAAAGAGAAACAACAGAAGTGGAAAATGGGAGTGACAGTGGTAGAGATGAAGATGGTGGAGGTCTTTTCCGGATTGTCAGGAGGAAGCAGCAACACCAGCAAGAGGAAAGAGATTTGATGAATGCTGTTGACTGTGCTCGATTTGCTGTGAAGCAGATGCGGGACTGGACAGACTCTGAAGTAAGTTCACATTGAAAATGCCCAAGTCAGTTGGTGTAGTGACAGTGCTGTATACTTATATGTGTGATGTCCATTGTGTGCAGGCTGTGTAAACTGGGGTTTGTCATGGTCTTCCTCAGTCTTTTCAGGCAAATTCTGTAACAGCAGATTCAGGTCATCTGGAATGTGACACTGTGCCATTGGGTGAGTCATTTCTGACCACCAGATTGACTGGTAGCTTCTCAAGAGAGACTGTGGTCCAGGAAATTAGTTTGTGGTATAAATTTGCTAGTTTGGAGACATTTGGTCATTTTTAGTGTCCAGTGATATTCACATTTTCAGTGCATTTCTGAACGACAGGCGATAGTGGAGTCTTTTTTTGTCTGTTAAGGTGTGTGATACTATCCGCGACTGCTTTGTGACGGGAAAGTGGAAGGAGTCTGAGGATGCAGCTGAGCTTTTGCAGTTAGATGATGATACTGGTGAAGAACTCTTTGGAGACTTTGAGGACTTGGAAACGGGGGAGAAACATGCAGATAAGACAGAAACTGTTAATAAAGAAGAGAGCGGGAAAGGAACTGATGAAGGTAAGGAGCTGGGGTAGGGCAGTCAGTGCAGTGACTGTGTTACAGGCTGAGTAACCAAGGAGTCTCGGTTTGATTTCCATTATGGGTAAGAGAGTCTCGTCTTCTACAAAGTGTCCAGATTTGCCTTGAGGCCCATTCAGCCTACAGGGGGTGCCACAGGTGCCTTCCCCATTTGTGAAGTGACTGTGGCTTGAAGCTGACCACTTACGCTCATCTAGTGCCATGTGTAAGAAGGTGTGGAGCTGTACTTCCACTCCTCTATGTGCCTTAACGGCATGCAAAGGGATGAGTACCTTTTACTGATGAAGTTACAGAAGTAGTGCAGAATGGAGATAATATATATTTCCTAGCGCCTAAATTGCACAATTGTCTCAGTTTTACTGTGTAAGAAAGATGGTGTCTTTATAATGTGAATGCAACCAGTATGACTGATTTTTTTTCCAGTATGTTAAATACAGTGAAACAGCCAGAAAGAAGAAAGACCTTTTTGACTCTTTTGTCTGTAACTTCATTACATAGCAAAGATGGTGCCTGTCCAAGCAGCTGTCCACAGGCTAGAGTTCAGGTTTTAACAACGGTGTTGTTGAAGATTCATGTTCTCTGGAATGTTGCACCGTCTTGACAAGTGTACAAGTTAACATGGTGTTCAATACCAGAAGATTGAAGCTGCCACTGTCCACATATTTCACATCCAAAACTATGTCGTGAATTTAGATGAACTTTCTTAATGTGGATTCTTAAGAGCTGTTACGTACAGTTCTATTGGTTACATAATCCAGTTCACCCTACTCAACATGAAGGTGAAATTGCACTTTGATTTTCTCAGGAACATATCATCATACAAAAACTTGCGTGACATAAATTCTGAAATGTTTATTTTAAACACTGTTTGGTATGGTGTCAGAGTACATTTAATAAAATTCAAGGCTCAGTTATTTCTATCTGTGTAGTGTGATATCTGTATTGTGACTGGCTGTGATAAATGAACATCAGTGTCCGTGGACTATGCAAAATGGTAGAGAAAATGTTTGAAAAATGTACGTACAGCACATTGGAGTCATTTTTCACTATTTTTAATTCTGAAAATAATTTGGAATGAGTTTGATATGAAAACATTTGATAGTATACAGGGTATGGTATCCAGTTTGAGAGCAGACTGGTTGCTGTAGGCTGCCTAAAATATTTTTCCTGACTTCGTTTTGAAACGACAGTGTCTTGTCTTGCTAGATACATGAATATGTGAATAAGTGTGAGTATAAGTATGCCATGAAGGTACTGACTAAATTACCCTATCCTGCTCTAGGATTTAATCAATATGGTGCGTGGCTGTTGGTTGTATACTAGCAAGGATTGTTGGATGTTGAGAGTTAAACCAATTTGTGTCAGTCATATGTCAACAGGCATCAGCAACCTTGTTTTGTGGCTATCATGACGTACATTTTTTGGAGAAAAAAAGTTTTTCAGGCCATTCTTTCATTTTAGTGTCTTTTTACTGTATCTTTGAACATAAAGGTTGAAGGATCAATGCATCACATTTTACGCAAATATGTTGGATATTTAGTTTATAAGGCCTTTAATTATTTCAAGGGAAACATGGAAAACAGAGGGTCTGAGCAGTGTTGTCATGAATACATTAGTGTTTTTTTTTTTTTAGCATTACAATTCAAGTCACTCATATTCAATTTCAGGTCTTGAAACATAACTACGTATCTTTGGTTCTGTCTTTTCAGTGTAGCCGTTACTTAGCAGCCATTGTGTTTTAATGCTAGTATCAGTTTAATGCAGTTTACAGATGTGTGCATTTTGCAGAAGGAAAGCCCAAAACATTGACCAGAGAGGAACTGCAGGAGAAGAAACGAAAACTGAAGGAGAAATTTGATGCAGAGTATGATGACAAAGATGGAGGAAAAACATACTATGATGAACTGAAGCAGGAAGTAGACCAACAGGCTCAGGTACCAGCTGAACCATAACTGATGTGGGTTAGTTAACCCTTTAAAGGCGAAGTGTATCTGTTTTATATACGGACTCAGTGCGTACCGCACTGTAAACACTCTCCACTTCGGTCATAAAAACCAGTCTGTTAATGTTTTATAAGGCAAAAGTTGCTGTTTGTTCTGAGATCTGTACAAAACACATAAACACAATGTGGGCACCACGTAGAATTTTTTAATGTTAAACCTGGTCGTATGTAAAGTTACCGCTAGGCTTTAAAAGGTTAAAGTGTAGTTCTTGTGTTACTTACATGGTCACAGGTATAAGGTAAGGGGTGAAGATACTCCACTGCATAAGCATTACATATGTTTATGAGAAGGCATGTGGAGGTAGGGAGATACAAGCTGTTGACCAAAATACAGATGTTCTGCATGTCTACTGTGCCACAGAATGTTGTTAAATAAATAGCTGCATATGTTTTTTTTTAATTTACACCTTCTGTTGATGAAGGCTGAACTAGAAGAATTTTCAAGGCTTCTGGGATGTGATGGTGTGTTGCTGAGTACAACTGCTTGCCCATCAACCCAACATCACATCCCAGCACAGCAACACCACTGTGAGAACCTCAAATTTCACACTGGTCTGGTACTTTAAAATACAACAGGAATGTCTGAAGCAGCTTCTGTAGTCATCTCTGAATTATGTGCCACACAGTGGGTGCAAGTATTTTTTCATCCTGTTTACCTCATAATTTGACACATAAGTGGAGATTTTTGTACTACCTATTATTTTATATGGTAATAGGTCTTTAAAAATATGTAGTTTCTGTTTTTTTATGTAGAATTTAAAATAACATGACAGCTGTTCAACATCTGGATTTATTTTTGCATAGAATGTGAAATAACAAGGCAGCTGTTCTATATCTATATTTACTCTTCTGCTTGAAAGCTTTAATTGATTAACCTTTGTAGGTAGGCATGTGAAATATAGTGTAGTTATTTTAGCTTATTCCACCACAGTGTAGGCACCACACAGTATCACGTCCCAGATTTTTCACTGTTGTTTATTATTGTGATTGTAATATTAACCTAATGTTTTCAGTTGAACAAGAAAGAATTTGAAGGTTTGGATGACAGTATGCGGATTCAGTTGGAAGGCTTCCGTCCAGGAATGTATGTGAGAGTGGAATTTAAGGATGTACCTTGTGAACTTATAACAAATTTTGATCCTACTTACCCGTTGATCCTTGGTGGCCTACTAGCAGGAGAAGAGAATGTTGGTTTTGTGCAGGTCTGTTGGGCTTGTTGATCAGCTTTATATGAAGTCCCATAATGTAATCATAGTAGAGAAATACCAATATAGGTGTCTTGCAGGTGCGTATTAAGAAACATCGTTGGCATAAGAAGATTCTGAAGACACGAGACCCATTGATTGTCTCCCTCGGATGGCGCCGGTTTCAGACATTGCCTGTCTATTCAAAGCTGGAGGATAATCTTAGAAACAGGTAAAGTACAGCAAAGTAAATGAAGTAAAGTGAAGTTTTCCCTGTGCATGCCATGAAGACATAAAAAGGGAGGGGTAGTATAGCTCTACACATTTTTCACCTTGGCACTAGATGGGAGTGAATGGTCAGTTTCGTGCCCCAGCCACATTAGCCCTGGGAAAAGAGACCTTGGCAACAATTAAGGAGGGGGTTGGGTGCATCCCAGATTTGGTGTGGATGCTATGGGGAAGTGCTAAATCTCTTGCCCATGCCAGGGATCAGGGATCATGCCATGGTTCCTTGGAAGTTGGCCCGTAGCCTAGTTACTATACTGTTTGTGCCATCCCAGTGCTCTCTTAGACACAGATATTTCTCCGATATATCAAGGGAGGAAGACGGAGCGAGACCGAGCAAGAAGTATCGTATCATGCTTATAGAACAGGGGTGGACAAACTATGTTTTGTGGGCTTGATCCCAAAAAGAGCTTTTTGTCTGGCTTTCAGATATAAAAAATGGACCTATAATTAAATTTATTTCGCTGTTTTTATTTCTTAAGGAATATAGTCACATATTTCCCCACAAACGTGTAAGAAGTCAAGACCTTCACACTTTTACTTGATTCCAGAAATGATTTTAATGCTTCCGTTTCTTTACATCATAGATAATTGATGATCCAGTTTTGTGTGGAGCCATAATCTCTTGTTGGCTTTCACCACATTTAGGCCTTCTAATTATTTGAAGTTTCTGAGGAAACATTAAAGTTATGTGTTTCCTTTTGCCAGCAGTACCTTGTTTACTCATCATGGAGCTTCTGAAGCCATTATAATAGCTCATTGGGCTCAATAAGTTCCAGATTGCAGACAGCAGAACTTCTGGGCTTTGGACATTTTTCTCAAGTGCCAAACTCAGAAGTGCTGTATTATAAGGTGTCAGATTGAAGGAATTTTGTTGTAGTCTGGTATGGAATACTGGCACTGAACACGGCATATATTTATTGTGATGCATTTCTCTAACTTGAATTGAAACTATTCTATCTTTACAGAATGCTGAAGTATACACCAGAGCATGTAACGTGTGTGGCCCACTTCTGGGGTCCCATAACACCACAGAATACTGGCTTTTTAGCAGTACAAGATGTGGCAACAAAACAGGTATGTAATTAGTTGCAAGATTTGAGGTTGTCACAGTGGTATTACTGAGGATTCAGATCTGGGATATGATACTCTTTTGTTGGGCGAGTGGTTCCGATCATTTTGAAGGAACATCAGGAACCATTCACCCAGCAACTTGGCGCACATCCCAAAAGGCATGTATATTCAGGTAAACAGTTGTAAACTGATGTTAATTGATTTATTCTAAAGCTACCATTGCATGGTTTCATCTTTCTTGCATCTCAGAGAGTGTTTGCTACAACTCATATTGGTGCATGTCTCTTAATATACACTGACATGATTGCTGAGGGAGTATCCAGTTGTAAATTCATTAGTAGATGTGTTAATGGGCAAGGAGAGTAATCTTGGCACAGTCCAAACAGTCTGCACTGTTTGCACACTTGTGGGAAATCAGAAGTCTATTCAGTGTTGATGCCAGAACTGTTGCACTGTGCATTGCTGTCATCGATGCAGACTTTTGCCATGTGAAGACCTGTACTCTGTGATAATTAAATTTCATGAGGAAGCTGACTGGAAATGCTTCCACACCCTCTTGACAGTTGTAACACTTAATTTGTGGTAATTTCATTTTCCCTTCCTGTTGAAACAGTGGACAGAAGTCTGGAAAGAAAAAAAAGCAGATTTGGTAGCATTTTCACAATTTCTTGTGGCAGCTTTGAGAACCTGTGCATCTGTGTTCTCAAGCATAGTATAGTGTTGGAAACATACTGTGGAATTGGAGGTTCATTATCTAGAAATAGGGGTACCAAAATTCCTAAAACATGTTTAAAAGGTGCAAAACAGAATGAAGTCTTGGAGTTTATTATAAATTATTCATATGATGAATTTATTGTTATATGCTCCGCCTTTCCAGCATTCATTGCAGTTTCATTTATTAGCATCTGCCCTCATGTTTCAGCCTGACTTCAGGATTGCAGCCACAGGGTCAGTGGTAGAATTGGATAAGTCAACAAAAATCATGAAGAAACTGAAGTTAATTGGCACACCATTCAAAATTTATAGGAAGACAGCATTTATACGTGACATGTTCAGCTCTACTTTAGAGGTTGCAAAATTTGAGGGAGCAAAACTGAAAACCGTGTCAGGTATCAGGGGGCAGATAAAGAAAGCTGTATCCAAACCAGAGGGAGCATTCCGGGCTACGTTTGAGGATAAAATCTTGCTCAGTGGTAAGTCCAGTTTAAAACATATGCAGTGAAAGAAAACAACAGTATGAAGTATGCCATGTATTGCAGTATGTTTTACACTGTATCTGTTCTGTGGAGAAACTGGTAAATGGCAGATTGCAAGTAGTTTGCTGTTGAAAGTTCACAAAGTATGCAGGCCCTGTGATATACCTCTGTTATTACAATAGCTGCTGGTATACACAGGAGGTGGCTGGTTAATTGGAATGTTAATTACTGCATTAATTATTTGGTACGCAAGTATCTTAGATATTCATGGGAGGCGTTTTGAGGTGCTGTCAAGATCTTCCAGCACATTGAAGAACATTATTGCCACACAGCAGCTGTGTTTCTTCATATTCGTAACTTCTACTTGATGTTTGCTTAGTAAACAGTGTATATTTTAGGAGTGGATCTTATGTGGGCTTGTAGTACAGTGATCTAATTTTGACAGTATAAAAAAAATCCTGATTTTTAGTGGTACTAGTCTGGATTTGAACCAGAACTCATCAGTAACAGTGGTTTTAAGAAGTCTGAGTTATGATGGGCTGTGATTATACCTGAATTTTAGATGCAGAAACAGAAATGCTGACACAAGAGACTGAAAAATCTGTTCCTTCTTCGCACAAAATTCCATTACCATTGCAAGACAAAGACAAATGTGGTACTGGATAATTCATTACTGATGCACCAAAGCTAGAGTAAGCCAACCTATGGTCAGTTCGAACTCCATTTTTGTTCTTTTGATTTCTTCCTTTGGGTTTTTTTTCTCTTTCTTCTTTCCTTCCCTCATGTCCTTAAAGGATAGTAGTGAAAATGTTCGCAAATTACATGAATAGCAGGCAAAGATAGGAAGGAGTTACAAAGTTAAAAGAAGGAAATCTCTGAAAATTTGCGTTATTATTATTATATTTTTGGGGTCATGTAATAGCAAGATGTTGCTGTTAACATTATGATGATGTAATTTCTCTTAGCATTGTTAAATTTGTAATGCAGTGAATAATCTTGTTATGAGCAGGAATAATAACAGCAGACTTTCACTGTAGTTGTGATACATTATTACATAACATTCAGTTTTAATATCACCAACCTTTGGCCTACTGTGTGTCAGTTTAATACACATTTTCTGTTCTTGTGACAGTGCACACTAAGAAAGTGTGCAGGGGAGTTGAAGTAAGCACTGTTGTCTGTAAATATTGCTCTGATTTGTCTTTTCTTGCTTAATATGTTATTTTATTTTATCTGTCTGAATACATGACAGTATTGACTGTAGGGTTACATCCTAAAATGAGAAGGGCCATAACTTGGCTAAGGCACTTCGTCATTGGCTTCTCACCACAGAGGATCAGGTTTGATTGCAGGGTAGACAGTGTGGGATTTGTGGTGGACAAATTGGCATTGGAATATTTTTCTGAGTACTTCAGTTGTCTGATGTCAGTATTGTATGTTTAAACTGGCATATGATTTTCTGCTGTAGTAACTGAATGTAGGATGCACTGAAGTCTGCTTAAGACATCCCCACTTAAGAAGTTTTCCCACCTAAGATAGAACAATTTAGTACCAGAATTTTCCCATATGATCAACACACACAGTGCACGAATTTTTCACCCATTTAACCAATTTTCACGTAAAAATCTTAAACAACTTCACATCCACTCATTTTGTTTCCAGCCTATGATGATGAAGTAATGCTCTCAGTTAGTAAGTTTAATCTCCAGGATAGTTTTCATCATGGATCAAAGGTACAGATATGCAACTCAGTGTTAATCTGTGGCACTGTGGTAGGAAATGATGTCACATTCCAGCTGTGCTGTCATCCATAGTGACACAACGTGAGGTGCAATGTCATTGTGTGTGTGTGTGTGTGGTGTGATCTACAGCATAAATGAGCATGGGTTTTTAATGGATCTTGTGACTGTAACTGTTCTGCTTCAGTTTTAATAATTGAAAGTATTCTGTGTGCAAAACTTGTAGCCTTTTTGTTTTCACTTCAAATTGCTGTATGTATACAATTTTCATCCTGTAGAGCCAATAATTATTGAACACATGATCAGCATAGTTACTGCATCAGAAGCTACCACAGAATGTAAGCTGTTCTCAATGAAATGCTGGTTATTACAGATGTGGTAGATGCTACTTAAAGTTTTCATGATGAAAAACCACTCAAGAACTCTGGATTTCACTGTCAACTTAAAATATGAGACAGTACTCAGTCTGCAAGTGAAAAGCTGAGCCATGAAAAGATGAGAACAGAAAAATATAATAAAGTGGAAGTAGGATTTATGGAATAGTTTTAGCAAGAATGGGCCCTTCATCTACCATTTGTTCTTGTGAAAAAGGCTTGTCTTATATCCAGGAATGTGTCAAAATCACTCAAGAAAGTAGCACTTGAAATGTGGTTTGATAGTGAAAACCCTTTAATGCAGAATCTGTGCAGAATAATATTCCAGTAAAGTGGATGTACATTTCAACACAGAATTACAAAATATTATCATTTGCAGGCTTACCCTTTTAAGGTGTGCTTCCTGGTTAATAAGCCTAATTAGTTGAATTCTTCCAGAAATGTTGCAGGAGGGTTTCACTGTACACAGAATCTCTCTTTACAGAGAATAACTATAATTGAATTCTGTTGTTAGATCAGCCATGTAAATTACAAAATAAAACCTGGGTATTTCAGACATGGAGATATTTAAAATATCTGAAATTTATTTCAGGTTGGCGTCACTGATAGTCATTATGTAGAAACTGGTATTCACACAGTATGTCATGGCTGCGAAATTGGGACACTTAAGGTGTAAATTGCTGTATCTGTATCTTATTATGTACATTGTACTGTATGTGCCAAGATATTACGGAGGTAAATTTGCTTATGTGTGTGGACTCTCAAAGAAAGTAACTTGATTAGTGTGTGTTGTACATTATAGACATTGTGTTCTGCCGAACCTGGTACCGAGTGGAAGTGCCAAAGCTTTACAATCCCTTGACATCGCTCTTGTTGCCTCCTGAACAGAAGAACCTATGGCGAGGAATGAAAACTGTAGGACAGCTTAAAAGAGAGAAAGGAATACATAGTCAGCCTGCCCTTGACAGTCTATATACAGTATGTATTATGGTTTGTGATGTTAATTTGTTGGGAGAGACTGTGTGTACCATAACGAAGAAAGCAGTGATTCTGTGGCAGGCCAGCACAGATATTTGTCTAGAATAAACATAGGGAAGAGGATTCCATTTTTCTTTTGTGATGCCATGTCACTGGGTGTTTGGTTCCTTATGTTTTGAAGGCACCACATTTTTACAAAATTTTTTAGGAACTGACTACCCAGCAGTGCAATGTCATGCCCCAAAAGAATGGAATCCCCAGCCACACCTCTGTGAAAACCTCAAAACTTACATAGAGATAGGTAAATATGTGATCCTGGTAAGAAAATCATACCGGAAAAAAAGTTATAATATAACTATATCTAATAAACAACATAAGCTTCTAGGAACAAAAACAAAAAATAGAACTGAGGTTCTTGATAAAATTAGGAGAAGAAATTCAGGAAATTTTTGTTTATTATTTACTTCAGAAACTATCGTCTCTCTACGTTCAGAATATAAAGATCAAGACATAAAAGTATAATAGCCCCTGTGCAATGCCGTGAAGACATGGAGAAGTGGAGTCATGTTGCCACTCATGTAGAGCAGTGTAGAGCAACCTTTCATTACACAAGGGCCATTTGAAAATCTCCAAACTCTCTGCAGTCACAAATCAGTGTTTAACAGTAAAGTTGTATTTTTTCAGGGAAAATTTATTTTATACAAAGCAACTAAAATATTTGTAAGACATAATATTGCAATTAATTGTAATGTAATTTTTATGATTTTCATTGTTTTTAAAGAACAGAAGAACATCAACAAGAAGTTTGCCCTGTTCATTTGTTGCAGGTTTTATATATATATAAAGAAATACATGGAATTCCTTTCTGTAAAACTATGACTGGATTGTACTTTCCCTATTCAGTATTACAACATACTTCAGAGTGAAAGAGTAAGGAGAGTGCTGAAGCTTATGATTCTGTATTTTTGTCACTCCTCCCACTGGAAAGTTCCCAACAAATGATGTTTCCCCATGCAATATTTACAGATCCTATTAAAACTTAAACAGTGTTTACTGATTTTAACTATTTGTGTACTAAGTTCCCCAGATTACTGATAAAAGTTGTTCTTCATTCTGATGAGGAGACATAAGTTAAATTTTTTTTTAAACACTCACAGGTCACAGACATAACTTGGGTGGGCTTCAGGTTGCTTGTCACTGCCCCAGAGGGAAGTAACTGGTCAGCTTCATGCTCCACCTGCATTACTGCCCAGGGAAAGAGCCACTGGCACCCATTGAATAGGATGTCTTACGTTGCTGTAAAATGTGGTCTTTTTTCTTTTTTCTCCCTCTTTGTTCAGTACAGGTGACTAAAAACAGTGTGTAGTAAAGGATGAAGTGAGTAATTTGGGAGGGTATCACACTTTGATGATATTTGTGATTCATACAGTCACCTTCAGTCACTTGGAAGATGAAAAAAGAGATTGAGTGATTAAGTTAAGGAGACAGCTGTGAGGATGGAAGGTAGTTAGAATTTGTTCAGGTCGGGTACAGTTGTGGGCTGTGGTGTTAGAGGTGCTGAAGGTTCAGTTCCTATGTGCACTGTTTACTTCACTGATTAAGAACTTAGTGAATTCAGTTAACACCCACCATGATTTAGAAACCGTGCTGATCCACATGCTAATGATTGTGGAGATATCTGTAATTGTCCGTGGTCAGAGGTGTTGTAATGGACATTATCCATTGTCAGGGGTGTATTTATGTACATGACATTTTGGGAGTTACTCCTGTTTTCAGGATATTGGTTGTCAGTGTAAACATTTGAATGTCTAATTCAGACTTGTTAGACTGGGGTGAATTTTCAGCTTCACATTCCTGTCACTTTATGACATACAGAAAGATCCTTTGCCAGGGGAGCACAAATCCCAGGTGCCTGGTTGCCTGGCAACCAAATTTTATACAGTGGCACCTAATATTTTCAGCATGATTATTATAGTTCCTTTTCCTTACATAAAAGGAAGTGTGTGTCAGTTCACATGCACTGAACGAAAAGCACCAGATACCAGTGAAGTTCACAGGTCAATCAGAATTGTGATTCATGCTGTGGTAGTAGTACACTTCTGTTTTATAAACATACAGATGCCATGGGCAAACTAATACTGTAGTTAAAATGTCTCAAGGAAAGTAATTGATTTTCTAACAGTGTTTGTTTTTAAGGTGTACTGAGCTAGTTAAGAACTATTTTTTAACATTGAACCAGTTAATTACGCAGTACAACTCCAACAGTGTAAAATTTAGTGCAATCATATTTGAAGTTTGCATTTCTGTAGTAATTCATTGTCGGTCACATCTGCGTTTTTCACCGACCAAACATGACAAGCAAAAGTCACATTGTTTGAAATACATAAAAGAAATTATAGATGTTCATAATATTTTTGAGTTGCATAAAATTTAGCCTACTTAAATCAGTATAATACTGTAATGTGTATGTGTTTTGTAATTTGAAAATTGCATTTGTTTACTTAAGTGGTATTTAAATCTGTTTTGTAGCCAATTGAACGGCAACCAAAGGTGTTCCGACCGCTGGTTATTCCACGGACTCTGCAGAAAGAGCTGCCATATAAGGACAAGCCCAAAAACAAGGCAAGAAATGAGAAAAAGAGCCTGGAGTCCAAAAGAATCACTGTTGTTCGAGAGCCTCATGAACAAAGGGTGCGTGTAATTGTAAGCTGGTTATGACGGGTTTAGTTTTCATCTGTATTGGTCCAGTATAATTCCTCCTTTATATGAAGATCAAATCAGCCTCATAATTTCTGTGACATGCATAGTGGATGTAGCTAAAACAGAGGTACAATAGGTAGCATCTCCCAAATTAATTAATTAATTAGATTATCAATTATTTAACTACTTATTAACTTAAGTAATTATTAATTTAATTAATAAGTGATAAGGTATGCCAGTAAGTTAATAAGTTAATGATTATTTTTTTGTATTAACCCCACAGGTGGCAGCACTTATGAAAATGCTGAAGGTGTCATATAGGCAGAAGCAGAAACAGTTGAAGGCAGCTACTAAGAAACGGATGGATGAACATAAAAAGGAACTGCAAAAAGAAGAACTGAGAAAGTTAAAGAGGCATAAGGAACTTAGGAAGCAGGTGTTTAGAACATTGAGCAAACTTGACATGAAAAACAAAACAAAGCTAAGGAGATGATGCACACAGCACTAGCTGGAGGTAAGATTATCTGTAGGATTCTGCATCACCATACCATGCCATACCATACCATATCATCTTTTATAATGTAAGAAGATATCCTGTGCTACGGCTGTCTGGCATACACTTTTGGTTCACTTTTTACTAGAGATAAATGTAAAGTTTTGTCTTTTTACCAGTTCACTAACATGACAACATTTAACCTCAACAAGTAGTTTACATGTCTAGTGATAACATCCAAAACCTAGCAGGTTTGAAGTTGAAATAGAGTTGGAAATGTAAGTGTGACTTTGTCTTATGTGGTTTAGCCAAGTTGCATCTTGGAGCTGTGTGATTGTTTTGCCATGCATTGCAGTTATTACGTTCAGGGTGAATGAGGCATAAGGGGGCAGTGAATCTGTGTAGTGCAAGTGTGGTCAGTAGTGCAGAATGTAGTGCTATTCACTGTGAAGGGGCCTTGTAGTTACTGCCTACTTAGTTTGGCCCATTAGAGCTTTTCTCAGTCTCAGTGTTTGAGGATGGAAGCAATTTCTGGAACATAGTGTGGACTTGGAACATCATATGATGAACAGAGTCCACAGATGCAGATGCAGTATACTATTCTCAGAATTCTATACAAATCTTCTGAGTTTTCATTTAGTTGTAGCAAGTGTGACAATGAGAGGGGCTGCTGTTTGTGTCATGCAATAAGTCCTTGTTAAACATCTGGTTTATGATCCTGAAAATTGCACTGTAGAGAGAAACATAGAACAATGTTTTTTCTGTAAGAATTAATTAAAATGCCCAACAACCAGACTGCTGAATACCCCACTGGTTGCCAGCAAAAACATCAGTCCTTGTCCTAGCAATGCTCATCAAATCTTTGGTCACTGAATGTTTTGTGTTAAAGTGAAATGATGTTATTTTGGGCAGCAGTAAATGAGTACTGCTTGTGTTGTTATTCTGTATACCTAGTTACATAAGTCAGAGTAACTTCTGGACAGAAGTTGTCATATTCAGGGAGATAGTATTTTATATCATGTGAATAAAGTACATTTGCCTTGTGCATGCTGTGGAGGTGTATGAGGAGTGTGGAGATAAAGCGCCATGCATTCAAACCCTCAGTCGGTGATCAGTTTTACAACTCAGCTGCTTTATACATTTACTTTGTCACCAGTTGCTGAAGGGATGTTAAAAATTATATTCAGTGACATACTGTACTCACACAGTATGTAACTGAGCAATATGTTGCCAGATCAGAACGTAGTTACAGATTTTTTATGGTTACATCACTAATTGTTGTGGTAGCTTCATGAATGGTGAATTATTTTCAGCAGTTACAGGTTCATTGTCTGAGGAATGACATACTCTATTTCAGTATCCCTGAGACTGACGTCTGTACGTGTGTTACTTCAACCATTTCTGAAACCACCTCATTCGGAAGTAGAATTGATGAAGTTTAATGGATCCCATAATACAGAACACAAACTTTGCAGCCAAATGGGTAGTGTTCCTGCTTCCCATTTGCAGGGTCTGGGGTTCAAATCACAGACCAGAGATTATCTGTCCTGGCTGCAGTTTATCAGTGTTCTTCTCGTCTATTTATGTGCTTATGGTTTAATGGTGCTCTCGGTAGCTCAGAGTGAATAGTAGGATGCTTAGTGAATAATAAATTGGAAAAGATGCAGAAGGAATCGGTCATAAATTAAGGTGATAATATATCAGACGAGGTTATGGTGGGAAATGATGTTTGAGGTATGAAAATGGTGAGAAGAATCAACATGATGCATTGATGTAGTCTTTCCACTGTGTAATGTGGACATAAAATGAAAACAGAGGTGACCAGTGGCCATCCTAGTGCTGGTAATAGTGGTAGCAGCAGCTTTTAATTTTACTGTCTTACATTTGATTGTTTTGTCACAGCCAGCTCCAGGAGTCAGTCAGTGTCCTGTTTTCTCTCCATTAAAATCTGCTTGGGTTGATCTCTCTTCGTATTGGTCTTCTGAATCATTTTTCCCTCTTGAACCATAATTCAGAATTATTCTTTCGTGTTCGTGGCACTTATTTCTGTAGTCTGAAATTCTGTGTGTAATATTATTGGTAGCTGATCCCTGTCCCAGAGCTTTGTTGTTCTTTCTCATTTTGTCGTGTGGATTTGTAGTTGTATGCTACCTTCAGCCATATGTCTTCACCTGTTACATCTATGTGTTCTTCCCATCTTTTAAGTTGTCTTATGAATCTTAAGTTTATCTCACATACCACGTAATGTGTGGGATAGGTTGTATTTCGTCACGTATTTTACACACCCTGATGTGTTATTCTGAGGTTAGGAAAACACAAATTCGTGTACATTTTATGTATTTTATTCGTACTTATGAAACAAGACATTAATGAAAAGTATCGTCACCAAAGTCTGAAAGAGACAACAGCTTGTATAAAATTGCACAACGCAACCAAGGAGGCAGAATGAGTGTTCATTTATATTTGCTGCATGCCATGTGGTCTTGGAATGATTTTGCAGCTCTACAGATGTGCTGTGCATGACAGTGTCACACCAGAGAAATGAGGTGTATGTGACATGAAGTTGAGTCAATAGTACATGAACATTTTGAATAAAAGAAGTAAGGTGTTTATTGTTGCCAGCTGACATCATGTGGCCTGCCCATTTTTCAAGGAAAATATCTGAAATATGCATATAGGTAAAGGAAGGCAGTGATATTTCCTGTAACCTTGTTAATATATTCTCACATAAAGTATGCACCCAGGTGTTTGATATCAAGAATTTGGGGCAGATATGTGAATTATAGAATGAAATGAAGTATGTTGTTATGCACTGAGAAGTTTAATGAAGATCTGTTTATGCAAGAGGCTGTTAGTTCCTTATTGTGACACAATGCTATTGTTTCAGCAGTGTGCAGTTTGCTCCAAGGAAAGTAGGTGTGATTGAAGTGTCAGATGGCTTCTTATTAATAAAACTGCTTTTTAAAATAAATATTGTGTTAAATGTTGTTCATCCTTCCAATCATGACAGATCAAGTTCATGTTCATGAAACCTGGATATCCATGCAACCCTGCTCCCCCAGGAAATCTGAAGAAACCTGAAAGTTTTGTGCCTCTGCAACCCCTGCTTCCTCAGGAAATCTGAAGAAAACCAAAACTTGTGTGGCTAAGCAACTCAAGTTACCTCAGGAAATCTTGAAGAAACTCAAAAGTTGTGCGCCTCTTCAACCCGTGTTACCTCAGGAAATCCTGAAAAAGCCCAAAACTCATGTGCCTGTGTAATCCATGTTATCTCAGGAAATCCTGAAGAAACCCAAAACTTGTGTGCCTCTGCAACCCATTACCTGAGAAAATCCTGAAGAAACCCAAACACATGTGCCTCTGCAACCTGTGTTATGTCACGAAATCTGAAATAATCTGAAACTTGTGTGCCTCTGCAACCCAAGTTACCTGAGAAAATCTTGAAGAAACCCAAAACTCACGTGCCTGTGCAATCCATGTTAATTCAGGAAATCCTGAAGAAACCCAAACACGTGCCTATGCAACCTGTGTTACCTCAGGAAATCTGAAGCAACCCAAAACATATGTGCCTGTGCAACCTGTGTTACCGCAGCAAATCCTGAAAAAAACCCAAAACTTTGGAATGGATGATACCTTAGACTTGGACAGATTCTTTGAAGTGTCCTAAACAACAGAGATGTAAGACTAATTTTCCTTGCTTTATGTGGGAGTGAAATTTGATCTTTTTCTCATTCATTTTAAGCGCACCCATGAAACATAAAACACCGATTGGAAGGTGAAGTGTCTTCTTGAGGATCTCTTTGTCCACACAAACCCAACTTTGATGATTGATCTTGGTTTGTTTAGTGACCTCTGTTCAGCGCAGTAGGTTTTGTGGGTTAGGGATAACGAAATAAAAGATTGGTGGGAGGTATGTGAAAGGCTGTGCTTGTATCCGTGTGTTGTACTTACTGCCATCTCACAAAAGAAACTTGGTGAATCAAAATAAATTACGTGAGGTGTTTATTACCTGTCGCATCATTTTGTGTTTTGCCTTTTTAAGGAATGTTCTCCTTGAACGCCGGATTCAGAATATTTATTTTACCAGACATTTCTCGTTTGTAGTACCTAGGCGAGCCTATCAAGATGCAAAACACACGCGCTGAGGAACAGTCTCCATTAAGGCAGTTACAAGACATGGGAATAAAGGTACAATGCACAACAAATGGGGAATACAGCGACTTTGAGATAGATTATTTCCTTTTGCCTTCTTATCTGGCGACATCAAACTGCGCTGTGTAGCCATGGTAACGTCTAGTGACGTCTTCAAATGGCGTCCCTCTGTCAGGACGACCGCGTCGCGATCGGCACTTGGCACAGAAACGATAGAATTAAACTTTCTGTACCGTGAACAAGATATGTGGCCTGGACACTCCCCAGTTACGTATTTATGTTTGGTGCGTCTCATCACTTTAGTGAAATCTACCCTATCGTTCGTCGACGGTTTTACGTAAGAGTTTCGCGGTGTACGACAAACTGAATTTACAAATGACTGAGAAGTCATAAAACAAAAGCATATTCTCCCCCCCCCCCCCCCCCGAAACCCCCATCGTGGTAAGGGTTAGACGCTAATACCTAACGTAAGCGGTATCAGTTTGAGATTCATATTCAGAGCCTTCGTGACCCAACTAACATATCGAACGTCGCGGTGTAGCAGTTGGCACGCCTGCTTCCCATTAGTGAATTTTCGGATTCGAATCTTAGTGTCGGAGTTTCGCTACACCAGTTGACTTCTCTTTTGCGTGTACGCGTTCCTTCCATACACCGGGTTAAGCCACGGCTGCCGGCTTTGTCATTTACAGCCATGGGATCGTTACTGGCTGCGTGACTCAGCAGTAGACAAAGTAACACTTAAGTAGATGAAAGGTAAAGCTGTTCCTATCCCTAATGAAGTACCACCCCATGAAGACGTACGGGGGAATGGAGGGATACTCCTTGCATTCTTAAATTCGGTACTAGATGGTGTGACGTCAACTTCACGCCCAGCCGGCCACTTCATCCCTGGAGAAAGAAATCTGTGTGACCCCCTGACTAGGAAGCTGTGCCGGATAGACGCTGTGGAGGAACGAAAAGTCCGATCCTGCCGGGGATAGAACATAGATTTTCCGCTGCTCCAGTCCGTAGCCTAGTCACTAATCCAATTATCCCAGCTCCACCTTCATCACTGGCTTCAGTATTAATACAGGCTATCGTATGTGGCGAATTTTTATACGTCTGCTGACACAAATAGCACGAAATCACCTGAACTGTGCTGCACTGTAAGTGTGCGTTTCCCCGTATTGCTGTGCTAGCCACGTCATTTTACGGACGGAATTTGTTTTTTGCCAATTAAAGTTTGTGTAGATGCAGTGTTCATTTCTCAAAAAGCCCTTAGTTAGGCCGCCATGGCAAGCATGATTTTCTGGAGTACACTTTTGGGGTTGTGTTGTAACTTACTCAGTCCTGACAGATGTTACAATTCGCGACTTGAATCTTGTCAAAAACAAGTGCAGGTGTACTTCGACGTGGTACTGATATTAGTGAACCATCGGAGAAAGAATTTGAATGTTCAAAAGCTGCGAATTCTGGTGTATGAGCTAATGTAAAGGAAGGGCGAATGCAAGGCATATTTTTATCAACTTGGAGTTTCCTTGGTATGAACTGTGTGGTCCAAACACGTGATGATGTTTCTCTAAAACAGTTAAATTAAATAAATTTAATGTAATTTAGCAACGTAAAAATCTATGTATACATACAAGGTAGGCCACCCAGTTACAGCTTCATGAACGCGAACGTACGTGCGGAGTAATTTGGTTTTCATTTTGTAAAACAGACGTTGGCAAATATACATCCAAATTGAATTTGCGCGACTGTGGAGATAACTGGGCTGAGTGAAACACATCATATGAAACCAGCTGAATGGGTGCACTAACAATTAGTTATACTTCTTATACCTACACATTCCATGGAGCTAGATTTTTTTCTTTGTATTTGTGAGAAGTTAAATTTCACTATGTAGATAAATGATTCAAATGAAGGTGCGCCGCGTAGAGAAATTTGATAAGCTGTTCTTATATTGAGGCGATTTTAGATAATATCAATACGTTAGATTTGGGTTTCTTACAAAGTGGGTTTGTGTCGCATCGGTTAATTCAACTTGCATAACAGTGGTTATTGCAGTCCCAGAGTCAGTTTTGATCGAAATCCGTCAAGTAGTTTCGGAGATGGAACACGAGGACACACAGGAGTCGTACACTTTGTGGCCGTAAAAGTGAAACTCACCCCAGACCAGACCGTGAAGGCCCAAAGGGGTTTAGAGGTATAGCTGTACTGTATCTTTAACCTCGGCGCTAGATTGGGGTGGATGGTCTTCGCCTCGCCCCGGCCGCTTTACTTCCGGGAAACTTTGTGGTAATACTTGATCAAAACCGACTTAACTCCATGGAGCAGAGGCCTTCTTGAGAAGCTAACAGTTTTTCAGCTAGTCAAGAAATTCCCCGCATTTTATGGAACCCGGAAGTTCATTACCGCATTCACAAGGTTCTGCCACCTGTTCCTATCCTGAGCCAGCTCAATCCTTTTCCGTAGCTGGGGTCGTACTAAAGAATCGGTCCAGGTCCGAGGCTTTGTAGGCCGTTTCGTAACATCACAATTTTTTACGGTGGGGAGTTGTTAGCACCTCGCCCAACCCCCAGGTTGGATGACCACCTCTTGTCGGCTGTCCGCGACTGCTTATTCAATGTATTCGCAGCTACCCTCCACAACTGGAGGCCGCTCCTCCATCCGCAACCTGAGGACGCGCCATGCCGTGGTGACAGGGACCCACTTAACACGGAACTTGTGAACTTACTGGATCATAAACAAGGACCCAGACGCCGAAGTTTTATTCTCTTCCCATGATTTATTTTCCGGTACGACAGATTTCACATCTTACTGTCACCTAATGAACTATAACACAATTTACGATCGATATCGCAGGTTTATACAATTGTATCGGATCCTTTTAGAATAACTGAAGAGGTGCCTATCGTGATTTCAAATAAACGTCAACTGGAACAGCAGAGGAGTGCGAACAAGCCGGTTTAACCTTTTAAAGCCTAGCGGTAACCTTACATACGACCAGGTTTAACATTAAAAAGTTCTGCGTGGTGCCCACATTGAGTTTATGTGTTTTGTACGGATCTCAGAACAAACAGCAACTTTTGCCTTATAAAACATTAAGAGATTGGTTTTTATAACCGAAGTGGAGAGTGTTTACAGCGCGGTACGCACTGAGTCCTTATATAAAACAGACACGCTTCGTCTTTAAAGGGCTAAAGCGTAAAGCTGTGCATATCCTCCAATTTTCATACGTCGTAGGTTCAAATTGGTTTATCAGAGTTCTGAATGTTGCTGCTTGTGATTTTGTATTGAATGAAACGACGCTGTCTCGACTGACTTTGTTACATAGCATCTAATGAAATAATGACAGTGAAATTGTGTACTCACAAGAATGTTTTGGGCTGTGATTGTGGGCTGGTTTAATAGACTGTCCGCTCATTTGCCTGCAGGGACGAAGGAAACTGCGAATGCCAAATGTCAATGACCCCGCCTTCGTTGAACCAGCCCCCTCCTGAATGCAAGTGTACAGCGTTGCTGCTATGCTGACGTGGCGGCTGGTTATTGTTGGCAGGAAACTTTCATCAAAATCAAATCTTTATTTGGATCATACAGGTCCATTTTGGCTCAGGGCAGGACCCGATGTTTTCAGCTCTCCTTGATTATCCGGCATTTACATTCCCAGCTAAAGTACATCAAAATCGTATTTAGTTGTCTTCTCTCTAGCAATGTTCATGTACAAAGTAATTGTTCACTACATTAAGTAAACGAACATAACGGGACATGATCTTAGGAACAGGGATATTTTTTGACTGTTTACGAAGTAGGAAAATTTTATTTTCATAACTGAACATGGGTCATTCATGTATATCAGCTTCGTGTATATTGACGAATTCCTTTAAACCTTTCCATGCTGCAAGCGACGTATCACTTCTCTTTCCTGGATATTTTTGGTCTCTGACCGTATGGGTGACAAGCAGTTAACTCCCCGTATCTTGATATCTTTGCATACGCACTTTGCATGTTAACCAACAACATATAAAGCATGGAAAGCTCAGCATGGAGAGGTTTAATGTCGTGAAGTATTTGAATAGGCTGACCAGTTCATAAATCGATTCCGGGCACATAGGCACTTCTTACACTCAAGACTGACGCTCGGGCGGTTTACGTCTACAAAGTTCAGACCAGTTCTGTGGAAGTAAAAATAAACACCTTCTAGTCAGTGTATTAGAGTTCGAATGTAAATAACATTATTAGCCTATGCATCACAGCATTTCAAATAATGTACCTTTAGTAGCATTAGAAATCGTGCGTTGCTTCCTAATTAAAATTTATTAAACAATTTTAGTAGAAAATATCACCACTTTTTTTTTTTTTCACATCACACACATTGTCGCAAAATTCCAACTTCTGTTCCACAACATACTTCACAGTCACTTTCTTCATGTGCTCGCTTTTGTAAAACGTAATTTCCAACATGGGAAACAAAGTGCAATATGTTTCTGTGAATAGGCACAACCTTTGAAGGTACCGACATTTAGAACATAGCCGGTGTGATACCTGGTCTGTAGGGGCGCAACTCTGTACAACAGGAGAAGCAATGATTTTGCTCGGAACCGGATTGGGACATTGCGTTGTCACCGGATCTGAGACTGCCGCGAGGAAAATGTTGTGATTAATCTATTAAAGACTCACGTATATCAAAATATGTTAAGGTTTCATTGCCTGCCTGACACAGAAGGCAATCCGTCTCCACTATCAAATTGCGTTTTTCTTCCTTTCTGCTGATAATTATTTATTGTAATTTCGTATCGGACATGAAAATTTTACTTTCCTAGTGCGGGCACAGTTCCATAGAAATATTACAATTTTTCTTACAGAGAGCAAAAGTGCATTAAGTCCACGTTTGCATAAGTTTCCCTTCCCAACAGATTGTCCAAGTATTAAACTAAAAGCGAGGGTTCAAGTTCTTGTACTTTCGAAATAACCTGACGAGGCGAATGAGTTTATGCGTCAGTTAACTCAGACGTTATCACTTTCAATGCAAGAACGCCCCCACCTCCTGCAGCCATTAGTCGTTAATGGAACGTGTCATTTAAGAAACCCGGCAGAGCGCTTCTGTATGCAATAGACTGCAGTGTGACCCTTCTTTAGCACGCGGCTGAAGTCAGCGCGTTAGACGGCTAGGGCCTTGCTTAGAATTGTAACCAGATTCCTTCCGAAGTGAGATACAGCTACTGGTATTCTGCGAATGGCTGGGCTAGTCCCTTGTTCCTGGACAGGGAGCGTAATCGGACATTCCGTTTCTGCTTGGTATAAAATGAAGGACGACGACGACTCAAATGTTCTATGACTTGTGCAAGAGAATGACGCATACGCGTTATTAAACGTTAAAATGTATGCAAACTTCTTACACGTGCTTCACTAACAGAGAGCAAGAAGTGACTATTTTCAAGAAGATAAAGATATTGTGGGGATCGATCTCTCTGCCTCCAAGGCAAGAGCCACCCCTGACTGGGACATAAACATTTTCTTCTGGCGACAAGTCAGCATCATCAAAAGCGAGTCGCTCCCATTTTGCTCGCAATCCTCCACGCATTTCAGTCTGTACTGCTTCTCTGGACGGTGCATATTGGATACACATACCTTGTTCCGCTTTCAATTCGAGGGAGACACAAAACCCATCACGTTGGTGTCACACGGGAAATATTAATTTTATATGACAGTACATAAGTTATGTATCATATCTGTGTATGACGCAGTCAGTTTCCCCTGTTTCCATTAATTTAATTAAACATTTCGTTCACTTATGGTGTTACATCGGAATGCTTGTGTAACAATAACACTGCAGAATTCCACAAGCCACTGCACGAAGTGGGCGATTAATTGGTTTGACTCTTGTTTCTCGTAAGCCATTTGGTTAGTTTCTTCACATAGTGTTCTGTTTGTGTCTTCGTATTCTTGACACGCCCTGGAAGGACCTTCGCATGCATTGACTTGGATCCTCTTCATTTTTAATCGTCCTGGAATTATCGCCACCACTATCCTGGCTCGAACTTCCTCTGGAAATGAAAAAAACAAAGGCGTACAGAGCTACGGTTCTTCTGCATTGTGTCCTTCAATTGTTTGGTTATTTTATTCCAGTAGATGTACCGTAGGCCGATCCCAGTGGCCGCGCGGTCTAAGGCGTAGGTCTGCGGCCGAGCGCCTGCTGGGATCGTGGGTTCGAATCCCACCAGGGGCACGGATGTTTGTCTTGTACAGTGTTTGTGTTGTCACGTAGAGGTCTCTGCGACGGGCCGATCCCTCGTCCAGAGGAGTCCTACCGACTGTGGTGTGTGTTTGTGTGTGTGATCAAATGAAATCACAAAACCCTGTACACCTACCGTGAACAAGTAGATAGAAGAGGGAAGGGCTGCGTAAAGTAAAGATGTACCGCAGTATATAAAATAAGCAGCACTAGCAGTCGTTTGAGATTAAATTAGTAACCCTTCGGAAGCTAAGTCAAAGTCAAAATCATTTTACGACTGGAGAGTCTGTCTTCGTGTCAAGTCCCTATTTGGGCTTATGACCTTATTTTTTTTCAGAGTGTGAACAAGTGTTGTCTTGATTATCCTGGGGCTACGCCTATGACGAGACAACGGGTGTGTCCGTTATCAGGCTGTCACTGTCCGTCCTCTGTTCTTGTGTCGAGATTTACGTCTTTTAACCTTTTAAAGCCTAGCGGTAACCTTACATACGACCAGGTTTAACATTAAAAAATTCTACGCGGTGCCCACATTGCGTTTATGTGTTTTGTACGGATCTCAGAACAAACAGCAACTTTTGCCTTATAACACATTAAGAGATTGGTTTTTATAACCGAAGTGGAGAGTGTTTACAGCGCGGTACGCACTGAGTCCTTATATAAAACAGATACGCTTCGTCTTTAAAGGGTTAATTCCCATCAGGTGCATTACACATTTGTGAAGTATTTAATGTGTCTAAATACTGTACCTTATACACAGAGCCTCAGCCAGTGACGACCTTGTATGGCAGACCGTACTTGTTCCTACTCGCTTTAAGCTATAACGGCAGTTTAGTCACCTTAACTATGGATTAATGCAGTTTAGTGACATAACTGTGTGACGGTATAAGCTTTTAATCTACGTATTCTCCGAATAACGTTAAACATGGGCACCATCGCAATATTTGTAAATTTAGTGCACAATGGAAACCGCTTGACAAGAATTATCGTATTTGTACGTACTGTTAAGTTAACGGCAGTTCATTGGTTGGTGTCACTCTACGACAGTTTAAGAGCCCAAAAACACCCGACGGAGAGAGGCTGTTTGGACGCGGTGGCGAAGAGGGAATTATTGTTCCTGCCGTCAATCAAGTCCGATCCCCGACACACAGCCAGTCAGTCCCGTTACAGAATAAGCCATCCAGGACTTTCCGTCTTATAGATACAGGAAACAAGGACCCGTGTTGTGTTGGATTTAACACGACATTCCCGCGGCAATCCACGCCGTCTTTTATTAGGTGTTTCTTGATTTATGATGACTGATGGAGTCATTACAGTGGTGGTTATTAAATTACTATTTTCATGTAAACACAACCGAAAACCATATGCGTGTCGCTGCTGTGCTTTTATTCCTCCTGTTAAACGTGTTCTTCTGTCTGTTGTCGTTCTCTGTTACGTACTTGTTTAACTGACTTGTTTTGCTTAGTACATACGTGTCTTGTACGGGAGAGGGGGAGGTGCATACAGGATTTTGGTAGGGAGACCTGGGAGAAGGCGACCACTTGGGAGACTCAGGCGTAGATGGGAGGATAATATTAAAATTGATCTTCAAGAAGTGGGATGGGGGCATGGACTGGATTGAGCTGGCTCAGGATAGGGACAGGCGGTGGGCTCTTGTGAATGCGGTAATGAACCTTCGGGTTCCACAAAATGCGGGGAATTTCTTGACTAGCTGAGAAACTGTTAGCTTTTCAAGAAGGACTCTGCTCCATGGAGTTAGTTAGTTAGTTAGTTAGTTAGTTAGTTAGTTAGTTAGTTCTTTCGTTCGTTCGTAAGTAAGTAAGTACATGTCTAACCGTCGGCAAACTGCTACGTTGCTTAATTTATATTTTACGTAAAATTGCCTTAAATACCGGTATATTGATGTTTTTTTCTCATTTTTGTCATCATACAACACTTTACCCTACACCAAAAGGCGCGATTCTTGTTCCCCGCTCAGTTCTCACAGACGCTGACGGCCTGCAGTTTGACAAGGAGGCCAAACACGTGACAGTCTTGTACATTATGAGTTAACAGACATGTAACGTGAAATATGAAATTTACGAAACATCTTACTTAAGGGACAGAAGAACATCTAGACGGGGTTACTGGCTGCGTGCGTGCGTACGTGCGTGTGTGTGATGATTTCGACATTCAGGATCTGGTAGACAACAAGATTGAAGAGGTGTACTCCAGTGGTGTACTCATTTACTAAATGCGTTCTGTGCAATTCTGCAGGCCTTGTTTTCCGTGATGTTCACTTACCTCAGATATAAACACGTCGCTGAGAAGCTACAATAAAAAATGCATTACAGATATTTTGCTAGACTGAAGCGTGGCTTACTTCCTCTTGTATTTATTTAATTATTCTACATTTAAATTGTTTACAACGACTTACTTCCGCGGAAATTACGAATATTATACTTGAACTGAGCTTCATGTAAAACAGGGCTTAAAAGTGTATTGTACCGTTACGAACCAGAGGCAGCTGGCCCAAAACTTTCTGCTGTAAACCTGCTACTATAAACTGGAAGGCCCTGTAGAAACATTCATCCGGAATAAGTACGGAGTCAGTTTCAGTGACGGTGCCCATACTACAGACGGTGGCTTTCTTGAGTGAACACTTCACGTAACTGATCGATCTCACAGAGGCTGTATGTACTCTACGGCGTATCGTATTCAGCCCAGCGAAGGCCTCTTGTACCATACTTCATGTAAGCTAAGGGTGGATAAAGTTACTCGGGAGACAGATAGGCGATAAGCCGAATTGACTGATGGCCGGAGGCATTGCGGGATAAATTTTGTAGACAAAAAATTATTAAATAATGAGCACTTATTTCCACCGACTGAACGTACGGGATACCAAAATACATGGGAATGGGACCTAATATTCATGCATGATATCAGACTTTCGGGCGATCCCAGCGGCCGCGCGGTCTAAGGCGTAGGTCTGCGGCCGAGCGCGTGCTGGGATCGTGGGTTCGAATCCCACCGGGGGCATGGATTTTTTTCTCTCTTGTACAGTGTTTGTGTTGTCAGGTAGAGGTCTCTGCAAAGGGCTGATCCCTCGTCCAGAGGAGTCCTACCGACTGCGATGTATGTTTCAGTGTGATCACGTGAAAATAAAAACCCTCTACACGTACTGGGAGTAGGCAGAAAAGGGAAGGACTGCGAAACGAAACAATTTCAGGCTTTCGCTATAGTGTAAATGAGGTCTTTGCTGCTCCGGGGCGTTACGCAGCGTAGATTGGTACGTAGTTAGGTACTAACTACGTACCAATCTACGCTGCGTAACGTCCCAGAAGGGCGAAGGTCTCAAACGATTAATTCGGACACATTATCCTGAACTGTGTGTGATGTTCTCATGACATTACGACAAGCATTGAACCAAATTCAGATTTGGCAGTACTGGATTTTCGGATACGCTATATTTTGAGTACCTACGGTAAAGGAAAATAATAAACTGTGCGTAAAAAGAACTTCGAAACTCACACCTCCGGACAAGTCTTAATTCTGATGTCGCTATTTGTTTTTCAATGAAAAAACTTTTCGAGGCTATGTTTTATGTCAAACGTGTGGCTGTCCGAAGCAGTTTCAAGAGCACGTTACAGAAATTCGCCACAATAATTTCTATTCCCGTTCTTTATTTGCTGCAGACCAAAAGTTAAAGGCCTTTTTTTCATCGACTACAAAACACAACGCCTGCAGCGGTCTAAGAATCCTCTTTCCAGCACGCAGACTACTTTGTCTTCATTTTACACGTTGTCTTGTGGTCCGTTGAACCACCCGTCCGCTAACTTCTAGTAGCCCGCCAGGCGACTGTCAACCCACTTTGCCAGGCATTTAATCAATCAGTGCGTAGGTAAACAGAAGGTCAGCCGTCATTTAGCAGTCAGTCAGTCAGTCAGTCAGTCTGTCTGTCTGTCTGTCGGCCCAGTTGGTACATCGACCGACCGACCGACCGACTAAAGAATCAGTCGGTCAGCTATTTAGCCAGCCCAGGTGGTCTAAAGCTCTTGGCATCACAACGGCCGCTGATGCACACGCTTGCTTTGCACTTACCCAGTTGTCCCTCGTCGTCTTTCCGCCGTCCTCAGCGTCTGTTGCTCGACTCTCGTCAGCCTCTGCTTCACCTTGGCCTGCTGGCTCGAACACTCTGCCAGTAGACGTGCAAACCGGGTCTGCAGGCTTTCCAGGGTATTCTCTGCAAGTATCAGTTTGAACGTCTAGCTGAGACACTGGAGGTGGTTCCAGTTTTTCTTTTGTAACGCATAAAATAGGATTTACGATGACTCTTCGTATATGACAGAGATAGTACTTAAATAAATAAATAAATAAATAAACTAATATATATAAAACTACATGGTTAATTTTTAGACGGCCATCATTAGGCCAAGTATGGCAGAATTTGTACCAGGGCTGTGGAGTCGGTACACAAAAACTCCGACTCCGACTGCTTGATTTTTAAAACTCCGACTCCTTCATAAAAGCTCAATATGTATTAATAATGGTAAACCTATAAGACGTTTCATCACCACCACGTGAATCATCAGGCTACTGTTTAGACTTATAACCTATATTTAAGTGTAAGTCTAATGGTTACTGTAGCTATCAGGGCTCTGGGGTTGCAGTATCTGGATAACATTTTAGACTGAGGTCGGGGTCGGAGTCGGTACATTTTTACCGACTCCGACTCCACCTAAAATTCCTTCCGACTCCGACTCCACAGCCGTGGTTTGTACAAGCAAGAAAATATAAGGTTTTATATTTTATTTTCTTGCTTGTACAAACTTCGTTATAAGTGGCCTGATGAGGGGTTTTTTAAGAGTGCAGCACGCAGTTTCACAGTACACAATAAATATGTATTTGTGTTGACGGCATTTTGTGTTGATTACTTACGGCACACATTATCAACTTTCCTCCCCGTCCCCTCCAAGCAGTCCACAGATTTATTTTGCCTACGATGAGATTCAGTTCTTTCGTTCCTTCTGAGACGAACTCCATATAGTACGGTACGTTACAAAATTACATGAACAGAAAACAGCAAACGTAAACCTATTTTCCGCTGATCTCGTACTTCCCGTATCCGGATTAAACGGGTTCCTTTCGTTTGATATACGAAATTGGCGTTCATTCTGTATACCCGGAACCAGAAATGTTTCTTCCAATAAGGAGAGGTTTCTGTGACAGGTACGTACCGAGTCGCTCTACTTTGTCTGTAAGTGTCTCGTGCTCCACCTGGGCCTTTGTGAAGGCCTGTTCGTCCAGGAGGCCGTCCTTCCTTAGCAGCTGGCACCCCCGCTCCATGAGGCTGTGTTTGGCTTCTGGGTAGTCGAAAAGCGCCTCCCAAAGGTCGCGTTTCGACAGGCAGAACAGATCCGAGTAGCCGAGCGACCGGACGTTGGCCGTGCGGCGGTTTCCTGTCTTGTTGCCCGCGATCTCCAGCACGCTGACTTCGCCGAAAACGGAACCTGCCCCCAGAGTGGCCAACACAGTACGCCCGTCGTCTGCCACCACGGTTAGCCGTCCTCGCTTTACGATGTACATCTCCCGCCCCACGTCCCCTTTCCGACAGATGTAGTCGCCAGGACTGAATACCTGGAAATATTACACAGGTAAGCCACTCCACTACAGTCTGCGGTATGCCTTCCCGCCACCGTAGTTATGCTGGAAATGTCTGTTGCTTGATTCATATTTCACTGTTTTAATGCGACTTAACAAGATTTCTCTCTTTGAAGTATTCATACGTGTGGTCTGTATTGGTATTTGAGAACATCAGTGAAATAAACCACTGCTGTATTCTGTTGGCATCCAACGCTTAAGTACAGTTTACTGTACAAATAGAGTGGATGATTAACTAAGTAACTAACTAAATAACTAACTAACTAACTAACTAACTAACTAACTAACTACACGGAGCAGAAGCCTTCTTGAGAAGCTAACAGGTTCTCAGCTAGTCAAGAAATTTCCTGCATTTTATGGAACCCGGAGGTTCACTACCGCATTCACAAGATCCCGCCACCTGTCCCTATCCTCAGCCAGCTCAATCCAGTCCATGCCCCCATCCCACTTCTTGAAGATCCATTTTAATATTATCCTCCCATCTACGCCTGGGTCTCCCAAGTGGTCGCCTTCCCTCAGGTCTCCCTACCAAAATCCTGTATGCACGTCTCTTTTCCCCCCATACGTGCTACATGCCCCGCCCATATCATTCTTCTCGATTTGATTACCCGAATAATATTTGGTGATGAGTACAGGTCATTAAGTTCCTCGTTATGCAGTCTTCTCCACTCCCCTGTCGCCTTGTCCCTCTTAGGCCCAAATATCCTCCTCAGCACCCTGTTCTCGAAGACCCTCAGTCTTTGTTCCTCCCTCAGTGCGAGAGACCAAGTTTCATATCCATACAAAACAACAGGTAAAATTACAGTTCTGTATGCCCTAATCTTTGCGTTTTTCGATAGCCACCTGGATACAGCGGATGGTTACAGTTGGTACTTCACAGGTCTTACTTTTACCACTTCTATTCTCGACATGGACTTGGGCCATCCTGACTGTTTTTTGGCGCTTTCTGCTTTTCTCAGGGCAAGTGCAGAGCTAGTAACCTCAACCTAAATCAGAACACGATCGCTTCGCTGTAAGTCCTTCCAGTTTCATTCTTCGGTCCGACGGAATGTAGATAAAGAAGGAAGAAACACGTGCACGGCGATGGGAAACGGTTAATTGCGATAGGCGATCCAAGGAATAGAATGTAGGATTCCGGCTTTATGAGGCGTTCGCATGGCAGCCATGTTCCATGTTGTACGTATAGCTTAGTTGAGTTTTCTGTTGCTAAAGGAAGAAACTGTGTACCAGGTGCTGACAGTTCCTACTGTCTATGTACACTGGCAGAGCACGATACTTCTAGGCCATTATTATTGCACGCAATAATGCCGCTCTGTAAAGCCAACAAATAATTCGTCAACACAAAATGTATTGTAAAGAATATCAACAGATACATGTTTCGGCTACACTCATAGCCACCATCGGGCTGTCAAAAAGGAAATAAAAACACTATAAGCGTAACTTGGCTAATAACACGGGGGGGGGGGGGGGGGCAAAATTGACCGTGGGTTATAGCAAATTTATTTTACAAAGGAGTCAAATTTGAAAGAGGAGAAGATTGGTCCCATAAAACGCAAGGTTTCATTTTATTTTTTCTGTCTATTTTTTCTTTGCCATTATTCAATTCAGTAACCAAGAAAACTATTCCTATGTTGAAAAAATATTGGGGGGGGGCACTTGCCTCCCTTGTCCCCCCCCCCCCAAGTTACGTCTATGAAAACCTTTGACACACAACTGCAAGATGTTGTAAGAGATCTCAAAGTTAACAATGATTTCATATACAGAATTAATATAAAATTTGTGACTGTAAACACAGATGCCGTCCTCACAACTTGTTTTAGTTTAAAAGTTAAAACTGGCTACACGTTTCAGCCACCCAGCTGGTCACCATCAGGCGTTATTACAAACCCCACCGCCAGCCCAGCTTCAACTAAGGCACATCCAGAGCAACTTCGAAACCTCCAGTTACTGTGCGCTGATCTTAAATAATCTAAAGATTTTAAAATATTGATTGTTATCCTTATAATGTATAACCCTGTATTTTACAAATTTAAAAACTTCACATGTTTGTACCAACCAAACTGTACGCACAACAGTTACTCTGACATGTAACGCCAAGCGAGGTGCCAATGGCAGAAGTTTCTTCCTATTACATTTGTAATAACGCCTGATGGTGACCAGCTGGGTGGTCGAAACATGTAGCCTATTTTAACTTTTAAACTAAAACAGGTTGCGAGGATGGCATCTAACTGCGTTTACATTTATAATGTACTCACAACGGTATGCATTCTATAAACAATAAAATTTGTGATCTAAAATAAAATATATTACACATACCCACATTTAAAAGCGTAGCTGTTGATATTCTATACAATGTGTGTTGTGCTGTCGGATTGTTTGTTGGTTTTATTCACTGAAAACACAACGGAAGCGAACCGCGTTGTGATACCACCGCTCTAGCTTGCAAATCTGTTTTTCAGTCACGCCTACTGTACACAGTGGAGAGATAAACACCTTCATGAAAGTGCATCGTAATTGATTCTGAGGCCGTTCTCACCTGCAGCCGCAACTTTAGCACAAGCTCCTCCAGTAGGCCTGGCTCGCAGTCTTGGAAAATGCGAACTTGCCGCAAAGTGTCTAGGTGCACTTGAATGGCTATCTCAGCCTTCAGCTTGTCAGGCAAGGCAGCCAGCACTCGTTCCTCGTCTAGGGCCTGCGAAACACAAGAGACTTGACAGACCTGCCCCTGAACAGTGAACATTGACATTATTTCTTACCACATGCGATATTACCCCTTTAAAGACGAAGCGTATCTGTTTTATATAAGGACTCAGTGCGTACCGCGCTGTAACCACTCTCCACTTCGGTTATAAAAACCAGTCTCTTAATGTTTTATAAGGCAAAAGTTGCTGTTTGTTCTGAGATCCGTACAAAACACATAAACGCAATGTGGGCACCACGTAGAATTTTTTCATGTTAAACCTGGTGGTACGTAAAGTTACCGCTAGGCTTTAAAAGGTTAACGGTCACCCCGTAGTATGCCATTGGAACCACGGGGGGGAAGTGGAAGTATGGCCCCACCCATGCTGGACCTCGGCTTTGCATGGATGTGGGTGGTCAACGCCACGCCCCCACCGCTTTACCTGCGGGAAAGAGACGCGGTACCCGATATACCTATTGTGTGTCCCAGAGCCGGTCAAGACGGGTGTGGAAAATTCCGCCCTACCGGAATTCGAACCCCGAACAGTCCAGTCCGTAGCGAGTCACTGTACTGACTACGCTGTCCCAGCCGCTATTTAATATTGTTGGGGTGAGTAAATCAGGAAGGATGCGACAGACGAGGCGCGTTTTGCACCCAGATGTTACTAGTGGGGACTTGTAGAAAAAGAGAAAATTTTGTAAATGCATGCGTAAAAGGTAAAGCAGTCCCATTACAGGCCTGGACAGGCCCTGAGGGTTCCAGGAGGTCGAGGCTCCCAGATTTCTAGACAGTCGGCACATGAAGGTGGTAAGGTCAGCCCTAAGCACCGGCCGCGTTTACCCCCCAGGAAATATTCCTGGTACTCATTTCTGTTAGAAGCTGAGTCGACCCCAGGGCCATAGTGCGGCCGAAAGGATTATGCCAATGAAAAAATCCACTGACACCATCGGGAATCGAACCCGCGGCCTGCCGGTTTGTAGCACAGTGCCTCAACCAACTGCACCGTAAATGCATGCGTAGAAAAAAATGATATTAAATGTGTGTTGAAGGAATAGTGTAGGAAGACGCGAACTTGGTTTAACAGGCTGTGCACAGGTTGAAATGTAAGAAGCTTTTTGGATACGGTGATGAGACTTTGGGTTCCCCAAATGCAGGGAGTTTCTTTTCCAGTTGAGTGACGGATGTTCACGAACGGCTGTGCATCGTTGCCTTATTTCATTCCATTACTTGAAAGCCATTAATTATCACAAAAGAGTGATCTCTGCTCAAAACAATCATCATACGTGACCATATTTAGTTAGTAGCTGTGGCAACATCAGAATATTCCTCAAAGCAAGGTGTGGTTACCACAGACTTTTCATGGATATAACTGACTGGCGTACTGTGTTAAAATATCTGCTGAAATACCTAGTTTACACGAGACGTATTAAATGCTTAAGAACAAATTTCTCAAAACTGTCAGTATTCCGCACATATATGATACTGAATCTACCTTCCAGGATATAAATTTTTTCGACTTTAGTTGGGAGGCACTTTCGACGTTAATGCCATTTGAATTGCGGGACCTCCCTCAGTTGTCAAAGTAACCCAGCGGCTTAAACAGTACTGGGTTAAGACCTGTAGGAAGGAACTTACCTGTTTGTTGGCCCATGTGTAGGAGAACCAGCGAATGACACGAGCCTCCAGTTCTTTGGAGACGCGCCGGAAGGCCATGTACTGTTTGACCCCGTCCATGCGGTTCTGGAAATCAACCCTAGCCACGTTCATGTTACTGATCATACTGCCAATATTACCGACGATCGTGGCGAAGATTAACACCCCGGCTAGGAAGTCCGCCACTACGAACAGGTACTCCGCGTCATTCTCCGGCTGGGGCGTCTCTCCTGCAGATAGACCGAATGGTAAGTACAGGATGCTTACGAGTTCTTGACCAACAGTTAGTTCTGCGCACTGAGTGTACGTGTAGTGTAGCACATCGTCATTTCGTGACCAGCTGTATTGCGCACTAATTGTACACTCAGCAGTTCTTGACAGCGATATTAGGTGCAATTTGTTTGCAACTTGCGACAAAATAACCAGAAATTTATAGACATATCTTGTTTTTTTAAGTAACCGTCCTACTTTTTAATCAGTTTAACCTAACGACACACAAGTTTACTCACACCGTAGGAACAAAATATTTTGCGCTGCACCGGAAGACGTTATTGCGCAATTTTTTTAACAGGAATATGTGCGTTTAAATTGCAGTACCATCCGTGCTGCTTTTTCGAGTGTTTTCGACACGCTATATTGCTTTCAATGGCCTCTGCAGAACGTGCATCAATAACGTCCCACTGTCCTTTTTATAATACCTTTCTACGTGTTCAGGAACTCTGATCTCGGCCATACAATTGTTACCTTACTGAATTGCCATTTTTCCTTAAATTTCACCAGTTTCCACATACTGTACCAATTAAAATGACTGAACTGGCTCAGGATAGGGACAGGTGGCGGGCTCTTGTGAATGCGCTAATGAACCTCTGGGTTCCATAAAATGCGGAAAATCTCTTGAGTAGCTGAGAAACTGTTAGCTTCTCAAGCAGGCCTCTGCTCCATGAACTTAGTTACACAAAAACACTAATCACCAACAAAATGCATAAATAGTTTTATCATCAATTGTAACACACCCCTACATGTTTCGACCCTGCTGGGTCGAAACATGTAGGGGTGTGTTACAATTGATGATGAAACTCTCTTTGTACATTTGTTGGTGATTACTGTTTTTGTATAATATAGTGCACGGACATGGAACACATTAAATTAGTTGCACAAATAAAAATTGTCTTTGGAACACGTCATCAATGCAGCAGCCATGTTAAAAATATCACAGCATTATCGCTATTCATAAGATATTTAAGACGAGTAAAAGTGAGCGAAACGCACATTTTTCACATCTGTCGCCCTTCCCAGCGCCGTCACTGTACATTAGAGTTGCCTTTTCCCTACCTATTGTGGTGAGGGTGAGTGTCGACCAATAGAAGCTGTAGATGTACTGTCTCGACAGCGTGCTGTTTCGCCCGCCACTGTTGTTGTACACCCAGTTGTCCGACCCGAACCCTATGGCGTAGCTGATAGCGAAGTAGAAACAGGCGTTCCAGTGGATTAGCACTAGGATCGCCAGCACAACCTGTAGACATGTGCACATCAATCAATTTTATCCCATTAATGGACAGGGCTAATCACATATGTTACTTGGTTTGACGTTACAGAACTTGACATTTAGCCCATAAATTGTATTTGTTAATTCCAGCTGGTTCTCAGAGTTAACAGTAACAGTGTTTCTGATCGTCATTAGAGGATTTCACTGCATAATAAGAGCGCAGCGTGTTTTCTTGAAGTAAGACCCAAATTTTTATATGTTACTTACGTCAGTTTTGCTCTTTGAAGCGTTAACTTTATCGGCTTGACTTTTCACCTAAACAACGTACACTATGTATAAACTTTAGTTGATTCTTAAATACATGGCATTAGCCAACTGATATTAGAACAGAAATGCAGTGTTTTCGTGGAGGTGTGAACGGAGTGCTTATACGCAATTACTGTATAGTATTCTGATCAGCTTCGCCGTTTGCCGACTAAAGAAACCGTGCGATGTCAAGTGTACAGGCGGTGTTTCCTTCTGCCGCTGTAACTGGGAAGGTGGGTTCGAATGTGCCTCGGTTATGGATGCAACTCTGTACGTCTGCTTTTCTTGTGTTGTCCCGTGCCGCTACAGGCATAGCGATGGGACGGCCCAGTCCGCCGCGTCCTAATACTGTACCAGTCTACAAACAAGACTTAGAAAAAGGCAGAACGGCAGGCCCCGGGTCGCATTGCTACGCGCTGCAATAAAGGTGGACACGCGGACAGATTCACTTTAAAATATTTAAGTGATTTAGTGCTTTATTTATTGGCAAGTGTCAAAGTGCATTTAATTACGTAGCGTCGTATGATATAGGATGATTGGGAACGATGATTTGGAAAGAATATGTAAGGAAGCAAGTCTTAATTCAAACTGAATGCAAACAACGAATGCTAACTAATAATATGCGATGCTCAATTATGTACATGTTATATATACAGCGTTTTAAGAGAAATATGCCATACTTCTGCAGAACGTTCCTTACGCTAAGTTACGTGATATAACCAAACATCCGCGCATCGGAAGTTGAACGGTTAAGGAGATAAAGACGGGAGAAAAATGCTGTCTTATAGCGGTTCCACGTACTGTACGTGTTTAACATGCGTTATACGTACACTGGTCAGGTCCGTCCTTGAGGCGATAGCCAAGCCAAGCCGTACGGAGGCGAGTGTGCTATGTAAAGTACTTGGAACACTGAGGGCGATTTTTATGAAACTAGTGCGAGTTTTTCTTGCTTAATTAATGTTTTGTGGCACTCGTGTGTTAATTAGGTGTTAACATTACAGGAACTACAGATGTCTCGTGGTTTTAATATGTATTTCGGAATCAATAAATGTGTAACAGTTGTCATTCTTTAAAACTTACCTCGCCACTGTCTCAGTAACCGTTCAACACACATATACACGTACACACCTACACACGTACACAGACACGCCCTCACCAAGAGGGCAGAGGTCAACGCTCAACAGAAAGCCGCCCGGGAGCCACTATTACTGATTACGTTTGCGTTGAAATGCGCCTGAAGGCATCAACGCTACGTTAGGCTGCGAGGTACTGGAGACATTCGGAATCTATTTGCAAAGATTTCCATGTCTTTAAGCCTCTGCAGAGAGCAGTCAAGCGACGCTGAAAAGTGCCATTGGTTTTAACAACAGACAACAGAATCCAGTACGAAAAGCACGCAAAGCTTCGTGGCTCAGAATGCATGTCTCAGTGCGTGGAACAGTTTTGTGTGACTGGAACAAATGAACCTCAGGTAATCGCTCTGAGCGGGTTCATTTTGAACCTCGCGTATCTAAACGGTGTTGTCAGCGGTTTGGAGAACATCTATTTTGGGGCGTTACGTTATTAATGGCCGATCCCAGTGGCCGCGCGGTCTAAGGCGTAGGTCTGCGGCCGAGCCCTTGCTGGGATTGTGGGTTCGATTCCCACCGGGGTCATGGATGTTTGTGTTGTCAGGTAGAGGTCTCTGCGACGGGCCGATCCCTCGTCCAGAGCAGTCCTACCGACTGTGGCGTGTGTCTGAGTGTGATCAAGTGAAAACAAACAACCTCGACACCTACTGTGGGTAGGTAGAAGTGGGAAGGACTACGAAACGAAATGTTATTAATGAATTTTAATGTGGACTGTCCTGTTTTATGTTTTCCGGGTAGGAAAAATTGTAGAGGAATTTATGTCCCACCACATCGTTCAGGACACCATTAGTGAAGTACATATAGCCTATCTCGCCGTTTTCGATTTTGAAGTCGCGCATCGGTAGGCCTGGTAGAGACACGAAATTCTCGGCTTTATTAGAAGTGCCTGCGAACAGCATGCTATTGAACGTGTCAGTGTGTCTTGGTACGTCCTTTATAAACTGCATGTCACCACGAAACCTCACGTCGCTGCCTTGCGGACTTCTGACACGGGAACAACATTAGCGCCATCTACATTCTGGACTGTATGTGATGTGTTGTATTGGATATATTTATATAGGTCAGATATATCGGATTTAAGAAGATATTTTTCAGTTGAAAAATTAATTGAGCCGATTCCAGTGGCCGCGCGTTGATTTGCGGCCGAGCGCCTGCTGGGATCGTGGGTTCGAATCCCACCGGGGGCATGGATGTTTGTCTCTTCTACGGTGTTTCTGTTGTCAGGTAGGGGTCTCTGCGACGGGCCGATCCCTCGTCCAGAGGAGTCCTACCGACTGTGGTGTGTGTCTGAGTGCGATCAAGTGAAAATAAAAACCCTCGACACCTACTGTGAATAGGTAGAAGAGGGAAGGGCTGCGAAACGAAACCAAACGAAACGAAATTGAGTGAGAAATTTAATGGTTAATCCTGCCGAATATATTAGGGTACTGAATTACCGAATACGTACATACTTGTGGACGGAAACAATTACAGTACTTTGTTTGATGTATTTAACAGTGGACGACGTTATTTGTTTCTTGTCTTTAATTGCTAGAAAATGATCCGTCGAAATCAACGCGAAAATTAAAATACTACGACAGGATTCACACTGCTACGAGTTAATTCCAGACAGTGCCAATCCTCACAACAAAGTTGACCAACGCAGTTCAGAATGAATTTTTTGGACCGTTATCCTTCAACTGAGAAGGCTATTTTCTCCGGCTATTCTTGGACTGCTGAACTCTGAGGATGAAGGCACTATGATCTTTCGAAACGTCGGGAGCTACTCGCCAAAAACTCAGAGTCACGTCCCAGAAGCCTTGGATCTTAGCAACACTGCCATGAGTTAGTTAGAATAAACCAACACTTATGCACAAAATCCACAAAGCGGTATTTACACTGACAGTATCGCTACACGTTTCAATGGACATGCCATCTTCAGGGGATAAAAAGCGTTACAGGTGCCAAAGCATCAGGAACTGCAAATTCTTCCTACATGCATCAAACCTGATCTATAACAAGGATCTAAAAACTCTAAAAATCTAAAAAAGGGCAGCATATCAATATAAAGTCAATTACGTTACACAGTTTTTGTTCTAAACCACAATAATTAAGAATATATACAGTTAAAATTAAGAATAGACATTCTATGAGAATGTCAAATCTCGCGCCCTAATGGTGTTTAGTGAAAGTACAAGTTGTGAAATATCGTATTCTGTAATTTCAGAGCATTAGTTGCTAGCCTGTTGTGTTGTATGAGTATAGAACTTGGTACCTCAAATTACAGGAATAACACATGCCGTGGGTGTTTGAGCAGTGGGTGATACGGGGGAATTTGGACCTGAGGGGGAGGAAGTAACAGGAAGCTGGAGAAAATTCCATTATGATGAACAGCTGAGTGACTTTTATTCCTCGCCAAATATAATTGCCGTGATCAAATGGAGCGAAGTACATGGGATTGGCATCTGTCATGCATGGTATAGAAGACAAATTCGTGCAGAATTTTAGTGTGGAAACCTGCAGGAAAGAGACCTGTTGGAAGGCCTAGACATAAGTGGGAGGATAATATTAGAACTGATGTTGGAGAAGGATGTGAGGGCGTGGACTGGATTCATGTGGTTCAGAATAGGGCCCAGAGGCAGACGTTTATGAAAACAGTACTGAATCTTGGAATTCCTTAGAGTGCGAGGGATATCTTTACTAGCCGAGGAAGTTCCGGGTACTGTAGGACTCTGCTTTGTGGAGTCTGTTGGTTTAAGCACTCCGAACCACAAGCAGCAGTACATTGACAGCGAGTCATGTAAGTGCTTGATCAACACAGCATACCTTGCAGATACGAAAGACGTTGGGGTATCCCGTGCGAGTCTCGGTGCGGTCGAAGAATTCACTCATACGAGGGAAGCGGAGAAGGCGGTTGAATCTGACGATAACGGGGCTGGGGACCCGGACCTTGGTGGCGGTGGGGGGCCACCACAGGTAAGCTAGGTCTGTAGGCAGCAGGCTGAGGACGTCGGAGCGCCACTTACTGGACTTCATATAGTGCCTCCTCAGCTTCTTGGCGTCTCTCTCAAGCAGACCTTGCTCCAGGTAGCCTGCAAAGAACGGAATTCACGTATGACGACTGCTGTCCCTCAAGTGCGCAAGTGTGGGTATAAATCAGGCAGTTATTCGTCGGTTTCTCATGCCGGAAGCTTTGGTTTAACCCCCCGGGCAGTCCGTATGAGATTTATGATGGGCGAAGTGGTGATCATTCCAGCAATACTCGGTACTTATTCACCCATCACAGGGGGAATGGGCTAAGGGCCCATTGGCTACCTCACTGTCAAAGCACGTAGTCTCATTCACGTGGCGATGTTAGCAGGAAATAATCACTGAATTCTTCAGCGTACTTCTCTGTACACAGTTCCCACAAATACATATTCTGAATGTTAAATCTGTCAGAATATTAAAGGTTTCTACTCTTGGCATGTTGGTACGTTCTGATATATGAAACATGCTTCGAAGATACAGAATTTGTATAGGAATTTATAATGTACCGCCGTACAGATTTTCACATGGACGTTGCTCTTTTTACTTTATTGGGACGTAAGGTTTTTGTGCCATTTATGGCTCTTGTGGTTTATTGTTTACATATGAAATCGAAGATAAGTACTGATTTCATTCGGGCATCATGGTGTTATACATGCGAAAAAGTCGCGTCTATAAATTGGCATGTTTTTCGAAGACGCAGTACAACACAAATTTTCAGAACCGTACGATACGTGGTGCTAAAGTCGCTCTCATCTCAAATATTCGCAAGGCCGCCATGTTCATATAATTTATGACTGGAAATCGAAAGTTGCAAGTAAATGGAATTCATCCATTTGGTTTAAATCTTATTATATGGGAGCAAACTTAATATAACAAAGGTACAGTAAGCTTATCTCTTACCTGTAAAACTTACATAATAGAGTAAAACACATACATTTTGCAGAAATGCACAGGGATACAGTGCTAAATGCGAGGCGGGCAGCATAGTCGGTATAGTGACTAGGCTACGACACAGGAGCTCTGGCGTATAGTTCCCGTCACTTGCTGCTTACCTTTAACCCTTTAAAGACGAAGCGTATCTGTTTTATATACGGACTCAGTGCGTACCGCGCTGTAAACTCTCTACACTTCGGTTATAAAAACCAATCTCTTAATGTTTTATAAGGCAAAGTTGCTGTTTTTTCTGAGATCCGTACAAAACATATAAACGCAATGTGGGCACCACGTAGAATTTTTTAATGTTAAACCTGGTGGTATGTAAAGTTACCGCTAGGCTTTAAAAGGTTACACTGCGCACCAACGAAATGAGCATTTTGTTTTTAAGGTGATGTAAAGACCTTGATTTAACTACACGATTTCTGTGTTGCTGAACGTCACGGTAGTGCACTGTAAGTGAGGGCTTCAGACGACAGAGTTGATTATTGCAATACACTTTCCATGCAGTGGCTTAGAGATACTGAGCAAAGCCACAAAAACACAAGCCACCTTAAACCATGGGTGTGCAAACTTTTTGGGCAAAGGACCACGGCCCTTACTGTGGGTTTGTTAGCGGGCCGCATGTGTAAAAAATCACAATACGTGGTAAACCTGACCGCCTCGATTTTGTGTAATTTTTACAGTATTTATATAATTTACAAATATGGCCACGGGCCCCATAATACAGCTTGAAGGATCGCAGGTTAGACAACCCTGTCTCAGACGGAAGCCGAGATGAGATGCGAAGTGGTAATTCCGCAACAACACTCGCAGGATAGTGAGTTATCGTTAGATGAACTTGTGCGATGTGCCTGAGAATGTACTATCTGAAGTGATGGGGAAAAAGTATTTACTGAACAATGTTTTTTAACAGCCAATGAATGGATGTGACATGGAACAATTTTCTTATCTTCTTCCTATACCTCTTCCATTTTATCATCTTTGTTCTCCACTTTATTTATATTTTTCTATTTGTTTACATCCTTCCCCCCGTTCTTTTCCTCTTTCCCCGCTTTTGTTCCCGTCTCTGTTTCCTTCTATTTCCCCGTCTCCTCCTGTTCGCCTTTCTTCTTCTGTCATGACCCGCACAACTGCGTATTCAGGACCGCGCTTTCCAGAGAGTTCTGTGCCTTCTAGTTGAAAGGCAGTAGACGTACGAGTCACAAATTCCTACTGAATCTGCGTGTCAGAAATGCAACAGTAGGACCGCGCCGCAGCAACTTCTGTGTATTCTACTCGTGGCAAGTACGCCGCAACATGACACGCAGCTATATGGCACAATCGCACCTGCACATGTTAACTGTACTCCAGCAGAGTACATGTTTCCTTGCGATTTACTTGACTGTAGACACGTATACGTTGTTGCAAAACTAATCACACTACAAATAAAAATTACTGTATTTTGCTTGCTATTTTATTAAATAACCACATCCCAAACTCTTTCAGACAACAGTTGTACAACTTAACTTTCTCTGTGTTTTAAGCAATATGCCAATTCTTTGTACAGTTAGCTGTGTTGAAGAGACAGAAATTCCATTTGACATCCGCGTAAAGTGGGGTTTGTACTGGACAGATATGAATCGAAATAGATTAGCTCTATGTTGGTAACAGCTAAATCTTCTGCGTTTTTCTTTATAAAGAAAAACGCAGAAGATTTAGCGATTGCTAGTAAGGAGATTGGTCTAGAAGTAAATGCTGAGAAAACTAAGTACATGGTCATGTCTCGAGATCAGAATGCAGGACAAAATCACAACATAAAGACAGACAGTAAGTCCTTTGAAAGTGTGGAAGAATTCAAATATTTGGGAGCAACCCTAACGAATCGAAACTCCATTCATGAAGAAATTACGAGCAGATTGAAGTCGCGGAGTGCTTGCTATCATTCGGTACAGAATCTTTTGACTTCCAGGTTGCTATCCAAAAACACAAAGATTAGGGTATACAGAAAATTTTACCTGTTGTTTTGTATGGGTGTGAAACTTGGTCTCTCACACTGAAGGAGGAACAAAGGCTGAGGGTGTTCGAGAATAGGGTGCTGAGGACCATATTTGGGGCCTAAGAGGGACGAGGCGACAGGGTAGTGGAGAAGACTACATAACGAGGAACTTAATGACCTGTACTCGTCACCAAATATTATTCGGGTGATGAAATCGAGAAGAATGAGATGGGCGGGGCATGCAGCACGTATGGGGGAAAAGAGAGGTGCATACAGGATTTTGGTGGGGAGACCTGAGGGAAGGCGACCACTTGGGAGACCGAGGCATAGATGGGAGGATAATATTAAAATGGATCTTGAAAAAGTGGGATGGGGCATGGACTGTATTGAGCTGGCTCAGGATACGGACAGGTGGCGAGCTCCGGTGAATGCGGTAATGAACCTCCGGGTTCCATAAAATGCGGGGAATTTCTTGACCAGCTGAGAAACTGTTAGCTTCTCAAGAAGGCCTCTGCTCCATGGAGTTAGTTAGTACGTTGGTAGCATAAATTCCCAAAATGAAATATGATTAATGAGGATACGTTGAATAGTCCTGGGACTTACAGCTACTTCTGGACGGACAAATATGGGCTCTGCTTAAAAAGGGCGGAGAAAATAGGCATTATTCACTTCGAGGCCCACATTTTTGTTGTTGGTTGTTCGTTCGTTTTTGTTGCTGTTGTGAGCAGACGTAGCCCAGGCAATAAAGAGATTATGTGCACTGTGACAATTTCAGTGCTGTTAGCTTTGCAATAACAGGTTTATGGACGCAATATCAGACTTGCAACGAAGTGGTAGCTCTTCCGACTGCTGGTTACGTCTAGCCTGTTCGAATCTCGATCCAGACACCGACAATCGTGACTGCGGTGTCTGTGTCTTTCCTCAGATTCTGCAGACGATTTATGTAACAGATCTTGAAAAGCGACGACTGCTTCTTTCCACATCGTTGACAATATATTATTCGTTACACGATTGTATTATTCGACGCTGTAAGTCGCAGATACTGACAGCGCCGTTTAATGAACTGTAAATAAATAAATAAAGTAAAATAGATTTATATTTTTAATAATTAAACGTAAAAGTCACTGAGGAATGCAAAATAACAAAGCATAAATCTCAGTATAAACTGGATTACTTTTATCCTTTCTGAATATATGTGTATATATGTATGTATACATATATATAGATCCTTCTTGGCCGGTTTCTTAGTAGTCTTTAGATTCGTCGAACCACAAAAACCTTTGTGAGTGTAACCCCGCTTCGGCCGCTCTTCTATTAATTTCGGTTTCGAAAGAAGGAAATCTGCACTGAGCTAAACTCCCTGCAGTTCCTCGAAAACTGATAAAGGAAGGAATGCAGTAAATTGCAGGGCCGCCTATATTCATTACACTCGACGACAGGACGTGACAGATCAGTCTGTTTGTTCTGCACCTGCAAGGACAAGAGTCGGTATCATTCGGGGTCGTCACTAGGACAGAACTGTAAAGAGGCCGCCAGCTTCTGCTTGTCTAGTTGTTAAACTTGTTTTCTGATCATGTCTGTCTGCAGTTATTCCTAGCCTGCGAATTCCTGAGCCTATGTAGATTCACGTAACTCTAACGAAAGTCTTGATTTGTACCGCTGTTACGTAGCACCGAAAGCAGGCCTGTTCTCTTACTGGCAAGCTTGAATCTGTATGATTAACCCTTTAAAAGACGAAAAGTGTGTGTTTTACATAAGGACTCAGTGCGTACCGCGCTGTAAACACTCTCCACTTCGGTTATAAAAACCAGTCTCTTAACCTTTTAAAGCCTAGCGGTAAATTTACATACGACCAGGTTTAACATTAAAAAAATTCTACGTGGTGCCCACATTGCGTTTATGTGTTTTGTGTGAGTCTCAGAACAAACAGCAACTTTTACCTTATAAAACATTAAGAGATTGGTTCTTATAACCGACGTGGAGAGTGTTTACAGCGCGGGACGCACTGAGTCCTTATATAAAGCAGAAACGCTTCGTCTTTAAAGGGTTAATGTTTTATCAGGCAAAAAAGTTGCTGTGTGTTCTGAGATCCGTACAAAACACATAAACGCAATGTGGGCACCACGTAGAATTTTTTAATGTTAAACCTGGTGGTGCGTAAAGTTACCGCCAGGCTTTAAAAGGTTAAAAGAGCGGGAACGAGTGACCTAAGTGTATGCATGGCGTAGTTGGCAGCAAGTACAGCTACGTTAGTGATTATGCCATTCAGTCGTCCACTTCTATGCATAATTTACGCGGTACTGATTCCTGCCACAAATTTGCCAGACATTCTCAGCATCTCTCGCCGTGTTTGATATTGCTAATATTTAACTATAGAGTTGGAGCAGAAAACGCACAGCCTCCTCCTTCCCCACTGCACAGACTTCTAGTCTACAGATCAATTACTACTACTACTACTACTACTACTACTACTACTACTACTACTACTACTACTGCTATTTATTTTATTTTTCTGAAGGACTAATTAGTCCGCTTAAGGACAGTTTCCTTATACGTTCGATTTTTTGTTTCCTACCCCGAACATTTCCGTTGTAGCCATGTTTGTAGTTTTCGATGTACAAATAGCATTTCATACGTAATGTGTGGGTACGTTTAGGTTAGGCCTCTTTCCCAAATTTCACCTACGTAGCTGAAGTTGTTCATTAGCCATCGACAGGCTGAAACCTAAATGGAATTTGTCACTTGTTCGCCATGTTGTTATTTTACGTTCTATTAAAAAGAACCTTAAAAAAGCTGGATACTCAGACATACACAAATAGCATGGTTATCGCATAAACCTGCTACCTGTCTTTAAGTTAAATAGTAAAGCTTAGCACGGCATTTGTACCTGTATTTATGATGTATTTCTATACCAAACTTCACACACCTCCCTCCAGAGTTCAATTGGTTATCACGATGTGATACTAAGACAGATACAGTTTTCACATGGTCACAATTTTGGTTTGTATTTTACGTAAACACTGCTTGAATGGAAGTTGCAGGGGCGATTTTTTAAAGCACTTTAAGCCTACAGAACTATTGTGCCATACATTATGTGTCATTCATGTCACATGCGCTTCAAAAGTTGCACGGATGCCATACTGGCAGACCGTTACTGATGGAAGGGTATTAAACGTATGAAGTGGGGTGCGGGGCTCAAGCAACGCGTTGTTCATACCGTGTGAATTTAATGTCAGAGGCGGGCATGCATACAAGGACAGACAATCGTCATGGCGTCTGTACTTTCTTCAAAATGAAATAAGTCGAAAAACCTTTGGGGAGATATAAGAGAGAGAGAGAGCGCGAGATTGATAGTAGACTAATAAATAAATAAATAAATAAATAAACCCCGTGTGTGCTGTACTGGAAGAGAAAGACTTCCACGGACTATTTTAAATTATAAACGCCAAAATTATACGACGTGGATCAGAGTGTCAAAGTGAGACTGGACCAAGAAGTGTGAAGACTGGTAGAGGAGTTAAACAAGGTTGCTGTTTGTCACTAATTTTATTCAACTTACACGGCGAGGACCTCACCAAGGCAGCTCGTCAAGGATCTGGCGATTTCAAAACAGGAAGACAGGTAATGCGCACTCCCGAGATGTGTAGTGACGTGGTGCTTCCAGCTAAGGAAGAAACGGCATTGCACAGCATGATTGCTAGAGCTGGAGGAGGAAGACGCAGTGGAATCGAAGTGAACGTGAAAGGACTAATCTAACGAGAATCACGGCCGATCATGGTGTCCGCGCGGTATAAGGCGTGTGTCTGCGGCCGTCTGCTTGCTGGGATTGTGGGTTCGAATCCCGCTGGGGACATGGATGTCTGTCTGTTGTGAGTGTTTGTGTGTTGTCAGGTAGAGGTCTCTGCGACGGGCTGATCACTCGTCCAGAGGAGCCCTACCGAGTGTGGTGTGTCTGAGTGTGTACGTGAAGCCTCGATAACGAGGAGGCCCTGGCCCACTAAGGGTTGTTGCGCCATTGGGGAATGATAATCAGGAGATAACCATCCCCACTGCAGATTGTGATACATCAACAACTGGAGAATGTGGAGCATTCCAGCTAATTGGGTAGCCTGAGAGTAGTGGATGTAAGATGCATCCGTGGAATTAAATCCAGGGTTTCCATGGTAACAGCGGCATTCAACAAGAAGAGGACTCTTCACCAGCGAACTGGACTTAAAACTGTGAGAGAGGGACTAATGAATTGCTACATTTGGAGCACAGCGTTGTATAGTGCTGAGAATTGGACATTTTCGGAAAATGGATCAAAAATATCTCGAAAGCTTTGATGAATGGGTGGGTGAATGGGTGGGTGAATGAATGAAGATGATAAGCAGCTAAGCACAGTGGTCGAGAGGTTTATAGTGCCTACGGTTTTCGACCGTCGAAATACTGAATCGGCACGTCTGAGTCCCGCCCAGAGCACTAAGATTTGTAATCGATTGTCCATGTTGTGTTTTCCGCGCGAGCAGAATGTCTAAAGGACACATTACCTTAGGATCAGTTCTGAACAGACAAAGGTCATTGTGCGTAGCATGTAAAGGTTAAAGATACAGAATATTACAGATTTCAAGTCTCCAGCTTCAGATATGGTAACATTATAATCGATTGCTAGCACCGTAGCCTATAAACCAGGTAAAGGTGCCATGTGTTTATCTACTGGCAAGAATGTGCAGCAAACCGACGGTGACCCATGCTGACACTACCACGATAACTGCGCGGAGGTGCAAAACTACGAAATACTTGCCGGGAGAGGCAGTCTTCAGGTCGACATTTGAACTCAGAAGCTTGTAAAACACCAAACAGTATTGCCACCTACTCCACTATATTATTCAATTAACCTTTTAAAGCCTAGCGGTAACTTTACATACGACCAGGTTTAACATTAAAAAATTCTACGTGGTGCCCACATTGCGTTTGTGTGTTTTGTACGGATCTCAGAACAAACAGCAACGTCTGCCTTATAAAACACTAACAGATTGGTTTTTATAACCGAGGTGGAGAGTGTTTACAGCGCGGTACGCACTGAGTCCTTATATAAAACAGATACGTTCCGTCTTTAAAGGGTTAAGCTCAATTCCTATTCTATAATAAACACAACGAAGAAGAACAGCCTAGATGTTTACATGACCGACATGCATTGCGTCTAGTTGTGAGCAGATACTACACGCTTCTTGTGAATGTTCATATTGTCACATCGTGTAGTCGTGAAGGTTGATACCGACGTTTCGGAACAGCATGCTGTTACTCGCTCAGTTCGCTTCACTCCCGAAGTTGAGGTGGCATGTTCTTCTGAAACGTCGGTCTCTCTAACACCGCATGGCGTTACAACTCAGAGCTACACGATCCAAATAGAAAGTGACCTACCGCATGTTTGTTCCTGTAAGAACAAAAGTTTTGGCGCTGAATAAATCTTAAACCTTACAAAAGTCAGGAAAGAAAGCTGTTTCACATTTGTGATATTAGAAGCGGGAAAGCGGGCGTCTTCCAAATGCGTTGGATGCGATTTTGCAGTCGTTAGGGATAGCGAACGGTACTTATGTGTATATGCAAGATAAAAGTATTGCTCGGAAGCTAATAGCATTAAAGACACCACACTGAATGCAGAGTATTTTCTTCTGTTTCTTTAAATACTTATAACAAGACGTTGTGGATCTGACTGTGAGTAGCACGTTACGTCAGGAAACTGGTCAAGTTCAGCGTGAAGTTGGTACAAATTGCGGGCAGGTTGGTGTTTCGCCAATACGGATGAAAACTCAAGTCGCCAGGCAATTTTTTATTGTACATCGATACAAAAATTAATCAAAATGGTTCTAATAGTTTGACATGAGTAACATGTTTTTATCAAAGAGGCAAAACTTCCTTGCAATTTGTCAATTTTGGCACCTACACCGAACGAGGAAAAACCAAAAAAAATAGCATTCCTAATTTGTCCTTTCATTTATTTTCATTGTGCAGTTGTCGTATTGATTTGTGTCGGCAGTACATGACTATTTAGTTACCCTTGCTCTTTCTTCGTCGTCACATTTCTTTACAGAAAATTTGCGATTCTATATATATATATATATATAGATATATAGATATAGATATATACATACACACACACACACACACACACATACACACATACATACATATACTTCTGGATGAGATACAACTTTCTTGCATTTTCTTTCTGAAGGTGCGAATACAGTATATCCATATTCTTAACGACGCGGTTTCTGTAGCAAAAAGATACGCTCTGGCTCATTGTTATTCTCCTCATCCCCAGACCAAATCCCGCATACTGTAACCGTTGCGTAACTCTGCTTGCGACAGTCCCGGACACAGACAGTGTCTGCTGCAAGATTCCGAACTGTGCAAGACTTTGAGAGAAGACGTACATCAACTATGTCACATACGCCACATTTCGCCTGCTTTGTTTCTGAAACGCGAGTGTTTCAAGTGACGCAGATCTATTGCAATCAATGTCGTGTGCGCTATTTCCACTCAGTATGTAGGCACAGTAAACACATTACGGAGAAGTCGTACCCGCTGTGTTTTGTCACTCCATACGTTTTGTGATTGGAACTACGTAATTGGTTTCACTCTGATTTGTTATAGGAAACACTTATATTCACTCATACGCCGTCGTATTGTTGAATAAATATAATGTACACCGCCTGATACAAAAACTTCAAACGCAATATAAAATAATGGTAGAAATAATGGTCAATCGTAATATGCCATGCGAAAAGCTGTGATAGAACCTGAATAGAAACCCAAGGAAGCCACTGATGATGCGTGTAATGTTTCAGATCATATCAGTCAAGTGTGTAAGGAACTGCAGCAAATACAGTGGTTGTATGTGACAGTGAACACTACCTTAGCACTAGGTGGAAGTTGACACTAAAAGCTGAAATGGGAACTTCAGCATGGCTACCATGTTGCCATTGTCTTTACCAGGCGTATGTAAAATCGCGTAAGCTTGTTTGGCCGCTTACAATACACAGAATGTGTACAGCTGTTCATTGGGAAGGCAAAATCAACAGACAGCTGCAAAAATACAATTTTTGCTTTTAGACAAAAGAAAGCTCCTGAAGGTATTAGGAGCCAAGAGGGAGAAAGCAACAGACAATGATGAGCTTCGGAATTTGTTCTCCTTGCCAAATATTTTACTGCGAATGTAATCCAGTCGCGGAGTGTGAGAGGGGTGGGGCATGTGGTACGTATGGGAGAGAAGAGCAATGCACGTAGGGTTTTGATTGGAAAACGTGAAAGAAAGAGGCGGCTTGAAATACCCAGGCATAGATGGGAGGATAATATTTAAACGAATCTTAAAATAATAGGATGGGATTTTATGGACCGGATTCAATTGGCTTAGGGTAGGGACAAGTGGCAGGCTGTTGTCAGCACGGCAACGAACCTATCGGTTCCATAAAATGTGGGGACCATCTTGCTAGGTCTGCAAAGCGAACTCTCCTGCTTGGATCTAGTTCGCTAGTTACACGTTGTGTCAGCAGTTCTGAGTAACGTGATCTCCACTGTCGTGCACTGCTGCATCCACTCTGACCAGTAAACGTTGCATCATGCATTGCCACGATATTCGGCCAGTATGTCTCTACTTCACGCGCGAACGTCTGTCACTTTATCTTACCAAATGTTGAAAGTTTCGCACCGACTTCTGTCATTCTGCGAGCACGACTGCCAAGTGTTTCTTGAATGTATTTTTCAGTACGAAACCGGAATGTCATGTAAGGGCATCGTTTATGCGACAGCTCTCAAAGTTGTTTGTTAAATGAGCAAAACAAGTCCGTAATAACAGTTACAAAGGGCAGCCACGCGACGAGTAATACTTACTCCAGGTTTTTTTTTTGCCCGATTTGTATTTTGCGATTTTGCCTACATCGTCGGTCTTCAGATTCGTATGTAGTGCAAGGGAAGTGACGTAAAATGTTCACTAAAATTTGTCTGACAGCTCGAAGGACAGTAGGAGACTGCATGGCAAGTGTCGAATGGGTCAAATGAGAAATGCATACGAAATTCTGCTCTTACAGTCTTATGGGGAAAGATCTCCTTGGAGACTTAGGCGTAAATGGGAAGACAATATTAAAATGTGTCTTTGTAAAATGAGATTTGAAATTGGAAAGTGGATTTGAACGAGCTGAGGACGGGATATGCGGGCTATTGTGGGCACAATAACCAACTTCCCTGCTCCTTTTAAGTCAGGAGTTACTCGAGAAGTTGAATAAATCTGTTTTTAACGTGTAAGTCTCGGAGTAATGGAAGAAGAAAGAGGAGCAAGCCGAAAGTGAGGATGGAAAGGAATGAGTCAGGAACGTACGCGTTGTGTAACAGTTCTAGTATGCTTCCTCCGTTTTGTTTAATTATCTTGGAAACTTATTGAAGAAAGTGCACTTTGACCGAAAGTGCACACCACATATCTCGCCACACCTGTCGCCCCGTTCAGTTTTCCTTCCATAACTATTAATCGAGGTACGCGCGAACTAAGATCGAGATGAGTGTAGAAACGCGTGCAGTCGTTCTTCACCTAAAGCGTTTGTTTGCCACTGTTTCGGATTTTAACCACATTTGGAACGAGGCGACACATTTTTAGTTAAACTCTATAATATCAAGTGTCACATTAATTTTATGCTTACTGGCGGATAGATAGTGATTTTAATTGCAGCGCCGCAGGAATTCGAACGCCCCTAAATGCGAAAGAAAGAATAACATGTGACGTGATTGTGGGCCCCTCCTTATTATACCGTACACTACCCCGAAGAAGAAAAGGACAGTGTTGTGGCAGCTGGTGCCCAGTTTGATCCACGGACTTTCCGAATGCATTGCTGTTCTCTAAGCAGTGAATTGATACGCTGGCTCTCGAGAAATCTGAAACCAACGGAAAGGAACGCTCCCTTGACTACTGCCTCCCTTCTTCACTGGAAACCAGACGCGCAGTGACGCCGGAATGAACTGGGGTTAGTGTGGTGAGAAGTGAGTGCAAGTATTATTACCGCCATACGTATTGTGCTATACATAAATAGCGTTTCGTTTGTTGTTGAAATCTTCCACGCCGACTAAAGTTACAAATTTAAAAGAAACTAAAGACATTGGTACCTATTTGCGCAGTATTCCGTAATGTCGGCTTCATAGGTTATGCCTGCAAGATCTCAAACATAACCTCAGCGATTCCAGCCGTTGCACTGTAAGTATTTTCAACTCGTAAAATATATTTCACACAGTTTTAGTAAACGTGTTTGTGACCACTTACCATTTTACATACCAAAATGTCACCCTGTACATATTTCTTTGATTTCGACAGAAAATGTAGGGGAGGGTGGTGGTATGTTAGGCCAGTTGGTGGTGTTGGTTTTTGTGTGTGAACAGGGTTACGTGTGGGCAGCTTTGAAATGCTGCATACTGCTGTACGTTTATGTGGCAACTGAAGTATATTTTTTTATTTTAATGTTGCTTTGTGTGTTTGGTTACTGGCGACACTTGAACGGGCGAAAATAAAGTGACCCAAGGTACAACATGTGGTTATACCTTGGGTCAGAATTCAAGAGAAGCGTAAAGTAAACAGTAGATGTGCTTTACATTTTGAATGGAAATGCAGCCAACTGCCCTACCAAATACCCAGCAACTTACATCCTGAAGCATAGTAAGATTAAAAAACAGAGGAATATAGTATGCAGTTAATACTCATCCAATAATATTCACTTAATATATCCAGAAATTAAGAAAAATAAATGTGGAAGATAAGCTACCTTCATCTTAAACAAAGTTACAGTACATGTAATCACATATATTTTATGTAGCTAAACAGGCAGCTTTATTCCATCCGAAATTTAATGCAATAAAATCAGCTAGAAAATGCGTCTGTGATGTGTGGCACTTGGATGATCCTGCTGGTAACGGGGGCGGGAAGTTGTGTAGTATGCTACTACTGAGAATTCTGAAGTATTCGTTTTCTTTTTCAAGGATAAATTTATCGGTGTTGTACAGCCATTTGTAATACCCGATTTCATATTTATATTCATGCAAATCATTTACTTAGTTCAGCTATGAAACGAGGAATGCTGTTCTTCCCTGCCAGCTTTACTAAAACAAAAGCCCCTTTTGCACTATCGCCAAATGCACGGTGTCTTCCGGAACGCTGTAATTTCTTTGTCTCTCTCTTCTGCGCAGTCATCATTATCACTCAGTTCTGCACATGGAATCTATGCAGGCATCTCTTCAGAGCTGTTTGCAGTAACCAATCTCTTCTTTACAGTTTCTTTGACAAGAATTTCCCCAGAATGTTTAATTTTACCCATCTAAGCTCTTTGGTTTTCATTTTACCTTTTTTCTGATGTGTCTGTGAGGGTCCTTATTTTGCCATGCTTTCCTCGCCCGTTTTCTTGATTCAGCTTTACGGACGGGTCTTATTACTTCAGTGGATATTTCTGTACTCCCTGTAAGTTCAGCTTATGTTTCTTCATGATTGTGCATTGTGTCGTTCTGTCACCTGACTCTAAGGCCTGTCAGTGACATATGATGACAGGAATTCATTTTCGTCAAACACATTTTTATTTAGGGGATGAATTCCTGTTACATTAAACTTTTTTTCGATTTTGTGTTTGGTAAATGACTTCCTGAAAATTTTGAAATAAAGCCTGCAACATCTGAGTTTTACAGCATCCAGTCATTAAGGCAGGCAGAGTAATATTTTTATATGGACCAAAGACAGTGTATTCCACCGGCTGTAACTTATGTGATATATAGGGTAGCAGTGACAGATTTAAATCACATTTTCTTTTGCCACACTAATAGCTGGGGTTGAAAAGTGAAATTCATGGTAGTCTAAAATCAAGGAAATTGGGTCTTCCTTAAAATGCCTTTAAAATATAATAAAATGCTTCAGGTTGGCCAAAAAGAGACGTTCACTTGACCAAACTGTTGGGTTTGCAGTTTATAAGAATTCCCTAACCTAATTTTGTGTTTAAGTCCTTCACAGACCATTTTGCTTTACCGTGTGCCGCAGGAGCGGTCCCTGAAGTTCCCAGCTGACCTCGCGGGAAAAGCTTGCCCATTCATCTTCATTTTGTCAATACGTGTCACCGTGTCCCTGATCACAGAACTTGCAGCAGGGTACTTTACACTTGAATCTACACGTCTCACAGTCGGGCGCTGGTCTTTTTGTGCGTTCTGCACATAAAATGCGTGAAACGAACTCTGAATCCGGAGGTGGTGTTTTAGTTTATCCATCAGCCAGTATATTTCACCGAAACTATTAAGTATTTGTTGCTGAATACTGCTGTGTGTACTGTTATTGAATATTTTAGTGCGAGCTATAGAGTAACGATATCAATTTGCCTACTTTTTGTACTTGACGTTGGGTGATGAGTTGAAATACGCAGCTCTGTTCAAATAATATGGTTATATTATTTTACAATGACTGGTTTTTGTATTTACGAAAGAATTATATAGGGCAGAACTTGTACTTTTGTTCTTATTTATACATATACGGCTGTGCTACACGCATATATGTGTGACAAATAGTCCCACCACAATTTAGCCATCCAATGAAAAAGTTATTTAAGGAAATGCAGTCAACCAACAGTTACAGTGGTACAGTGTTGTGATTTTCGGCTCTGACAGACAGCCCCTGTTTGAACCAATTCGGCACCTTCTTAAATATTACTACTGTGGGTAGGCCTACCATAAATTTTATCAAAGCTTAAGACACCAACTTGTCATTGAAAGGAACATGAATTTCTTGTTTCTTTGAACCAGTAAGGCCATTATTGTCTGCTGACAGAAAAACAATAGCAAGTGACCTTATTTGAGCGTTATATTATTAATGACTCTATTGTATCTACTTCCTGTTACCGGTCCCTGTACTCAACTTCCGTTTTGTATGGGCAAGTAATCGTATTCCGAAGAGATTTGGAGAGGACATAAGCTGTGCCTTTGTTGGACTCCAGAATAACGTCACTAGAGACGGCTAAAGTGCGGTCACAAAGAGACAAAGTGGTGATATCGTCTTATGTTTAATCCGTGTTGCGTCACGAAGAGCTGGCGTAAAACGACAGCCACTCCCTGTGCCAACATCACAACACCGTTCTTTCGCTTCTATTTCTACATTCAAGTTGTCGATAGATTGTTTATTAGACGGGGGAGTGGACGAAGGAAGGCGTTATACGTATTTTTATATGTGGGGACAAATAAGTCGTGCACCTAACTGAAACTTCTGTGCCCTCAAAATCAGCAGAACACTTTGTTTTCGAACACTTGTAATTATAATTTACTCATAGTAAGAAACCGTATTTAATGAGAAACAAAACCACTGATGAAAATACTGTTGCCACTGAATCTGCCTGCACACAAAACTGCGCGCAGTTTGTCTTGCAACAGCTATAATTTGGTATTTGCCCGCTTGGAATTTCTCCGCATCCCAGAAACGGCCATGGTTAGGTTTGACGAGAGTGGTGGGATTTCCCGTGAGTTGGGTTTCCATATGTTCCGGCTGTATTTGAAAACTGGATTTTCCACGACTGATGGGGTTTTCTTGCATTGTACAAACGTCTGTAGTATGGATTTTCCCTCGCAGGATTCAATCGTATCCTAGCAGTGGTAATAGTTTGGGGTTTGCCGGGGGTATTAGGCGCTCCTGTGACGTAGTGTGAGCAAAGTTCTTCCAATTTTCGAAATGTAATAAATCCATAATTTCCAGTGGCTGTCCCGTTATTACAAACAACGTGTTATCTGCATGTTTCCGCTGTCGTTGGTAGTTTCCGAGGTCTAAAGCGTGACGGAACGGAGTACACTCCGAGTTCCAACGAGCGACGGTCTTCTGCGGTACAGAAAACACGTGCCGTCTGGGTGCTATCCATGCGACGGATATTTCTGGCCGACAAAGTGACTGACACTACAGTTAACATAATGCTTGCCTCGGTCGCGCGTCCAATCACTTTCTCTTTGCAGATGGTTACAGTTGAACGTCAGCAACACGAAAGCAAAAGAGTGGAAGTTTACTTTAACCATTTTCAGTCCAAATTATTATCGTGAATTCTACCTGACTGGTGCAAATTAATTTTACAGAAAATCTCTAAATTTCAAATTGTAAAGGAAGCCTTTATATGGCAGGAGCTTAGGAAGAAGCAACGTAAAATGCTATAAAGTAACGCGGTGATTTGAGCTCGACATCGGAGCTGGTACAACGGAAAGCGCAATCGACGTTGGAGCGATAAGGGTTAATCCGTCTGGTACAATTGTATTTCGCATAGGTTCGTGTTACGTTACTCTCACGCTTTCTGTTTCGTTTTGCACCAAGCTGTCCCCTAAGTGATTTCCTCACTGAAATTCCCTAGGAAAGGCCTATCTTTTAATCCAAACTGCATGTCAAGTTCATCGTAAGTGTTACGACAGTTGAATAAACCATGCAGTTCCTTATTTCGTGTTAGCCTCAAACCCCGATCCAGGCAGTTGTCTTCCGTACCATTGTGCTTTCAACGTTTGAAATTCGTTCTTCGTTTTGTCTTTTCTGAATTAGCTATTGGGCTATTTAACTAAGTTTTGTTAACTAGTAGGGTACTAGCATCGAACTGTGGGACGACTTGGAATATTTAACTGCAAATAATACTGCAAACAGAGACCGTGGCTCCTTTATAGCACTGCCCGGGGTTTTGTCAGAAGGCAGTGGGGATAATCCGGAAACACTTCAGTAAGGCCAGTTCAAATTCTGGGTAAAATTAAATCTGGGTGGTAACGGGTTTGTGAGCTTTATCCATCGTCCGAAGAGTAAAATATTAAAACTATTAAAAAATTAAAATCAGCGTTTCGGAAGCTGACTCTGCTTCCGTCCTCAGGTGAATGGAGGGGGAGAACAGAAGAGAAGTCCAACAGGGTAGGTGTTCTTCTATTCTCCCCCTCCATTCATCTGATGACGGAAGCAGAGCCAGCTTCTGAAACGCTGTGATTTTAAGTCTTTAATATTTTTTATATTTTGCTTTTCGGATGATGGATGAAGTACATAAACCCATCACCACACAATATTATACACCATCGTGAAAAGCTTTTAGAATTTTATTAAATCTGGGGTTTCTCGAACGAGAAGAAGCGTTAACCACTAGACCAAAAGGTACGGTGAGAGAGGATCCTGTTGTAATTAACAGGGTAGGCTTGCGAACAGAATGTTTAACATACGTCACAAGTGTAGGAATGCAAGCGTAACAAGACAAATACAGAGTGAGACGGAAGTCACCGTGCACCACAAACGATAAAACCTCATCATTCTTAGTATTAATATTAAACAGCCTCATTCTTAATGTTATGGCCTACGTGACTTATGGCATGTGACGGTAATTTCCAACATTAATTTTTAAACCTAAGTATTATAAATATATTTGTATTTTTGTACAGGTGCACAGTGACCTTTTGGCTCACCCTGTACATGGCGTTGTTTTATTTTATGGCAGAATGTAGAATTGTAGTCTATGACGGAAAGTCAAACAGTAACTTTGATTTTATAAAGTGGCCGACAAGAATCAACTCATATTTGTGCCATAGATGTACTCTGACGCTTGCCGAACTTGTTAATACTCGCTGTTAGTTCGTTCCACTGGCTATGAAATCCATGATTTACTACGGAACTCCGGGAAATACAGAATAGAATCCAGACAAATGACTGAGATGCAAGCTGGTCAGATAACATCATTGACGTGTAGAATGTCCGACGTTTCCAGGGAAACCTGGTCAAGACACGGGTATATTTTTCATTGTCTTCGCCTTATAGTCATTCAATGACCTGTAAACACTGCTGTCCTAGATACAGTAATTCTAGTATACTTCCGTGACAGCGTTAAATAGGTTCATATTTCTTCAAATCTTTCCGCAGTACACTTATATGAACGCTTCTTTTGATTGGTTTATATATATAAATTGGGCGGCTTTGTGAAGCCCCAGTCTTTTATCATGAACTATTCGTGAAATTAACGAGCAACTGGCAGGTCGTGTCTATTATTTTGTCATGTTTCTCAGTTTCTTTAATCTCTGAAACGATTGAACAGACTTTGACGATTTTTGGAATTAGATGCGAAAACTAAATGTTGGGCGAATTTAATTTTAGCCCGTATCTATCCAATACATAGCTTACGTTGCCTTTGCCTCGAATATACGTCTGTCCGCGTTATTAAAAACCAGTCATCTTCAAAAACTGGTGCATTGCATTAAAGGGAGTTATCACTGAGATTAACGATATATTTTTTGGCGCATTCGCAAAATTGTGGAAAGCGACTTTTAGCTTCGTCATGACTCTCTGTCCGTCCGTCCGCATGGAACAACTCGGATCTCACTGGACGGATTTTAATTAAATTTAATATATGAGTATTTTTCTAAAATCTGAAGAGAAAATTCAAGTTTGATTAAAACCTAAGAAGAATAACGGGTGCTTTATGTGAAGACCTACGTACATTTATGATTGTAACTTGCTGCATTCTCCTTCAAATAAGAAATTTTTCAGAAAAAGTTGTAGAGAAAACAAAAACACTTTTATGGTCAGTAACTTCTTTCCAAAAATCGTGCTGTTTATGAGATGACGTGGAAAAATATGGTAGAGTCAGACAGGCCACAAAGACTAATATAATATGGCGCATGCGCTTTACGTGCTAGATAACTAAGGCTACAGATACGCACTCGGAATGTGTAATACTTACTGCTTTTCCACGGCAACAGTGGTTACGCGAAAGCGCCCCGTGTTAGATTATATGTACGTTGCCTGTCTTGTTTGATATTGTGGTCTGCTTTACCCTTGAAGATGGGAAAGATAGGTTGTCCCGAAACGTCAGTCCGGAGTTACCATTCCACGTTGCGTAAAATCGAAAAAGACGGAACGTCTCATTTACAAGGCGGCGGAAGCATGAAATCGCGCTATTTTCCTATGTTGTAAAAATTAAATAAAGCGTCATTGCGACATTTGATGTGGCCATGTTATTCCTGCGAAGTATCGTTATTTTCAAGCCAAATTCTCGAGCACGTTGATGCAGTTTCCCCTGCTTGGCACGAGTTTAAAAATTCCGTCGCGGTGAAAACCGGATTCTTGCATTCGCAAACGTTCACGTGTAGCCATTTCCACTTTCTCTTTATTATTTAATCGCCGACCTCCCACGTGTTGCTTCAGCGTTGATTCACAATAATGGGAAAATGGAAGCATCTGTTCGTGAATGGTTGTGAATGAAACATCTCGATTTCTATTGCGTTGGAATCTTTAAACTCGCGCCAAAATGGGAAAAATGCATTAGTTTACTCAGGGATTTAGCTGTAAAATAATTACGCTCCACTGAAATACTTAAATGGGCTACTTTTAAATTTGTGATGACTTATCACTGCATTTTTATGATCTAGGGAAGCTTGCTTATTGACCACCTGTCATAAAATTTGAATCACTTATGAAAATCAGGGCGTAATACCTCCTATAGGAATATCGTGATCAGCTGTGTGGTCACAGATGCTTTTATTTTTGTTCCTTTATTACTTTGTCCTGCCACTCTTTCTTCTGATTTGACGTCACATGCCAGGAAAGGCAAGAGTTTTGCAAGCACAAAATTCATCTGACCAATGGACAACAGAACAAGTCGATCAATAATTTGTTAGTACAGTCCTGGCTATTTGGGTCTCACAGGCAGCTGTAGTTAAACCTTTCCGGTATCGTTTTTTGTTTAGTTTGTGATTCCCTCTCTGTTTTCCGTGGCCGAAATTACGTATGTATGAAATTTTCCGATCACAATCAATGCTTTCACCCACACAGCAAGCGACTTACGTATGATACTTCAAAATGACACTATTACGTATATTGTAATCATACATTACTACACGTGTTGAAAGTTTGTCAGTGCATTTCTGCGAAACCCCAATGTCATGGTAATTTTTCATTTTGCATTGATATTGGCATCTGAGCAACTGACGGGTTAGTCGTAAATACATGTACTCTTAATCAAACTGAGGCATATCCGGACTTTGTTTAGTCACGCGGCGTGGGATGCGTGGTTGTACACCGGAATTATAATGCACAGGCCAGTGAAATAAATCTAATCACGTGTAGTTCATTATTTGTTACTTCATCACTATCTCCAGCATTATTGTGAACCAAAATAAGGGAAATGATGACCCAAATTTTATTTCCATCATAAGCAAGTAGCGGGTGATTTAAAGTTTCAGAAGCACTAAGAAGGTACGCATTTTAGAGCCCTTTAATCTTTACCTGAAACAATTTTTGCAAGTATCAAAGCATTTTCTGTGCTGTTACTGAAGACGGATATCTTAATTTGTGTTGTCAGTTTATTTAGTGACCATGTATCATCAATGGAAAGGATAGTGAACTGTAAGTTTAAGGAGTCTGGAATGTGGCATTAATGATATACCTTTAGGCAAATCTGCCCGGGAATATTGAAAAAGCAACAAGAACAGCCTCAGGCAGTCGTTGGCCTGGACCGGGATCGATCTGTTCATCTCCCGAACACAAGTCGTCACACAGTCACCGTGAAGCTAGCCCGTTCGAACGTGAATGTGTAGGAAAACTGTCTGAATGTAGTCTCTACTTAAATGGAAGATTACGTATAAACGAAAATTAACAAGTAAAAATACTGTATACCTTTGAAGGAAATTTACAGGTTAATATTTTACACTGAAATTTTGTTGAATGCTGGAAAAATACAAGAAACTTCAGCAGTTTTTTAATTAATTTTACAGCGATTTCCACAAAGCTCTTGGCTACTCCATAGTATGTATGTGTGTGCAGCGTATGAGCAGCGTACCGGAAAAGCACGATATCACGGAAATACAGAAAATGGCTACACTGGGCACAGCACACACACTGCGGGAAGTGCTAATGTAGAAGCACGAAAGAGTTTAATATTGCAGACAGCGCTATATGCACCATTAACAGTATGCGCAGAATAGCTGCGGCACTGTGTACCATAGAAACGGTTTGTTTCAGGTATATAAGTGTGAATACCCTGCATAAAGGGGATTATGATGATGATGATGATGATAATAATAATAATAATAATAATAATAATAATAATAATACATACGTAATGCGCACATACATACGTACGTACGTACATACACATACATACACACACATACATACATACATACATACATACATACATACATACATACATACATACATACACATACATATATACATACATACGTACGTAAGTACATACATACATACATACATACATACATACATACA